>BTPG01000002.1:189815817-189915817 GCA_036245525.1 Semisulcospira habei | reverse complement strand
AACTCAAGAACATTTTGGCAAAAAATAAAGTCTCTGACTGGCGTTAAAAAGTTGTGTTCTGATGTCATTTCACCACGCGTGTGGTATGATTATTTTCGTAATTTGCTAAATGTGGATCAGAATGTTGATGATTCAGGTTTCAGCAGACAGGCCGAGGGTGTTTTGAATGACCATATATCTGATGATTGTGATGGTTGTCATAATGCAAAATTTGACGAGGAAATCACACAGGATGAAATTCGCAGTGCTATTAATAGCATGAAGAAAGGGAAAGCATCAGGCCCTGATGGCTTGCCCACTGACCTTTTTCATCATGCAGGTGAGATCCTTGTGAAATTTCTGCATCCTTTGTTTAATCGTGTGTTTCAAAGTGCGGAATACCCTGAAAGCTGGACCATGGCTGTGATATTTCCACTACACAAAAAGGGTAACCCTAGAAATGTTGACAACTACAGAGGAATTTCTCTTCTGAACGTTATCAGTAAGTTGTACAGTTTTGTCATTAACAACAGGTTGGTTCGTTTTTGTGAAGAGAATGATTGTATTCCTGAGGCCCAAGCTGGCTTCCGTAAAGGATACAGTACTATAGACAACATTTTTTGCTTACAGGCACTAGTGCAAAAGTATCTTAGCAAGCAGGGTGGCCGTTTTTACACCATGTACGTAGATTTTTCTAAAGCTTACGACAGTGTGCACAGGACAAAACTGTTGTATCTCTTGCTACGTAAAGGAGTTCATGGAAAGTTGCTTCAGACACTGGAGAGTATGTACAAACATGTAAAAGCTGCTGTAAGGGTTGGAACCAAAGTTACCGACTACTTTGATTGCATGTCAGGGGTGCGACAAGGTTGTGTGTTGAGCCCACTGCTGTTTTCTATCTTTCTTTCAGAATTTGAGACAGAAATATCATCGTGCGGTGCACGTGGCATTGATATTTTTGCAGACCCACTGGGTATTTTCCTTCTTATGTATGCTGATGATATAGCCATTGTCTCTGACTCTGTAGCAGATCTCCAAAAGAAAATTAATTGTTTAGAAAAATACTGTAAAAAATGGGGTCTCACTGTGAACATGGACAAGACAAAAGTGGTGGTCTTCAAAAATGGAGGTTTTGTGAAAAATTGTGAAAAATGGTTTTATGCTGACAAGCAGATTCAAGTCGAGTCCAGTTATACTTACCTTGGTGTGATATTTTCCTCTACTTTGAACTGGGCTAGATGTGTAGAAAACTTAGCTGGAAAAGCCAGGAGAGCAGTTGCAGGCATCAAAAGACTATACTTCAAATTACAAAACTTGCCAGCTGACACTGTTTTTCACATTTTTGATGTCAAGATTAAACCCATTGTGCTATACGGGTCAGAGGTCTGGGGTTTCCAGAGACATGATGTAATTGAGCAGGTTCATATAAAGGTTTGTAAAATGGTCCTTGGTGTTGGAAGAGATGTAAAAAACAATATTGCGCTGGGTGAGTGTGGAAGATTCCCTATGTATATTGATGCCTATGTTCGAATGGTGAAGTACTGGTGCAGACTTCTTACCATGTCAGAAAACAGATACCCAAGACAGTGTTACACGATGTTATATATGCATGATGCTTCAGGTAGATCGAACTGGGCTACGCAAATAAAGACTCTATTGTGTATGCACGGGTTTGGGTATGTATGGGAAATGCAGTCAGTTGGAAACACTCCTCTGTTCATTCAGATATTCAAAGATCGGCTGATGGATTGTTTCCGACAGGACTGGCATGCATCCCTTACCTCAAACACAGAATACTGCCATTACCACCCAGAAATACTTAGAGCCAGTTACATAGGGCAGCTGAACTCTTGTGAACTCAGGCGGGCAATATGTTTACTTAGATGTAACCGTTTACCTTTAAACGGAGTATCCAGATTTGGAAAACCCATCACTAATCCAGAATGTAATTCATGTGATTGGCATAAGGCTGAAGATTTGTGTCATTTTCTGTTCGAATGTCCAAAATATGCCCCTTTACGTAAAAAGTACATTCCACTGTTTTACTACAGATTCCCATCCGATCTTAAAGTTCAGCTGCTGTGTGGAAACCTACATGATAAACTGGTCTTTAAAGTTGCTATGTATATTTCAGGTTGCCTTAAATTAAGGAATTAGAGGGATTTGCTTTGAACTTTTCTTGTTTTTTGTTTATTTATGTGCGCTGATGTAATGCTATATGAGTGTGTTTTACAACCACCTTCCTGTATTTTCTGGTTGTAAATTGTATTTTGTGTTCATATGGGCCTGATGGCCTGCAAAAACTGAAATAAATTTATTATTATTATTATTATTATTATTATTACACACACACACACACACACACACACACACACACACATTCAGTCAGATGTAAGGCAGCACAAGGATAACGCATGATGCCTATTACTCGAGTGATGCGTTCCAATCACGCACACACACACATATGCACACATCTGAGCGTGCAAATACGATGAAAGTTGAATGTATGATAGCAGATCAAAGTAGCATGATACAGAATCAGAATTAATGATCTTTATGATACTATTAATAAAGTTTGTAGATACATCTAATCTGTTCGATTATTTCTGAGTAAATACTGTAGTAGCTGGGCTTTGAAGGAGCTCACAGACTGTGCTGATTTAATCTTTTTGGGGAGTGCGTTCCACAGTATTGAACCCGAGTAAGAAAAAGACGTCTTGAATATGTCTATTTTGGGCTTTGGAACCACCAGGTCATTTTTACGTGTGTTGTAGGGTGTGCTACAAGTCTTGAAAAGATTAGATATGTAAGCTGGTGTTTTTCCTACTGTAGCCTTATATACCATTACTAACTTATTAAAAACAAAGTGTTGACGGAGAGGGAGCATACGAAGTAATGCAAGTTTTCCGTCGGTACTGCTTTGTTGTGGAATTTTTTTTTTCTAATGTAAGTTTCGCCGCTCGCCTATGGAGTGAGTTTAATCTTTTTAAATTTGCATCGCTACAGCCATCCCACACAGATGATACATAATCAATATGCGATTTAATATGTGCATTATAGAAAAGTTGTCTTGTTTTTCTGTCAGTGAAATATTTTAGTTTTGCAAGAAAAAACTAATTTCTTGAGACCACCTTGCATATCTTATCTGTTTGGCTCTGCCAGCTGAGACAGTTATCAATGTGTGTGCCAAGTACTCGATGTTCTTTAACTTGCTGAATTTGTTCTGATCCCAGAAACAAGTTCAAAGGAGGGGGATTGAGCTGATGTTTTTGTCTGGTGGCGACGAGCATGCACTTTGTTTTACCTGTGTTTGGAATCATGAAATTATCAGAGAGAGAGAGAGAGAGAGAGAGAGAGAGAGAGAGAGAGAGAGAGAGAGAGAGAGAGAGAGAGAGAGAGAGAGAGAGTACAATCCAAAGATATCAGTCATTTAGTTATGTGTGTTTTTTTCACGGGAACTGCATCGTTAATACCAACCCTACCCCCAAGAGCAAAATGCACGGCCCAAAGAAGGAAAATATGACCATATGTCCTCCTATATTCAATATGGTATTTATTTTGAGTAAACACCTACGGTTCGTCTTCATATGTGATAGGCTTCCGAAAAAATGTGGTCTCCAATTTCATGCAGGATGTTAACTTCCTATCTGACGGCGTATCGGGCGTGGCTTGTGTTTGCCTTGTACAATCTGACGTCATGACTGTGTTGGGAATTTAGATCCAGATGTATTTTTCCACTGTTTTTCAATTTATCACAAAATGCGAAACAAAATACCGTTTTACAGGTTAGGTAGCAACCCCCACGTTTCAAACGTCAAAGTGGTTTGCGTCAAGTAAGGCCTCTAATGAAACTAACAACTATACGAACTGTACGTAGCTCTTTGCCTTCGGATATCGACTTCAGCCGCCGCGAGGTTACTTCCCCGTTCACTTGCATTGCGTGTGCTTGTCTATTATTAGCGCGTATTAGCCTTTACTTGGCATGTGCACCTCATCCAGAAATGAACTCTTAACAGAATTACTAATGGCAGAGTGCATAATATAGAAAAGTTACTTAGTAGGCAACGAGTTAAACATACATAACGACAGCACTTCACGGCATACCCCACTTCAGGACCTCAAGTAGACTATACCTTGTCAACGTTGCTTGCGTTCATAATTCTGCTCTTGCGATTATAAGAGTTGTCCAACAGTCCAAGTTTGGTGTTGAGGCGGAAAATACAAGAACGGTGTCTTGCGTCATTGAGTAAAAACGTCTGAAACATAATTTATTGAACCCCCGCTTGACAGGTAACTGATCCGCCCCCGTTTTCCCACTCCGATATGCGCGAACATGTGTGTGTGTGTGTGTGTGTGTGTGTGTGTGTGTGTGTGTGTGTGTGTGTGTGTGTGTGTGTGTGTGTGTGTGTTTGTGTGTGTGTGCGTGCGTGCGTGCGTGCGTGCGTGCGTGCGTGTGTGTGTGTTAGTGTGAGTCTGAGACTGAAATGAGAATAAGTGTTTATTTCTGGGCTATTGTAGCAACTTTTCCCTTTGCAGAAACGCACGCGTCCTTCTCTGTGTGCCTCGGGGATGACAACTACAGTAATCTCATGTCTTGTTGCTAATGAGGTGCGTTACTGTGCTTTGCCTGATGACAGATTCTCCCATGGATTGTTAAAATATGAGACGAAGGAACATATCTATGCATCAAAGTATTGGTTTGTAAATATGTATGCAATATTCTCGTCGTGATACACCGATCGCATAACTCCCGGATATGCATAGATGGAGTGCTGTAATCTGTCTTATGACCTAGTGGCTTGACACGTCGTGTCAAATAGAATGACAAGAGACAGCTAAACCAAGGCGTGGTGACAACTGCCTACTTTTTTTTCAGAAGCTTTTTTTTCTGCAAATCTTTTTATCTTAGGTTTCAGGGAACAACCGTGATGCTGGTAAGAATGTGAAAATCAAAGAACAGAAGCAGGTTCCAAAGCAAAAACAGTAAAGATATCCGAGTGCTTTTTTATTTTTGTTTTTACACTGCACAAATAATTGCACATCTATACCTTGAATGAAATATCATCCGGCTTCGAAAAATTCAAACATAAAAATGCGGATTAATATGATTTTTTTTCCAAAATATTTTCCCAACTTCCCAGGCAGGGAAAACCTTGGCCTCCTCCCCCAACCATTTTTTAAAACTCCACGTAATACGGTCTGTGTGTGTACGTATGTATGGCGTCGCCCAAGAGTACATATCCATCTTTCTTAGTCTCCAGTACTGAAAATACGGTAGACCCATTAGGTCGGGTCGTGGTGGAGCGCGCTCAGTAACAACATAGATGCCTTTGTGTGTATAGTGCTTAGTAGTATCTTTTGTATGTTTTGGGTAATAAGCACGACCCTCGGTTTTGTCTATCTATAATCTGTACAATGATCCAGAGTTACTGTAAAGAAGGCCTATGTAAAGGGGCTTTATAATGGAAACAAGAATGGCAAAGCCCTTAAGGCTCATGTGTTTAAATGATCCAGTTCTAACCTAAGTTTTTTTTTTAATTTTTTTTTTATAATGTATACATTTTTTCACACGTTTGTCCTTTTGCGAACAGTGAACCAAAACAGTATGCATACAAAGGTCTTATCAGCCACCTTTCTGCCAAATTTGATTGAAAGGCTTTGCAATAATGCTGAATAAAGCTAAAATTCTACTTTTTCCACATTATTTGCCGACCTCTTGTGACCCTTGACCTTTCCGAGGGGTCATCCAAATTAGCATGCATAAAAAAGTTTTACCATAAGGGATCTGTGGGCAAAGTTTAGGTTTGAAGTTGTAAATAGTATTGGAGAAATAACGTGTTGTGTTAAGAAATAGCTATTTGTGATCTATTTCCTGAGCTCTGGTAACCCTTGACCTTCCAAGGGGTCATCCAAATTAGCATGCATATGAAGGTCATACCATCGGGTATCTCTGTACTAGGTTTGGGTCTGAAGTTATGAATGGTATTTGAGGAAAAAACATCTTTTGTTAAAATATGGCTATTTTTACCTACTTCCTGGGCCGGGCGCACAACAGCCTTCTAAATTAAAAGCATTTTAAAGTTAAAATCGTTCCAGTAAACAGAGATTTTAAAACACTTTTAAAACTGGTGCATGACAGGTTTCTAAAAAATGTTAAAAACGTTTTAGCTACAAATTGTCTACCACACTACGTCACTGATATATAAATAGACTGAGCGGGGGTTCCTTGAATAGTTCATTTGCAGTAAACATTCATAATCACTATTATGGAGAGAAAATCCCAATGAAAAAAGTTACACCACACTTTATTAATATTTAGGCCTGTTCAGAATATGTATACAAACAAACAATTTGCAACTTATTTTTTCTGATAATGAGGATGCAACTGAAGGTATGATGTGAAACAATAGCTGACGAACTGAAAGTTCGTATAAAAAAAAAATAAAAAAAAAAGAAGAAGAACTAACACCTATAAGATTGACGTTAATTGACTTTATCCCGTCAAAACACGTAAGTTCCATTCCGGCCAAAATGGATGCTCAAAGTCCGGGCGAAGACTATTTCAACACACCAAAAACAAAACAACACACAAAAAACAACAACAATTTTTCCTCCTCAAAGGAAGCAGTCCTGCTGGAGGAATATGGAAATAATTAAATGCGTGCAGCACAATAACAACAAACAAACAAGAAAACTAAAAGAAAAAAACAAACAGAAAGGCAGTGCCTCGATCCACACCAGTCAAATTTACAAAAGTGACATTTTTGAGCGCGCACCTTACCAACTGCACTGTTGTGGCATTGATGGTGATCGAGCTTATTATAATTATATACAAAGTCAGATTGTGTTACGCCGGCTGAACTCCGCCGATCTCTCCGACCATATTTCACTGCTCAAGGCTTTTCAGCCCTTCTCAGTAAATCTTAAACGCTGAAACCGATGTTGTTCGTCGTTGTATTTCGTCATAGGATGCAGCGATCTCTCTTTTCTTTGCTGATGTTGTCGAATTCAATGAAGCGGCTGATTCAAAATGGCGCCCTTTCAGTGTCCATTCAGTTTTAAATGCGTTTTAGCGCGTGTAGAATAGCTCTGAGCACTTCTAAAGTTACAAACGAAAATCATCGCTAAAACAGTGTTAAAACGTCCGTGCACTGCATCTAAGTGCGCTATGCACGATTTTTAAAAACGATTTTAAATTTTCACTTTTAAAACTTTTTAAAGAGTTATAAGCCTGTCACGCACCGCATCTAAGTGCGCTAAACACGATTTTTACAAAAAAAAATTGTAAATTTTCACTTTATAACTATTTTAAGAGTTAGAAGGCTGTTGTGCACCCGGCCCCTGATCTCTTGTGACCCATGACCTTTCTCAGGGATCATCCAAATTAGTATGCATAGAAAGGTCTTACCATTAGGTATCTTTGTACGCAGTTTGAGTTTGAAATTGTGAATAGAATTTGAGGGGAAAAATAATAATTTGTCAAAATATGGCTATTTTTCTAACTATTTCCTGATCCCCTGTAAACTTGACCTTTGAGAGAGGTGAATGATACTGGTATGTTTAGAAAGGTCTTGCCACAAAGTATCTTTGTGCCTTTGAAGACTGTGGCTTAAATAGTCTCAGAGAAAACGCCAACGTTAAAGTTTACCACGGACGACGTACGCCGGCGGACGGACGACGGACGGACGACCACTGGTCCAGAACATACTCACTTTTGCATCGCACGTGAGCCAAAAAACAAACATGCATAATAACAAGATGAGGATTTCATCCCAAAGTCTACCGTATTGTTTGGAGCTCGCATGCCTTTATCTTTTAGGAACATTCAGAGTTATTCATTGCTACCTGGTAATGATACAATCACACCAGACGCACGCACGTAGGGTTCTTGTAAAGAAACTTCACTCAGCAGCAACTTGTCACACGTGGCACAAGGTTGTAGACCACACTGGAGTAACAGTTCCAACAATATTTTATCGGCGATGCGATCTCCGCACAATGCATTCACAAAAGCACCAACACTGATACACTGTCTCTGCAATGCATCAACACTTTTGACATACTGCGTCTCTCGTACAATGTACACACATACTTCCTAACACGGTCTTTTATACTATTACAGATTTCCGGAATAATCCAGCAAATTCACCCAACACAACCAATCAGAAAAGAAAACGTAACCAAAACTCGACTATTTCGATACACTGTTACAAAATGTTTCCAACAACTTTGACGTCATATCTGAGGTCACTAGAAAGATCGCGACCCTGCTCAAACTTTACAACATTGTAGCGAAACTACGCGTGACAACAAAAATCGATCGCAATTCTCCGTGCAAAAGAAAATGAATCCTACTAAAATGGTACGTAATTCTTATCCAAAATAACTCAAATGAATATCGGATCTTTCCTTTCATATGCTCTCAATTTTTAGGCTTATTATGCCGATCCATTCCCCTCGTCTCTAAACCAACATCTGATCAACACACACGTCGCGCACACAAATAAAGACGGATACACGGCGCTTCCCGCCATTAGTACGCTCTGTGGGCTCGTGTAGGAATCATCTCCTTCTACTCTAACCCACCCTCTGATCCACACACACTTGCACGCAAAAATAAAGACGGATACATGGTGATTCCCGCCATTCATAAGCTCTATGGTCTGGCGTACCCTAGCAATTCTGAAGAAGAAGAATAGCACGAGCAGCGAAATGACGTCACTTCAAGCTTCACGTCATGGCATCATTAGTCCCACGACGCCATGTTCATAGTGACGACGCGATGTTATACGTCACTCATCGCAGAACTAACATTTGACGTTCTTAGAGGATCAAACTTTTCTTGATTTTCAAAACTACGACTTACAGGTCACAATTTGACCTAATCCTACCCCAGGGCCGGGACAAACAGCAGGCTTATGCAAACACTGTTTGTGAAAAGTATAAAGTTATAGTAGCTGTTTTACAAATGACTCCGCAAAAGTGGTGCAGAAAATTGTCTGATTTTAGGGTCACAATTGACCTAAACGTACCCGACAGCCGAGACAAACTGAAGGCTTATGTAAATACCGTATATAAAAAATCAGGCGATTATTAATCAGAAGATTGTTTTTATTCGTAAAAAGATTTAATTGTTTTAAGATTAATCCCAATTAATTCGTAAAACGTGAAACGTGAAAATATTTTTTCCAAAAATATTTAATTATCACTCAAAACGTTCTAGAGGTACAATGCTGGCTAACGAATTCATTCAATCTTTTATCTAGCTATATGCAAAGTATCTAGTAAAAATAAAATAAAAATTATGGACTCCAGTGTGGATCAACCGGTTTTTGTGAAACGGCCATTTTCTCGCCAATGAGCATCTTAATCCAAAAATAAAAAATAAAAACTACCTCGAGAGTATTCCTTTAGAGAATATCATACAATTTCAAGCTTGTCCGTCCTCAAACGCGGGCTCTTGTCGCTGTCGGACACACACACACACACACACACACACACACACACACACACACACACACGCGCGCGCGCGCGCGCGCGGACACAAAACCCTCAGAGTGGGTTACCTACCATTTTATGTGAAAATATTTCTATTTATTCTAGGGCTCTGGAGTTGATGCGAATGTTTAGAACTCACCTTATAACTAAGCTCTACAACTTAAAATAAAATAGACATTTTCTAGAAACAGAGCCACTGGATGGAGAAAAAATGGGTTTCTACCCAAAAAGTGGGTGCCTCTCACACAAAACTGGCATTACAGTGAAAATACCTCACTAAAGATACCTTTGGTTGATTTTATTATTATGATTGTTTGGGTGGGGTTGTGAGGGGGCTGGGGGGGGGGGCGGGGGCGGGGGAGAGGTGGGGGGGGAGAGGGGGGTCATCACTTTTGGTTCATAGAGCTGCTCAATGCGCTCTTATGAATGAAAGATTTTCATTATCAGTGGAATCAGTAGGTCATTTCAGAGGCGCGCACTGAGTTGCACGTCGAACCACTCACAAATACTCATTTGGAGTGCACCAGATGGATCCAGTTGGCCAAGTCCCACATTCCACACTATAGGACAGCTAAGACTGAAAAGCAATCGCGGCGTTTATGGCGCGGTACAAGGTTTAAAACTAAGAAAATGTTCTTTTTAGAAGCGTGTCGGGCAAAAGTTTTGATGAAAACTGTTTTGAAACCTCTTTTAACTCAACTTTTCTTAATGTTAAAAGTGTTTTATTGTACATTGCTTAACGTCCCGACAGCAACAAGGCTTTCTCAGGACGTGCCTGCACGGCTTGTGAAAAAACAACAACAACTAAACAGAACATTGAATGTATTTCGCCAGCCGGTCAAATACATTAAATAAACCTAACACATGGGGCCTAAATAAAGCTAAGACCATTTAGCAACACACATCCAATATCAAGAGCTACAGACAGTGCAGACAGTAGGGAGAGTTTTAAAAAGGCAAATACAGGTGAATGGACAAAGGGCCGACAGAGACACATGCCCCAGAATAGAGAGAAAAACCCACCCTGTGGGGCTGACCAGGGTGCCCCTGGGAAATAAAAAGTAGTTAACCCCATCCAAGTCCCCCAGGGCAGACCCGGGTGGGGTTAAAAGTGTTTTCATTTACAAGCGTGTCGTAACTGTTATGCGTCTATTCCAACGTATAGTGCTGGATATTTTTCCCATCCTCGCCTTCTCTCTTCGCTCAACACTCGACTTTCCAGTCCTTCCCTCAAACACCCCCAACCGGGTCTGCCCTCAAAACTCGACTTTCCAGTCCTTCCCTCTAACACCCCCAACCGGGTCTGCCCTGGGGGACTTGGGTGGGGTTGACTACTTTTTAGTTCCCAGGGTCACCAGGGTGGGTTTTTCTCTATATTCCGGGGGCATTTGTTTCTGTCTACCCTTGGTCCATTCACCTGCATTTTCCTTTTTTAAACTCTCCCTACTGTCTGCGCTGCCTGTGGCTCTTGATATTGGATGTGTGTTGCTAAATGGTCTTAGCTTTATTTAGGCCCCATGTCGTAGGTTTTATTTAACCTATTGGACCGGCTGACGACATACATTCAATATTCTGTTTAGTTTTTGTCACTAGCAGTGCAGGCACGTCCTGAGAAAGTCTTGTTCCTGTCGGGACGTTAAGCAATGTACAATCAATCAACCTTCCTTCAAACGGACAGCATTCACACAAATAATACTTTACTATTACATCCGAAAATGGTCCATCCAAGCCTGCACTCTTTTAACTGCACTAAACGACTGACTGCAGCAGACGACGCTTGTAACGACGCTGACTCTGTGACGTCATTTGCATTTAATCAATTTGTGCATACAATCCAAAAGGAGATGCGGCATTGATAACATCGACAAACCTACAAAATAAAGCAACAGGTTGAACCAAAAGGTCGGGCAGGACAAAAGACAACAGCAGCTTCACCCAAAGTCTATACGTCCTCTCTTACAATGCGCACTCATACAATCACTTCACTTCATAGCAACCGGCGCACGAGAATACATATGCTAAGTCTCAAATTTATCACTAGACATGACCTCCGACAACATCACCCCGGAAGCATAACACACTTATAACAAACTTCATTTTGCAGCAACATAAACAATTTCCTCCCTCACACAAATACAATACCCCCCCACCCCCCACCCCACCCCACTACCTTTCGTATCTCTCCGTTTCACTTCGGCTCACCGATGCAGTTGACCCATATCAGCTATTATGCTATTTATAGCTCAGACGGGTGATGTCATACACACGCCCATTTGAGTACACATACACACACAGCTGGGAAAAGTTCAAACACACTGGAGGCGTGTCTTTTAAGCACAACAGTGCATGTGTTAACGCCAAAATGAGAAAAACTGATTTTTGTATTGTTTATGAATCTTTACCGCAAGACACACACACACACACACACACACACACACACACACACACACACACACACACACACACACACACACATATATATATTATTATTATACGGCGCTTTGGCGCCAAACGTGAGGTCATTTTTATTTTGTTATTTCTTTGCCAGAATTTTTTTGCGCCACACGCCAGAAACGTCATGTACATGCTCCGGAATGCGCTCCGACCAGCCCCATTTCAAAGTCTACCGTATTTTCAATACGGTAGACAACAAGATGAGGATTTCATCCCAAAGTCTACCGTATTGTTTGGAGCTCACATGCATTTATCTTTTAGGAACATTCAGAGTTGTTCATATTTTTAGGTTTATTATGGTGATCCATTTCCCTCCTCTTCCCCGCCTCTGATCAACACAAACGTCGGCGCACACAAATAAAGACGGACACACGGCACTCCCCGCCATTAGTACGCTCTGTGGGCTCGTGTAGCGATAGGAATCCATCTCCTTCTACTCTAACCCACCCTCTGATCCATACACACTGGCACACAAAAATAAAGACGGACACACGGCGATGCCATTCGTAAGCTCTATGATCTGGCGTAGTGATAGCTAATCTGAAGAAGAATAATAGCACGAGGAGCGAAATGACGTTACTTCAAGTTTCACGTCATGGCATCATTAGTTTTACGACGCCGTGTTCATAGTGACGAATATACGTCACTCATCGCAGTACTAACATTTTACATATCAAAGGATCAACTTTGCAAGGTTAGAATAGCTAGACATTACGTCATTTTGATCTTGTTACTTTACCACAAACTGAGGCCCGCCCGGCGTTTGTGTCCTTTGCATTCTACTGAACGGGCTCCGACCAGCCCCATCCCAAAGTCTACCGTATTTTCAACATGGTAGACAAAAATATGTCATGACAAATGACGTTTGACAAACCAATGACGCGTATGCACAGCGCCCCTTATAGAGCTCTGACAAATTTGTAGATCTGCGATTCTTTTTCAACAGGAGATATTTCAACATCAGAATCAGATCAAAGACAAAGAAAGAGACCCTTGACAGCGAGGGAAGCTTTCATATAGAAGAGACTTTGTGGGATATGGTTCATCCCATCTTGTTATGCTTTCATATCACCTGTGAGTGAAATGTAAATTGTGTTGTCTTTAAAAAGTAAAAATTGAATACAATGTGCTGAACATTTTTATATCATCAGATGTTGGGTTTTTTTTTTTTTTTTTCGTAATTATGGAAAATCGTACTTATTTAGACACGTGATTTACATAGAGGACGAATCTACTTCTGACGAAGCAGCCCGATTGATGTACATGTATTCAACGGTGTCAAAATATGTAATGTATATATTTGTTATGCTGGACACGACTGCGAGTGGTAAATTAAGTACTTATCTTAGCTCTGATAATACACAGTATTAAAACCGATACCATCGGGCGCCATCTTGTTTGTGCGACCTACCACGTGTTTTTTGCTCCCCGTGTTTTAGTGGTTTTTCGTTGGATGTACTGTGTTTCGTGTGCTGAAAGTCTGCTGAGTATCGTATAAGAGTGCGCTGATGAGGATTATGCTTGTGTTTCGTCGGATCTTGTTGCTGTTTGAGTGGTATCGTATTGAATTGTGTCTGTCATTTGAATTTTGTTTACGTCGCCATCTTGCTTCTTCCGCAGCGTGGGTTTCGCCGTGCCTTTCCGCCGCCCTGTTTTCATGTGCTGCGCGCTAGTGTGTGAAGTGTTTACTGTGTGAGTCTGTTTGCCACCCGCGGTTGCATCTGTTGCTTGGTTGTTGTAAACTCGTTCGTGTTCCTACCGTTCTATAGGTTTACGTGTGCTCTCCCGTCGACATCTTGCCCTCCCCACTTTCGGCGCCATTGCACGATCTCGCCGCTGACCGACCGGAAATCAGGTCGCTCCCCTACCACACCGCTCACACACACACACCGGCACACACACACACACACACACACACACACACACACACACACACACACACACACACACACACACACTTACACAACCACACACACACACACACACACACACACACACACACACACACACACACACACACACACACCCTACTAAACCCTCTTCTCGTCTTCCTCTCTCTTGTCCTCACAAACAATCATGCTCATCAGATACACACGCCAGCAACTGCTATCTCTACGTCGCCACGCCACCTACTGCGCGGCCGGTGCCGCTGACAGTGTTGCAGATGCCTTACGCGGCATCCGATCGCGAAAGAGAGGCCGCAGGGGCGGAATTAGCAAAAGGCGGGACTCACCACAACAAACACAACCACACACTTCTTCCCCTTTTCCTATGCCCTTCCACCCCTTCCGCCTCCCCCCACCTCCTCGATTTCTCCACCTTCCTTCCTTCTTCTCCCATTTCTTTTCCTCTCTTCCTCATCCCTCCTCCCCCTTCCTCCCCTCAACCCCTCCTCCTTCGCCTGCCTTTTCCTCCTCGTCTACCTCAGCTTTTCCTACTCATCTTCCTCCTCCTCCCCCCTCCCCCTCCTCTCGCATCCCCGTCTTTTCCTGCTTCCCCCTCTCCCCCTCCTTCCCCCCTCCATCCTCTTCCCCCCCCCCTCCCCACCCTCCTCTTCCTTTGTCCTCTTCTTCGTCCGTTTCTTCTCCCTCTTCCTCTTCAGACTCATCCAACCTAAAACTGTGTCTATTCAATGCACAGTCTGTCTGAAAAGATGGCAAAGCCGACATAATTTCAGATTTCATTCTAGACAATGACCTAGATGTTGTCGTGATCACCGAAACGTGGCTCCGCTCAGCTGGCGATGAACCCATCATCACCAGCGTCACTCCGAGTGGCTACCGCCTGGCCTCCTTCCCGCGTGCTTCCAGAGGGGGTGGCATTGCCATCATCTACAGGGACTGTCTTTCTGCTCAGTTCTCCTTCTCTCAGTCTCTCCCTTTTGCTCATCCCTCCTTTGAATCTGTCGAGGTCGTAGCAACACTCCCTGGCCAGACCCTCATCTTCTCATGTATCTATCGCCCCCCCCCCCCCTCCAAGCTCTCAAAACAAACTCACAAACTCCATGTTCCTCACCGAGTTCGACCTCCTCCTCGACCACTACAGAACACGACCCGGAAAACACATCCTTCTTGGCGACTTCAACTTCCACTTCGACAAACCCGACCACCCTGACACAAAACGCCTTTGCACGTCACTTTCAAACCACAATCTTACACAACACATCACTTAACCCACCCACCGACTCGGCCACACCCTCGACTGGATCATCACCCGCACCTCCGATCAACTCTTCCTCGACTCTGACACCTCTTCTGTGCTTCCCTCTGACCACCTCGCTATTCTCGTCGCCCTCAACCTACCTCCCCCGAAAAAACCCAAGCTCTTTGTCTCTCGTCGAAAACTAAAATCAGTCAACCGAGAGAGCTTCTTCGACGAAGCTGTTGACCTTCTCTTGGACCCGGCCCCCTATCCGGATCTTGCATCCTATTTCGATTTCTCCCTTCGAAAACTTCTATACACCCATGCCCCTGTCACCACCTGCTCCATACCCAACCGACTCTCCTCCCCCTGGCTCACTGACGACATAACTGAGGCCAAGCGTGAGCGCCGACAAGCGGAACGCCGCTGGCGCTCATCTGACCTCACCGTTCACAGACAGATCTTCCAAACCACCAGATCCAAAGTCTGCAGAATGATCTCCGACTCCAAACGTAAACATCTTCAAAACAAAATTCTGGAATCCACTTCATCCAAAACCCTCTACGCTACCATGAACACACTCCTAGGCACTTCTAAAGACTCTCCTCTTCCCAACAAACACATCAAAGAAGAACTCCCGTCCGCTTTTTCCACCTATTTCTCCGACAAAATCCAAACTCTGCGCAACACACTCGACACTCTGCCTTCTCCGCCTTGCCTTCCTGACCCCCCTTTTCCGGCACTCCCCTCTCGTCCTTCCGCCCCGTCTCTTAGGATGAAGTCCTCAAGAACATAAAGTCCATGCCTTTCAAAACCTGCGAACTAGACCCCCTCCCAGCTTCTCTCTACCGGGACGGCCTTCCAAAACTTTTGCCCTTCATCACCGACATCATGAACACATCTCTAGAGAATGGCTCCGTCCCCGATATCTTCAAGTCCGCCATTGTCCGTCCTCTCCTCAAAAAACACAACCTCGACCCAAACGAACTCAAGAACTACCGCCCAGTCTCCAATCTCTCTTTCCTGTCCAAGCTTCTTGAGAAGGTTGTCCTCAACCAGCTCAACCTCCACCTCGCCGACAACAACCTCCTCAGTCTCTTCCAGTCTGCCTATCGCAAACATCACAGCACTGAAACAGCCCTTCTACAATCCTAAACGACCTGCTTCTCTCCACCGACTCGGGCAACATTTCCCTTCTTACGCTACTCGATCTCTCTGCCGCCTTCGACACCATAGACCACTCTATCCTCCTCCACCGCCTTCACCACTCCTTTGGCATCACTGACTCTGCTCACTCTTGGTTTCTCTCCTACCTCTTTGACAGACAGCAGTCCGTCACCATCGACGGCGTCTCCTCCAACCCAGTCAGGCTCTCCTGTGGCGTTCCACAGGGGTCCGTCCTGGGCCCGGTCCTTTTCACACTCTACACCTCTCCCCTCTCCAACATCATCCAGTCTCACCACACACACCACCACCTCTACGCCGACGACTCACAACTACTAGACAAAGACAAACTCGACAACACTCAGTCACTACTGACTCGCACGGCTGACTGCTACGAAGACGTGAAGTTAGTTAGTTATTTGGTTTTAACGCCGAGCAGGCGACTAAGGCCATCTCACGGCGGGATGGGTAAAAATCTGGTCAGCCAGACTAAAAGCAAGGTCTTAAGACAAGATGGAAATATTGCTTAAAAATGTCAGGCTAAACTGTCGCACAAGTCTTTAAAAGAAACGTATACAGACTCTCAAAAAGGGCAAATAAAAAATATTTACACAGTCTATGAATGCTCAGATCTTGTTAAAAGTATTGCATTCTCTCAAGAAATTGAAGATTTTGTCCGGGGGAACATCCCGGAACAAAACCTTCAAGGAGTCTGCTGTGAAGTGCTTATATCTCGTGTCAATTAGATCGGCACAATACCGCAAAAAGTGTCGAACAGAAAACTGCTCATCACAGGCAAAACACTCCTGTTTAAGTAAGTAAGAGTGCGTAACATACGTGTGCCCGATGTGGAGCCGAGCAAGGACAGTCTCCTCACGGCGGCTGCCGCAGCGGAAAAGTAGACTGTCGGACAACGTAGGAAGAGCTTCATGAAGCTTGTTCCCTTCCTCTTCCCTTCCACTCGGACTGCCACTCGCGGGCTATGTACGCACTAATCACAGGTTTAAAATCACTATAAACAGTCTGTGTGTCAGGGACAGGGTAACTGCGGGCACTGTTGGCAGCAGAATCTGCGATTCTGTTGCCTTCGATGCCCACATGGCCCGGGACCCAAATAAAAATGATAAGAAAAGGGAGACTGCCAGTGCTAATATTTTAGGAAGGTTACAAAGTAAAGTAGATAAAAGTACTGTCAGGGGAGAGAAGTGTGCATGATTGATCAGTGATCAATAGGGCGCCATCTTGTTTTGTGCGACCACCACGTGTTTGTGAGCTCTCAGTGTTTTAGTGCTTTTCGTTGAATGTACTGTGTTTATGTGTGCTGAAAGTATGCTGAGTATCGCATAAGAGTGTCACACCCTCGACTGGATCATCACCCGCACCTCCGTTCAACTCTTTCTCGACTCTGACACCTCCTCTGTGCTTCCCTCTGACCACCTCGCCATTCTCGTCTCCCTCAACCTACCTCCCCCGAAAAAAACCCAAGCTCCTTGTCACTCGCCGCAAACTGAAATCTGTCAACCGAGAGTGCTTCTTCGATGAAGCTGTCGACCTTCTCTTGGACCCCGCCTCCTCTCCTGATCTTGCATCCCATTTCGACTCCTCCCTTCGAAAACTTCTAGACACCCATGCCCCTGTCACCACCTGCACCATACCCAACCGACCCCTCCTCCCCCTGGCTCACTGACGACATAGCTGAGGCCAAGCGCGAGCGCCGACAAGCGGAACGCCTCTGGCGCTCATCTGACCTCACCGTTCACAGACAGATCTTCCAAGCAACTAGATCCAAAGTCTGCAGAATGATCTCCGACTCCAAACGTAAACACCTTCAAAACAAAATCCTGGAATCTACTTCTTCTACGCTACCATGAACACACTCCTAGGCACTCCTAAAGACACTCCTCTCCCCAACACACACAGCAGAGAAGAACTCCCGTCCGCTTTTTCCACCTATTTTTCCGACAAAATTCAAACTCTGCGCAACACACTCAACTCTCTGCCTTCTCCTCCTTGCCCTCCCGACACCCCCTTTTCCAGCACCCCCCTCTCGTCCTTCTGCCCCGTCTCTCAGGAAGAAGTCCTCAAGACCATAAAGTCCATGCCTCTCAAAACCTGCGAACTAGACCCCCTCCCAGCTTCTCTCTACCGGGACGGCCTTCCAAAACTTCTGCCCTTCATTACCGACATCATCAACACATCTCTAGAGAACGGTTCAGTCCCTGATATCTTCAAGTCCGCCATCGTCCGTCCTCTCCTCAAAAAACACAACCTCGACTCAAACGAACTCAAAAACTATCGCCCAGTCTCCAATCTCTCTTTCCTGTCCAAGCTTCTTGAGAAGGTTGTTCTCAACCAGCTCAACCTCCAACTTGCAGACAACAACCTCCTCAGTCCCTTCCAGTCTGCCTATCGCAAACACCACAGCACTGAAACAGCCCTTCTACACATCTTAAACGACCTGCTTCTCTCCACCGACTCGGGCAACATCTCCCTTCTTACGCTACTCGACCTCTCTGCCGCCTTTGACACCATAGACCACTCTATCCTCCTCCACCGCCTTCGTCACTCCTTTGGCATCACTGACTCTGCTCACTCCTGGTTTCTCTCATACCTCTCCGACAGACAGCAGTCCGTCACCATTGACGGCGTCTCCTCCAACCCAGTCACGCTCTCCTGTGGAGTACCACAGGTCCTGGGCCCGGTCCTTTTCACACTCAACACCTCCCCCCTGTCCAACATCATACAGTCTCACCACATACGCCACCACCTCTACGCTGACGACTCACAACTACTAGACAAAGACAAATTCGACAACACTCAGTCACTACTGACTCGCACGGCTGACTGCTACGAAGACGTGAAAAACTGGATGACAGCAAACAAGCTTGAACTGAACGACGACAAAACGGAAGCCATGCTGGTAAGCACTCGCCAGAAACTTTCCCAGCTCCCTCCCTCTCTCCACCTTCAACTCGACAGCACCCCCATCTCCCTCAGTGACTCGGCCAAAAACCTTGGCGTTATCCTTGATTCCTCTCTTACCATGACCAGCTTCGTCTCCGCCACTGCCCAGGCATGCTACTTCCACCTCCGCCGCATCAGTCAGATCAGAAAATACCTCACCACCGAAGCTGCCACCAAACTTGCTGTCTCTCTCATCCTATCTCGCATCGACTACTGCAACTCTCTCCTTTCCACCACTTCCACTCTCCAGCGCGTCCAGAACAATGCTGCCCGCCTCGTCCTCAGAAAGAAAAAATCCGACCACATCACTCCCCTGCTCAAACTCCTTCACTGGCTTCCCATCCCACAACGCATCCAGTACAAGATTCTGTCTCTCTGCTACAAATCCCTGAACAACTGCGCTCCTGCCTATCTCTCCAACTTACTTCATCCCTACACTCCTTCCCGTTCCCTCCGCTCCGCCTCCGACCCTCTCCGTCTCCACATTCCCCGCACCAAACTCAGCACTTTCGGCCCCCGCTCCTTCTCAGTCTATGGTCCATCCACCTGGAACACTCTCTCTCCGTCAGAAAGACTCTCAGTCCGCCCTCAAAACTCACCACTTTCAACAGTTCTAGCACTATATCACCACACTCCCTACAAAAGCTGACTGTCGCAACGTATTTCACCATTTGTTGTACGTGAGTCGTTGTCTAAAGCGTGCGCATGCGTGCGCGAGTTGTGAGTGCGCGCTTAGAGTTATAATTATTATAAGATAAGGCATTATAAATACCGTAATTATTATTATTATTATTACTGTGGCCAAAGCACACAAAAAAAGAGATAGGAAAGAGAGGGGGCGCTAAAAAAAGTGACTGAAAGCAATGCATATGGAAGCCAAGACCGAAACAGCTGTCCACACCGGCTAAATATCTGGACCCCCCTTGGGGGGACCTAGATTTAAATTTCCATGCACTGAGTGATATGTGATACGCCCCCTTCGGGGGGGGGGGGGGGGCTTCCATCTGCATTGCTTTCAGTGACTTTTTTAGCCCCCCCCCCCCCCCCCCTCTTTCCTATCTCTTTTTTTTTGTGCTTTGGCCACAGTAGATCTATGATCACTGGTCAATTATGCACACTTCTCTCCCCTGACAGTGCTATTATCTACTTTACTTTGTAACCTTCCTAAAATATTAGCACTGGCAGTCTCCCCTTTTCTTTTCATTTACTACTACAATATCGACTGCAACCCCCTCCCTCCTTTTGGTAGGTTCTCTTTTAGGGTGCATGGAAATTTAGCTCTAGGTGGTGGCATGGAATGTATGCCCCTGCAGACACCACAGTAAAATGTGGTTGTCATTGCAGGGAGGCAGAAATTCCTGCCTTCTCCAGTATCGCCGATGGTGTGCTGAAGAGGTCGCCAAGACCGAAACAGCTGTCCACGCCGGCTAAATATCTGGACCCCCGTACCTAGATTTAAATTTCCATGCACTGAGTGGCTGGAACAGTAGGATATGTGATACGCCCCCCATATGCATTGCTTTCAGTCACTTTTTTAGCGCCCCCTCTCTTTCCTATCTCGTTTTTTTTTGTGCTTTGGCCACAGTAGATCTAAGATCACTGGTCAATCATGCACACTTCTCTCCCCTGACAGTGTTATTATCTACTTTACTTTGTAACCTTCCTAAAATATTAGCACTGGCTAATTAGCACACTTCTCTCCCCTGACAGTGCTACTTTACTTTGTAACCTTCCAAATAAAAATGATGTCATAATATTCCTTCATCAAGTCTGCGTAGAGCTCTCTAATCTGCACCAGCAGTGGATGGTCCGTTCCCGCGCTCTGAAGGGCCTGCAGGGCAGAAAGAGAGTCAGACAGAATCAGGAAGTTCCTTTCCCGAGACTGATAGGCATGCTTGAGTGCCAGCAGAATTGCCTGCAGTTCTGCACTAAATACAGAGGAATGGTCAGGGAGACGGAGCTTAAATGGGCGTCTAGGATGGCGAGAGGACACTGCAGCCGCAGCAACCCTCCCATCCTCAGACTTGGACCCATCCGTATAAAGACGACAATAGCCAGGAAAAATTGAAAGGAGTTCATTGAGGCTCTGTTGGTATATGGCTGGTGGAGTACAATCCTTCTTGTGGGCGGTCAAGTCCAGCAAGATGTCAGGAACTGGTAGTAGCCAGGGTGGAGTGACGTGTTGCAGAGATTCCGAAACTTTGTCCAGGTCCACTCCGGCCGCCTGCAGATGAGGTCGGACACGGAAGGAAAGTGGACGGACAGCTCCCGGATGGGCATCGTAAATCTCTGCAAACGACGGGTTAAAGACACAATCATAGGCAGGATTTTCTGGATGGGCCTTCAGCTGCAGAACGTAGCTGAGCATGAGGCGGATGCGGCGGAGCCTGAGAGAAGGCTCCCCTGCCTCTGCATACAGACTAGGAACTGGAGATGACATATGCGCAGACCTTGATGGTGAATTGTGTTCAGACGCTGTAGAACAGACTTGGAAGCCGAGCCATATACCACAGAGCCGTAATCCAGTTTGGACCGAACAAGGGCCCGGTACAGTCGAAGTAAGACAATGCGGTCTGCACCCCAGTCAGTACGACCAACGACACGAAGAATGTCGAGGGCCTTCTGACAAGAGGTTCTCAGGTAGGTAACATGGTTGCAGAAGGTCAATCTTCCCCAAAAAAATTTGCCTCTTCGGCCACCTTAATTGGCACTCCAGCAATGCTCAGGCTAGGTACTGGAAAAAAATTTCGTCTGGTTAGTAAAATGCACGCAGACTGTCTTGGAGGGCGAGAACCGGAATCCGTTGAGAGACACCCACCCCTGGATGCGATCAACGCACAGCTGCAAGCGCCTCTCAAGGGACGCAAGCCCTCGACCTCGTGCACACAAAACAAAGTCGTCCACAAACAAAGAGCATTCAGAATCATCCTTAACGGCCTTTACAGTGTTATTAATTTTAATACTAAATAAAACAGGAGATAAAATGCTGCCCTGCGGGACACCCATCTCCTGTTCAAAGGAGTCGGAGAGGGTGGAGCACACACGAACATGGAACGACCTGTTAGACAAAAAAAAAACTCACCTCTTTCAACAGTTCTAGCACTATATCACCACACTCCTCACCCCAAGCTGACCGTCGTAATGTATTTTCACTATTTGTGGTACGTGAGTCTTTGTCTAAAGCGTGCGCATGCGTGTGCGAGTTGTGAGTGCGCGCTTAGAGTTATAATTATTATAAGATAAGCGCATTATAAATACCGTAATTATTATTATTATTATTTACTACGTACGGAACACAAAAGCACGCGGTGGCTCAGCTTTGCATTTAGTCAAAGCACCATCGCCAGGCCCCTAGGCTTCCATTCGTAAGCGCAGCCCACTTTAGTCAGAACAATGTGATGTCATTAGTTTAATTAATTTTGTGGCTTAATTAAGATGCTGTGAACGTGGGCCCCACACTTAAAAACATGTAATATATGTTTACAACACTATGTGGTGATTAGTTTGTCTCTAACATTCAGCGCAGGGTTTATGTGTCAAGGAACCCCACTATATAACAAAATAGGCATTTTTTCACAGATTTTCTGACCTCCCATGACCCTTGCCCTTTGAGAGGGGTCACCTAAATTAGTATGCAGAGAAAGGTTTTATCATCAGATATCTCTGTACCACGTTTGGCTTTACAGATAAAAGATACGTGTGTTTACATTTGAGAAAACACAATTTTTGTCAGAATAGGGCAGTTTGTGACCTATTTATTGACCCTCTGTGACCTTTACCTTTTGACGAGGTCCGGAAAATTTATATATTTAGAGGACTTGCCACAAAGTACCATTTAGTCAATTTTGAAGTCTGTGGCTCGAACAGTCTCTTAAAAAAATGCCAACGTTAATGTTGCGGGTGGCCCTCAATGGCATTTTCTTTCGTCGGAAGACACGTTGCACAACAAAATTGAAATTTAATTGACTGGAATATGCCATAGGGAATGCCTGATTCGATTATGTCTTGTACTTACGTGCACCAATGCGGAGACGTTTAATGTAAAGCTGAACATTTTTTATTCCCGCTGGCTCACGGCGCTGCACCCTTTCGACCATAATGGCGTTACGCAAAAAAAAAAAAAAAAAAAAAAAAAAAAAAAAAAAAAAAAAAAAAAAACCCTTGAAAGAAGTGGGCGAATTTTGGAAACTAAAAAGTTGTCTTTGTTGTTTTTTTTTACACTAGTAGACATTCGTCTACAGAAATAATCTCCTTGCATTACAACACTGGCGCACGTGCGAAGCAAAACAGAGTATGTTTTGGGCCAGTCGTCGTCCGTCCACCTTCGGCCGTCGTAAATTTTAACGTTGGCATTTTCTAGGAGACTATTCAAGCCACAGTGTCACAAGAGATCAGGAAATAGGTCACACATAGACATTTTCTGACACAAAAAAGTGTTGTTGTTTTTTTTTTTTTCCTCAAATACTCAAATGCTGTTTACACTTCCTTCCCAAACCTGGTTCAGAGATACCTGATGGTAACGATCTTCCTAAGCATGCTAACTTGGATGACGTCTTGGAAAGGTAAATGGCCACAAGAGATCAGCAAATGATGTGAAACATGTCTAATTTTGCAGCATTTTTTTAATCAGGATTTTTGTAAAACTTTTCAGACTAAAAATTTGGCAGAATGGTAGCTGATGACAATACTAGTTAGTCTAGCGGATTATGCAATTTCTGTAGAGGTAAGTAGTTCGTCAAAAGAGTAACATTGGTTTGCAGGTACGAAACGAAAGTACTAATGCCATATGGTTTATGCATAACAACAATATTTGTCCTTAGGATGGAGTACATTTTTCTGTGTGCACTCCAACCGCTCGCAGAAGAAATATCTTAAGATTTCAGTCTGTCTGAAAACATCTCTTTTTTTCCTTCTGAGAACTGCTGCTAGTGCTGGTCTGTTTACATCACCAAGGCCATACACCCCAGCCATACGGTTTCAGCATACATGCACAAATGCTGCACACACAACTGACAGATTACAGTTCAGTTTAGCAAACCAAACGTAAATACAAGCGATGAAGTAAGACTATGAAAAATATGGTGGAACACGGGAAAGCAAAAATTTAGTGATGTCTCACTCTTGTGAATTCTTCAGGGTTCAGCTGAACATACAATAAAATACAATACAATACAATAATACTTTATTAATCCCTCATGGGGAAATTCGCTCTGCCCATACAACACAATACAATACAATAATACAATACAATACAATAATACAACACAATACAATAATACTTAATTAATCCCTCATGGGGAAATTCGCTGTCTGCCCATACAATACAATACAATACAATAATACTTAATTAATCCCTCATGGGACAGCGAGAACGAAATAAAAAACATTGTGGATTCCCCCTGTGCTTCTGGTGTCAGCAATGTTGCAGTGAACTACTGAAAGGGCTAGTACTAAAGAACGGAAGAATGTTGACGGACACTATCTACTGATATTACTGTTGAAAAGGGTAACAACCTGAGGGACAAAAGAGTTGGCATAACGTGATGTACGACTTTTGGGTGCTCGAAGTCTGCCACTTCGTTCGATACGTCTGCTGTGAAATTCATATCTAAGTGGATGTGTTTTGTCATCAAGAATGTCAGCCAGTTTGTTCGTAATCCGTCTGTTGTACAGTGTGTCCAAATTATCCTGTGCCCTACCAATCACCCCGCCCCCTTTCCGGATTACTTTGTTAAGGCGATCTTGGTCTCTGTTACATAAATTTCTCCCCCAGCACGTCAGTCCAAAAGTTAAAATGCTAACAATACTTGAGCAGTAAAACATCTGTAAAAGCTGGGTGCTTACATGAAATGATCTGAGCTTTCTCAAACAGTAAAGACGGGTATGCGTTTTTTTCACAATAGCATCTGTGTTTTGTTTCCAGTTGAGCGCGTTGTCAAAAAGAACACCTAAATACTTGTAGGACTCTATATGTGGCCGACCGCAAGCAGTTTAACTTCCACTCATTCGTGTCGGCAGTCGAGAGTAAAAGGCTTCGGGGATGGAAAAGCTGAACATTTGGATATCGATCAGGGTTTCGGGACCATGCCATACATACCCCATAGCAGCGGTGCTTTCCACTTCAGTACTGACGAAATCGGCTAAAAGAACAGAAAATACAGACGAGTCTAGCAACGAATTTGGTTTGTTATGCCGTGGCATCTGTAAGCACGTGATTCTACAGCGTGCTGATTGGTCGAGCGGCTCTTGCGCGCGCTATTGCACAAAAGTGGGTCGGTCTATTGCTTGTACATATAGCGCTTCCAATTGATGTCAGTTGCAACAGTTTGTCTTAGAGCTGTTCTTTTCTGAGACGAACTATTGATCGGCAAACCTAGATCGGAGAAGATCGGCGATCTTTTGGTTTGTTTCTTAATTGAGGTTGAACGAACCTACGAGAACTTCAGCAAACCAGGTTTGCCATGGTTCTCTTTCTTAACTGAAGTGCTTGATTTGGCGTGCTTACTGTCTGCGAAGGTGTTCAAAATGGCTGCCGCTATGCCGCTTCGCGATTTGAACGATGTTTGTTTTTGTACTCCTTGCAGTAGCGACCCCACAAACAGCGTTGCGCCCCCCACAAATCAATAAAAAAAAAAAATAGGTCTTGTTCTTTGCACGAGTGAAATATCACCGTCCGCCATATTTGTTTGTATCGGTGACTGTCTTCTTATCTCCAACGCAGAAGAGGGTAAAAGTTTTGACCAATTAGAGAAAAGGTTCGCCTTTGTTTGCTCAACACGTTGAGCGAACCTTTTCCGACAGCGAACTATGGTTTGCCGAGGTTCGTGAACTACTTCGAACTAGGTTCGCCGTATCTTTAGATCGTCCAATTAAGAACCAACCTGGTTCGTCCGAGATCGTGAACTGTAGTTCGTCAGAGTTCGCGAACTAAAGTTCGTTTAATTAAGAACATGCTCCGACTACCCAAAACTGGTTAAGCATGTTCTTAAGCAACATTGTTCGTGTTTCTTGCAGACATGAACTTTGCGGGAAATACGTGGCACTGAACATTCTCCGTCGATACTGCAGAATAAAGACCCCACTTGGCGCATTCACGCGAGGAATTGACTGGAACTTGTGTACATTGTGTCAGGAGCAGTCCACTGCCTTCCTAATATGCCCAGCCAATGGTTAAGTTACATCGCTAAAAACCAGCAGATATTTAGAGAACGTGACTATTGTCCCATCCGCGTTCCGTTATCTGCATTAGACAATGGAAACGGATTCGAAGCCGCGTTAAGAGCCCATAGGGCCTCATGGCACAAAATCTGCAGAGCCAAAATAAGCAATACAATTTTAAACAGAAAGCGGAAGCGAACAAATGAGCAAACTGTTTGCAAATTCTTGTTAAGACCAGACGCTTGGACGAGTTTTGGGCTGGAGATTTTGAAAAGTGGACCTTTAGTGAACCTCTAGACATTGCAGGTTTACATGAGGCAAGCATGCTGTCGCTGGAATATAAAGTCCGCAGACAAGCTACACTTCTCGGGGAGCGTGAGGTGCTTAAGCAGCTTGTGTTCAAAAGATGTGGTGGTTCTAGGAGCCAAGTATCACAACGCATTTTTGTCCGCAGACTATAAACCAGTCCCTGCCAGATCCAGCAAACCAGAAGATGACAAGGACTCGAAAGCCCTGCATGGAATCGCAATTACAGAGCTGGCGGCTTACATTGCAAGCTTCCGTGACAGTCCAGACATTGTTTAGTATGTCGCATTTATGCCAGCTGTACTCTACTCGTTTCGGGCAACATGGAGTATAAAACGAGACACGCCTGCATGAGGCGAGAAATCAATTTGTTCTTTGGCGGGAACGTCGGGCATGCTTTAAATAAGGCGTGCATGAGGCTCATGAACAAGACAAAGCCGCCAGTATCGTAAGGCGGGAAATCTTCCAACACAAAAGAACACGGTTCACCGCCGCTTTCAACGACAGTTGCCAAGAGGAATCGGTGCCACCATCTTTGAAAGCACTCATGCTCTTCATTTTAGATGGCCCAACTCCATCTGAAGAACAGAATGACCAACCAAAGAAGCAGCACGAACAACGGACACGGATGTCGCAGTTCTTGCCGTTGCAGCGGTGCAGACGACCCATGTTACCGAGCTCTGCCGGGACTACACTAGGCTGCCCACGAGATTGCGTTTAAATTTAATAATAATAATAATAATAATAATAATAATAATAATAATAATAATAATAATAATAATAATAATAATAATAATTACTTGTATAGCACCTAACCTCGGAATAGTACTCTGGGCGCTTAACAAAAACTAACTGTACAAAAATAACTAATTACAAAAACGCAATTTACAAAAAGTATTAAAAACAAAAATACAACGCACTCTATAAACAATCTATAGAGTCACCATTTAAAAATGCTACGCTTACAAACACTTCTAATATAGATAGAGATGACTTCAACATGACAGGTCTGTGACAAAAGTCATTCGTAGCAGACAGAAAAAAAGGTGTCTCGCCTGAATGCCACTCTCGTATCTCAGTTCGCGTGGGAGATCATTCCAAATAACTGGGCTCTGGTACCTGAATGACCTCTCACCGAACGACTTTGTTTTGACGAGAGGGATACGTAAGCCTCGAGAGTCGGCAGCAGAGGGCAAATTTTGTCTTGAGGGCTTATACAGCTGGTGATGAGAGGCAAGGTAGTGTGGGTAGGAACAGATAATACAACTGTGAGTCATGCATGAAATTTTATACTGAATCCTAGCTGTTACAGGTAACCAGTGAAGAGTACACAGATGGGGTGTGATATGATCCGATCTAGCGATTCTAAGAATCAACCTAGCCGCTGAGTTTTGAATTTTCTGAAGTTTGCCAATCAGACAGTGGGAACAGCCAGCCAAACGAGCATTGCAATAGTCTGATTTAGGCAAAACAAAAGCGCAGATAAGTACTTTAGTTGCTTCAAGTGTCAGATAGTGGCGGACTAAATCAATACGTCGCAGCTTAGTATAGGCGGATTTGCAAACGTTGTTCACACGAAGGCGCATGGACAGGCTACTATCAAGTGTGACACCCAGATTTTTTACATGGGGGAGAAGAGGACAGTGGCACCACAGATTTGTAATGACTGGGGAAGTTTCGGCGTCTTCGTCAACCTCGGGGACGCAATGATCATGGCCTCGGTTTTTCCGTCATTCAGCTGTAATCAGTTTGAAGTCATGCACATCTTAGTCTGCGAGACACACTTTCTGAAGGCTCTCGGTTGTGCCCATAATCTGATCAGGTGAACATAGAGTTGAGTATCATCTGCAAACGCATGATTTTTCTAAAAGAAAAAAGACTACTTGACCTTGACCCTAGCGATATTAATCTAAACTATGTAACTCCGTCTGCACATTACCTTGAAAAAAAGATAGGGATAACATCCGTCATATTGTTTAAAAGATGACACCCTACAGTAATGTTCATACAAATATGACCACCGTGACCTACCCAGAGCGGGGCCACGGACCCAATGGGAAGGCTGATGCCACGCAGCCGAGACTCAACCACTTCATGGGTGCAACTGGTGGTGCTACCCGGGTTACGACACATCGCAAGGTGTGAATGATTACACGGCTGGCACTGCAGGTGTCCGCAGTTTCCGGGCCTGGTTAACACCAGGATATTTATGACAGGAAGCGTGGAACGCGGCCCTGTCACGCAGTCTCCAACCACATGGACCTCCATGCCATCATCATCATCATAATGAAAACTGCTGTTCCAGGTTTCTGATCCCTCAAGTCTCCTTCTCATGGTGACCTTAGCCCAGTCCTCCAGAGCCCTAGGTACGCGGTTGTCTTCGGCAAGACCCTGCTGCTGTGCGTGGAAGGACGTAGTGGTTATGGTTGACTCGCCACACCTCGGAGGGAGGGGGGGGGAGGGTGGTGTGGGGGGGGGGGGGGTAGGCGGAGGGGGGTTTGGGGGGCGGGGAGCTCACACTCGTCGACTCTGCGACTAGCAAACAATGTCGTAAGTAGAGGGAATGGTAGGTGTGGCCACACTGAACACCACCGAAGTGACTCGGCAGCAGTGCGGACTTTCCTCCGGATGGAGTCCCCATAGGGATCCGATGATAGTAGCTTTGACTAATGCAAATCCACTGCGCCACCGCGTGCGCGCCAGCGCCTATACTAAGCTCAAGACGAAATACAAGGGAGGAAACGAAAATTCTAGCTGTGGCCGGAAGTATCCCGGACCTCTTTCTCAACATACAGAGTTGAACGTTAAACCCTTTAGTAGAGTGCCGTGAAAGAGGCCTCTATGCACTGCAGTGCATCCATTGTCTTCTGCCGTGTTTACTCTAAAGTCGAAGAGAATTACTCGAAAAGATATTGACAACTGAACAGTGTATAAACATGACTCCATTAAAGTAGACCTTTTTGGGCTGGGGGGAATACGTACCTATACTCCATAAGCCAGTCTTGGCTATTGTGCAGCCCCCCCCCCCCCCCACAATAATGGGTTTTAAATTGTACCTTAGTGTGTCCTGAGATGTTTAAGCCATGTTCCCCTAAAATCCTTAGGAACACACCAGAGATACAGCCGATGGAGCAAGGGTACCCCAATTCACGCTCTTCGCAGATCCGATAGTGAGCGTGAGAAACATTTTCCTCTAAATAAATCAGGAGCCCAAATCAGGCAATATTATATTAAGGCATACCTTCTGCGTCCTCTGCAAAAACAGAATAAAAAAAATTGAATCTGTGGCTCAAAGTGAAGGTATTTGTGCACCCAGTAAATGGCCATTTCCGTGAAATTGGAAAAAAAAGAAAGTTTCCGATGCCCTCAGAAAGTTTGTAAACAACTGATAGGTCTTTGTTTTTAAAGGTTTTATTATTTAGGATAGATTACCACAGTTACTCCCAACCTGATTTTATGATGCTGTGATGCATTTAGGGTCCACAGTGGCTGAAACTGCTGCCCTACCTCCATTTTACCAGTACGCAAAGGAACGCAAAATGATCCCCCCCAAAAAAATGCTTATGTCTTACTCCTCTGTTTAAATATTTTTGTTTCCAGTTTTCTTAACAAAGTATGCATATTGAGTATAAAATCTGTGATCATTTCATTAATTTCAATGTGACCCATCAATTTAATTGTAACTATTTTGGATTAAAAACATAAGAGGGGGAGGGGGGCTGCTAAAGTACCGTCTGGAGTTGGAGGCATGATGTATCGATGGCTGAAAGACTTCCTCTTCAACAAAAGTGCATGATTAAAGTCGACGGCACACTCAGCAGCCCTGTCAAACTCAAGGAATATGTATCTCAGGGAGCTCTCGTGTCTCCGATCTCTTTAATGTCCGTAAAATTTGTGGAACGTTGGACTGTATTCTGATCAAAATGTAACCAATCAATTTGTTTGCTCTCTGTTTAGTGGAGAAAAAAGGCAAAATATGATAGACTGAATGAGTGAAACTAGCTGGTCTTTTAGGAGATATTTTACCTAGCGTAAGGCGGGTCATTTATTTTCATCTAGAAAGGAGTAAATATGAATATGCGTAATAAAGTTTCATGGTTCCTAACAGCCAAAACAATGTTAAGAAAATACTCCAGATAGCTCTAAGAATGTCACTGCATGATGAGAATGACCCATTTTCTGCATCTTGTCAAGCCTGGCATTTTTGGTTTTGCAGGGAGTGTTTCATGTTGTCGAAGTATCTTGGTCTGCTTGCGCCAGAATGTTGTAATTTGCGCCAATCTGGTCCCCACCAGTTTCTTCATCAGAGACTTCCCCCCCCCCCCCCCCCCCCCCCCGCAGCTCTAGCTTCCGTGGCTTCGATGTGAGGCCTCCATGTGAATCCAGTAATTTATTTGTTCCAGTAAAGTTGGCCTGTCTGTCTTTGGTACCAGTTTTCAAATCTATACCAACCTTGTCCTCCGATCAAAACTGATAGTTTGGCATCAAGGCTTTTTGCACAGCCAAGCATTATTCATAGCAGACATGGAGTCGGGTTTTAGATGCGGCCGGAAATACGCCGCATGCTCATTTTTCATTGGGTTATGTAAATTAGCATATCCAATGAAATTAAAACAAGAGTGCGTCTTACTGTCGACATAAACTTGTGACCCGGGCTGCACGCTTTAGTAGTCCAAGAGCTAGCCCGTCCTACCGTGCACCCCCCCCCCCCCCCCCCTTAGTACGAAATAAGATGAGTTTCAAAGTATACCTTAGTATGTCCTGATATGTTTAAGCGATGTTCCCCTAAAATTCTTAGGAACACATCAGAGATATAGCCGATGACGCAAGGGTACCCCCATTCACGCTCTTCGTGGATGCTAAAATAAGCTTGAGAAACATTTTCCTCTAAATAAATCTGAATTCATTCCAGAAGCCAAAATCAGGCAATATTATGTTAAGGCACACCTTCTGCGTACTCTGCAAAAACAGAATGAAAAATATTGAATCTGTGGCTCACAGAGAATGTATTTGTGCACCCAGTAAATGGCCATTTCCGCAAAATCGCAACAAAAAAAAAACCCCACAAAAATAATGTGTCAGATGCCTTCAGACATTTTCTATAGCACTGGCAGTCCATTTTCAGGCTTACATCATTAAAAACAGGATGTCACAGTTATAATAAACGTGACTAGGTGATATGTAGTAAAACTGTTGCCGCTAGGGTTTCGTGTGAAAGAAAAACAGAAGAGAGTGGTAGAAAACCCTTTAAAATAGAAACAAGGAACGACGTTTCAGATCAAAGATCCTTCTTCAGGTGACATGGAAACAAACGTAGAACTGAAAAGAACACGATAATGACGCAAATACACATGCACAAAACACGTAGCACAAAACTTACGTCTACATACATACACGTCACTGCATACATTCGCATTCACCCGTGCCTGCTGCCGCTCATGTACATGCACACAGACACACACACACACTCAACGGTAGCATCCAGTATCAACAGCGAGGTCAAGTCTGGCACCAACCACCCATCAGGCCGAGTATACATCCCTAGGGGCGAATGTTCAAGCAGTGCGGATGGTAAGTGCCAAGCCTGTCCGCGAAAAGGAATTCTGTCATTTTGCGACAGATGAATTGGGATGTATTTTGCCAAAGGATGCATATGCTGTAATGTGTGAGGCTATGAGGAGGTTCCTTGAATTGACGGCCAACCTGGTTGTTGTATCTGAGGAGGATCGAACGAACATGCTCCTCGCAGCGTACAGGGAGTGTACCGTATGTCTCCCCCACTGTTACGTGTTGAGTCGTAGTCGTAGTATGATATCATACCAGACGCACGCACGTAAGGTTCTTTTAAATAAACTTCATTCAGCTGCAACCCGTCACAAGTGGCAAGCTGAGAAACAGTCAAAAAACTCCGCCCCGCACGTGTTTTAAAAAAACTTTGCAGGACCCAGCGAGGGCCCTGTCTTTGTGAACGTTCGGCTAACTTCGGCAAACCGGTTTGGAACTCAGTTGACTCAGTTTTCAACTGCGTTTGTCGTGCTGGCAAAACTCCCGTGAAAAAGACAGGCCACTTCCTGTATGCAGCGCGGTATGGGCACCGCGATCACTGATCTAAACCAGCGAGATTTATACTGACAGCAACAGTAGCAGACGACACTCGACCACCCGACGGACAGAGCAGGCCATTTGTGTCTTGCCTGGACGCACACTGGATATGGACCAGGCCGAGCTATCCGTAATTTACACAGCACAGCCTGAAGCTTTATTCGATATCGGAAGGGTGAGGAAGGAGGGGTTATTTGTCGTTTTGTGTTTGGTGTTATATCTTTTCATCTGGAGTGGCCTACAGCAAAAAAAAATTCTCCATACGAAGGGCAGCTACTAAAAATCAGCTTGACCCATGGCGACCTTGTATCTTTTGGCATCTATGTAAACAGTCGATTCTCTCTCTCTCTCTCTCTCTCTCTCTCTCTCTCTCTCTCTCTCTCTCTCTCTCTCTCAATCTCTCTCTCTCTCTCTCTCTCTCATCCAATTTACTGTGTTGGTTGTACATCACAATGCTTCTTTATTTATTTATATTAGCCTATATTGGACTGTAGGTACGTGTTGAAAAAATTCGTTCACAACTACAAAGTGTCAGGAGTCATACTTACAGCATGTACAGCCGTACATTCTGCCATCATAGTCCCCAACGCGTAAAATCCGTGGCTGTCGGTCAGTTTCAAAGTGTCACAGTATCGTCTGCTGTTGTCCGATCTGCTAATCGCGATGATTTCCGTGCAACAGGAAGTGGTCTGTCGTTTTCCGAGAGTTTTGCAAGCTCGGGATACGCAGTTGCCAACTCCGTCAACTGTGTTACGAACCGATTTGACCCACTTAGGGGCAGGGCCAAAGCTGGGTCCTGTAGAGTCTTTTTAAAACACGCGCTGGGCGGGTTTTTCTCATTGCACCTCAGCTTTAAGGTTGTAGACAATACTGGAGTAACAGTTCCAACAATACTTTATTTCAGCGATGCGATCTCCACACAATGCATTCCCAAATGCACCAACACTGATACAATGTCTCCTCTGAAAAATGTCAACACTAGCGACACAAAGCTTCTCATACAACGTACACCACCGTTACGCTGCCTCTCTCACGATGTACGGGCCACGTACATGCGATAAACTGTGTGTCCCTACAACTGACAATGCCTGACAATGTACACAAGTGCTTCCTAGCACCAACTTTTATAGTAAAACAACTTTCCAGAATAATCCAAGGAATTCACACAACGCAACCAATCAGAACGGAACACGTAACTGAAACTCATAAATATTAATAAAAAGAACTTTCTAGAATAACTACAATAGTCTACAAAAATTCGACTGCTAATTTCAGCCCCAAATCCTAGTGTGTAATGACGTCACACAAAAGTATGGCACACCGTTCACAAACTTTTAATAATACACTGACTGGCTGCTAAATTCACGCGCACAAAAAAAATAAATATGACTAAGAATAGAGCGTCTCTACTAAAATGTTATTTACATTTTGACGTCACATGTACGAGGTCACTAGACAGAGCGACCTTTAGTCTAGCAGCTGCCCTTCATAGACGATCAGCCGTTTACGAGATAGTGATTTTCTAGAGACGGGGAAGTGGCGCAGTGGTTAAGGCGTCTGCCTCCAATGCCAAAGGTGCGAGGTTCGATACCGTGTTCCGGCGTTGGATTTTTCTCCTCTGGTAAGTGTCACCGTCTGGGCAGTGGGCAGATGCTCACATCTGCACGGGACATAGACGACCCCGGCCCCCACGAGTCCCCTGCTGCCTTGCAGGCTTGGCCGCTTGGCTGCGGAAAGGCTAAGGGAGGAAACCCCTGAAATCAAAGCCCCCGTGTCTCCGGGGAAGGCTTTTGAGCCAGAGACTAAGACAAGGACAGTCTGATATAAAACCTACGACCCGAGGACCTCGATGCCACCGTCCCAGCTTGCTAGGCCATGGCAAACGAACTAAGGGTTTAAAGGGTGGGGCCAGTACTGCGCACACTGCACTCCACCAAAAAGCTCCACCGCGCAGGCTTTAGGAAACGCCCACGGACTATGACACTGAACTTTCCAAGTCCTGTAGCGATGGGCAAGGGGCAAAACGGCAGGTGAAAGATGTCACTGGAAGCCGCAGTCTCAAATCTGCATGCAGGCGGTTCAGGATATTGGTCGCCTGATGTTGACCTGGGGATGACAACGTCACTCGGCACACCCTGAACGACCAAGCAGCCTTCTCTAGGGACAGCACTGCTTGCTCCACACGGAGAGGGGCCTAGAAAAGGTGGCCTAACCAAAGCTTATCCCCTCGTAACCCAGTTGGCTAGCCGCGGTCAACGGGCATCTTCTCATGCGGTCAGAAAACAAGAAAAAACAATGGATCCACTCTCATGACGACCACGACCGGACTCAACGTAGCATGCTGGAACATCCGAACCATGCTCGACACAGCAGACAGCGGACGCCCTGAACGTCGCTCCGCCCTCATTGCCCATGAATTGCGGAGGTTAAACATCGACATCGCCGCGCTCAGCGAAGTACGCCTCCCGGAGGAAGGCAGCCTCCAAGAACTTGGCGCTGGCTACACCCTCTACTGGTCAGGCAGGCCTGCATCAGAAAGACGGCTCTCAGGTGTGGGCTTCATGGTAAAGACCCACATTGCGACTAAGTTGGAAAACCTACCAACGGGTCACTCCGACCGCATCATGTCCATGCGCCTCCCACTGAGACACCAGCAATACGTCACCCTTCTCAGTGTGTACTCCCCAACCCTCCTGGCAGAGCCTGCAGAAAAAGACAAGTTCTACTCTGACCTGCGCAGCCTCCTGCAGAGCACCCCTGCAGACGACAAAGTCATCATCCTTGGCTACTTCAACGCCAGAGTGGGCCAAGACTCTGAAGCCTGGAAAGGAGTCCTCGGCAAGCATGGCGTTGGGAACTGCAATGACAATGGTCGCCTACTGTTGGAGCTCTGTGCAGAGCAGCAACTTGTCATCACCAACACTACTTTCCAGCAAAAGGACAGTCGAAAGACCACCTGGATGCATCCTCGCTCCAAGCACTGGCACTTATCGACTATGTCCTAGTGCGTCAGAGGGACCGCAGTGACGTCCTCCTCACCAGAGTGATGCCCAGCGCAGAGTGCCACACTGACCACCGCCTTGTTCGCTGCAAACTCAGGCTCCGCCTCAAGCTGAAACCCAAGAAAGGGGGCCCCCCCAAGAAAAAGCTTGATGTTGCCAGCCTTCAGCGTGACGACAAGAAAGCTGCCCTTCAGGCCGATTTACAGCGCATGCTCAAAGACACAGTTGATCCAGCAGACTACTCCCCTGAAACACTCTGGGAACAACTGAAAACTGCTATTGTAAAATCTTCTGTGGAAGTCTTGGGCTTTGCTAGAAAGAGGAACAAAGACTGGTTTGACGAAAACGACGTAGAGATCCAGGAACTTCTAGCAAAAAAAAGAGCCGCCCACCAGGCCCACCTAGCCCAGCCTTCCTGCCCTGTGAAGAAGTCTGCCTTCCGCCTCATCTGCAGCAGTCTCCAGCTCAAGCTTAGAGAGCTCCAGAACGAGTGGTGGTCCAGACTCGCACAGAGGACCCAGCTCTGCGCTGACAACGGTGACTACAGGGGCTTCTATGAAGCACTGAAAGCAGTGTATGGCCCTAGGCACCTGGTACAAAGTCCCCTGCGAAGCGCTGATGGACAGGCACTCCTCACAGATAATACCTCCATCTTGAACCGCTGGTCGAAATACTTTCAGGACCTCTTCGGCGCTGAGCGCACTGTTCAAGAAACAGTCATCCTCTAAATCCCACACCTTCCACTAAAGGTTGAATTGGACGAACCGCCCACCGCCGAAGAGACCCTCACAGCCATCCACCAGCTCAAGAGTGGCAAAGCAGCAGGCATTGACGGAATCCCGCCAGAAATCTGGAAACATGGAGGCCCAGCACTGCACAACAAGCTCCACGACCTCTTTCTCTGCTGCTGGGAAAAAGGAACACTACCAAAGGATCTCCGTGATGCAGTCATCATCACCCTGTACAAGAACAAAGGAGAGAAGTCTGCCTGCTCTAATTATCGTGGAATTACCCTGCTGTCCATTGCCGGGAAAATTCTCGCAAGGTTGCTCCTGAATCGGCTGGTACCTGCCATCGCTGAAGACCACCTCCCAGAGGGCCAGTGTGGCTTCAGAGCCAACAGGAGTACCACCGACATGGTCTTTGTGCTGAGACAGCTTCAGGAGAAGTGCCGCGAGCAGAACAAAGGTCTGTACGTAACGTTTGTCGACCTAACAAAAGCGTTTGACACTGTGAGCAGGCAAGGTATGTGGCAGATCCTGGAGCGACTAGGCTGTCCCCCAAAGTTCCTCAACATGATCGTCCAGCTCCACGAGGACCAGCAAGGCCAGGTCAGACTAAACAGTGACCTCTCAGAACCATTCCCCATTCGCAACGGCGTGAAGCAAGGCTGCGTGCTGGCACCGACCCTCTTCACCATCTTCTTCAGCATGATGTTGAAGCAAGCCACAGTGGACCTCGACGATGACGACGCAGTGTACATCAGGTATCGTCTCGATGGCAGCCTGTTCAACCTCAGACGACTGCAGGCCCACACGAAAACCCTAGACCAACTGATTCGTGAGCTGCTCTTTGCTGATGACGCTGCCCTCGTTGCACACACAGAGAGAGCCTTGCAGCGCATTACGTCCTGCTTCGCAGATGCCGCCCAGCTCTTTGGACTTGAGGTCAGTCTGAAAAAGACAGAGGTCCTTCATCAGCCGGCACCCAAGGAAGAGCATCGCCCTCCCCACATCACCATCGGCGAGTCCGAACTGAAGTCTGTACACCAGTTTACCTACCTTGGCTGCATCATCACGTCAGACGCCAAGCTGGACAAGGAGCTGGACAACAGGCTGGCAAAAGCGAACAGTGCTTTCGGGCGACTATTCAAGCGGGTGTGGCACAATCAACAGCTGAAAAAAGGCACCAAGATCAGCGTGTACAGAGCTGTCGTCCTCACCACCCTGCTGTACGGTTCAGAGTCCTGGGCCCTCTACCGCAGCCAACTACGACTCCTCGAACGCTTTCACCAGCGCTGCCTGCGTACCATCCTGGGCATTCACTGGAGTGACTATGTCACCAACGTCGAGGTCCTTGAACAGGCGGAAACTGTGAGCATCGAGGCTTTGCTGCTGCGGACACAGCTTCGCTGGGCGGGGCACGTCTCCAGGATGGAGGATCATCGCCTACCCAAGATCACTCTGTTCGGCGAGCTCGCCACTGGACACCGAGACAGAGGGGCACCAAAGAAGAGATACAAAGACGGTCTCAAGAAGTCACTTAGTGCCTGCCAAATCGACCACCGCCAATGGTCTTCGCTTGCTGCGGACCGTGACACCTGGCGCTCCACCATTCACAAGGCAGCCGTCTCCTTTGAGGACTCTCGCAGAGCTAACCTTAAAGACAAGCGGCTCAGAAGAAAAAACAGAGCTGTCGTAACTCAGAACCCTGACCAGACCTTCCCCTGCAGCCACTGCGGTCGAACCTGCCTGTCCCGGATTGGCCTCCGCAGCCACGAAAATGCCTGCAGACGACGTGGGCAAGCCCTATAGAATCTTCGTTCGCGAAGTCAAGCCAAGAGAGAGAGAGAGAGAGAGAGAGAGAGAACAAAGGTTTGGGTATATCAAAGTGAAGTCTAGTATGAATAAAAGCAGTGCGCACTCGTTTTAAACCGCCGGAGGATGGAGACATTTTTCTGTAGCACATTTTGTTTCCAGTATGGCTGCAGACGAAACCAGGACCTTCGCGGCCATGTTTACAGGGGATCAGTAGTTTACACGGGTCTCATTGTTCCTGTATTCAGTGGTAGTATGCACTATATGTCACTTAAAAGGATTTCATTTTTTAAAGTAATATTTTCACACTTAGATATATTAAGAGAAGAAACAATTACGAAAACGCTTGCCTTGAACACAAAATTAATATCGTTTCGCAACAATAAGGTATCCCAAAATCACGTGATCAAAACATCACGTGACGCCACGACCTCTCTGCGGACGTGAATTTCTGTGTGCCGACGGATTCTTTTTTATTTGTTCTACATAAGCTTGTTTGTTTAAAAAAAAAAGCAAACGTGTCAAGTTGCTGTGTGCATTTTTACGGCTTGATAAAGGTTTGTCACGTTTATTTCCATTCACTTTACCATCGCTTTGCCCGTTTCATTTCGACAACACAGCACCAAAACAAAACGTAACCCACAACACAAACGCTATCTTCAAAACCTATGCTGCATTCTGTAAAAGAAAAAGAGTGCCACACCACTTGGTTTTAACTGTCATGGCTGAGCAAAGTTTCGGAACTTGATTAATTATTTTATGCAGCAGTAACATTTATTTTAATCAGTTGCACTGACAAGCTATGTTGTGATGTGCGATCACTGCCAGTGCCAATTTTGCAGTCTCAGTGATCACTGATGGTACAGTACACTTCACACTGAAAAATAAAAAATACACAGTACAATATGAACACGCTTGGAAGTTCATGCAATGCTTTGTTTAAAATTGAACCCTATCTTGCTAGCAGTAGCCTACTGCACAAAAGAGGAACTTATTTTGCTGCTGTGTTATTTGCAGTTTGTCTGCATATAGACATTTGCAGTTCGCTGCAAGGATTCTTAGCAGCTAACATTAGCACTGACATATTGGGATTAAAACGACAAAGAAAACGGAGAAAGATGACACAGAGATGATTTAATAAATCAGTCAAGTGATCAAATGAATGAGATATCTATGTTTTATGATAAACAGCTAGTTATGGGAGGGGGGGGGGGGGAAGGAGGCACATACTTTATAATGTACACGTACTATTTTTTTCAGTGTTTCCATCACCCATTCATAACACCATTAGACTCGATGAGTTGTCATGTTTTGAGTGGTTTACAAAATACATGTACTTGTTGCTGTTACATTATCTTCTTACTGGTTTTGACATTTTGCTGTAAGATTTACAGTCACATACTTTAAGCGTGTTCCCCCTAACGCACACAGAGGTTGACTGTATCATTGATATGTGTGTGTAGGTAGCGTTTGGTTTTGTTTGAGGTGGCAGTTTTGGCCTCACCTTTAAGTTTGGTGCTGCTGTGCATGTGGCCACCAGTACTATTTACAGAACTGATGACTGCATGTGCAGGCTAGTTCATGGTATCAAAATGTGAACTGGGCAGCCTATTGTTTGAAGTGATCAGTGGTAGCAACATCCATGATGTATGTGTGCATTTGGCCACTGGTACTGTTTACAAAGGTGCTGTTTACAGAACTAGTGGCTGAGTAGGCATATTATTATTAGTACTGTTATTGTTATCAGGTGTGGCCTTATCTCTAAGTTTTGGTGCCCCTGTGCATGAGGCCAACAGTACTTTTCACAGAACTGATGGCTGCATGTGCAGTGTGGTTAACTGGACACATGAAATTTGTAGGTGGGCAGCTAAAATACAGGCAGTCAATACAAGCCACTTGCTTAACCTGAAGTCTCTATATATAGATTTTACAGTCCACTAATGCCCATCAGTATACAATTGTGCATGTCTTTTGTGGGTATTCTGTGGTTTTGTATGTGGGCTGGGGTTGAAAGTGGGGCGGTATGGCACCTATTACCGTGTATGTACAAAACCTTCATTACAAACAAACATAAATTAATAATTTTAATAAATAGTTATTTGGGTTTAACGCCACGCGGTAGACTACGGCCATCTCATGGCAGTTAAATAAATAAGATAAAGTAAGTCAAAGATACCTGGGACATAAGAATGCTAAGTAAAGTATAGATTATGATCATGCACAGATGTACATTGGTGGATGTTCTGCGGTTTTGTGTGTGTAACTGGATTGGGGTTGGGAGCGAGTGATACTGCACCTATTACCATGTACGTGTATAAGACATAAGACATTTATTCACCAAGTAAAACGTTACAAGGATTTTTGTGTGGCATGGCGACAGTAAAATATGTCCTCACTTGTAGGGCATTCATCATGTCATACACTTAGTTGGCGATCATCCTATATACAGCACTAAAAGATAGATAAACACAATATTAAACACAAATCAGTCATATGTCACAAATCATGGAATCACGTTGTTCCGTGCATGGTGATGTATTGAGGACAGCTTCTGGAAAAAGAAATTGCATCTGAATCGAGAGGTTCTGGCTTTAAAAGCACGAAACCGCCGGCCAGAGGGCAGAAGCTCGAAGAGATGATTGGCTGGGTGTGACAGATCTGACAGAATAGTACTGGTGGCCACATGCACAGGGGCACCATGGTGTATGTTCTTGAGCTGTATGCTGATGTGTATGTACAAAACCTACATTACAAACAAACAAAACAAAACAAAACAAACAAAATAAATAAATAATTTAAATAAATAAGATAAAGTAAGTCTAAGGTACCTGGGACATATGCATGCTAGGTAAAGGATAGATTAAAAATTATGAACATACACAGATGTGTATGTCCTTCTTTTGGTAGGTGTTCTGCGGTGTTATGTGAGTATTTAGGTAAGGGTTGGGAGCAGGCAGTATGGCACCTATTACCATCTATATATGTGTATATTTTCTTGTTTGCTGATGCCCCCACCCGGGTCTGCCCTGGGGGACGGGTGGGGTTAGGTACTTTTTAGTTCCCAGGGTCACCCTGGTCAGCCCCAAAGGGTGGGTTTCCTTTCTATTCTGGGGCATGTGTTTCTGTCTACCCTTGGTCCATTCACCTGTATTTGTCTTTTTAAAACTCTCCCAACTGTCTGCACTGCCTGTAGCTCTTGATGTTGGATGTGTGTTGCTAGACAGTCTTAGCTTTATTTAGGCCCCATGTTGTAGGTTTATTTAACGTATTTGATCGGCTGGCGACATACATTCAATTTTCTGTTTAGTTTTTTTTTTTCACAAGCAGTGCAGGCACGTCCTGAGAAAGCCTTGTTGCTGTCGGGACGTTAAGCAATGTACAATCAATCAATCATTGTTTGCTGATGTGTATGTACAAAACCTTCATTACAAGCAAACAAAATAAATAAATAATTTAAATATATACTTATTTGGGTTTAATGTCGAGCAGGCGACCAATGCCATCTCATGGCGGTTAAATAAAAAAGATAAAGTAAGTCAAGATACCTGGGACATATGAATGCTCAGTAAAGGATAGATTATGAACATGCACAGATGTAAGTGTCGTTTGGTGGGTGTTCTCTGGTTGTGGAGTGGGGTTGGGAGTGGGCAGTATTACCATATATGTGTATGTGAACATCAGCATATGAACAGTTAGTTAGTTATTTGGGTTTAACGCCGAGCAGGCGACTAAGGCCATCTCACGGCGGGATGGGTAAAAATCTGGTCAGCCAGACTAAAAGCAAGGTCTTAAGACAAGATGTAAATATAGATTAAAAATCTCAGGCTAAAATGTCGCACATGTCTGGAAAAGAAACGTCTACAGACTCTCAAAAAGGGCAAATAAAAAAATTCACATAGTCTATGAATGCTCAGATCTTGTTAAAAATATTGCATTCTCTCAAAAAATTGAAGATTTTGTCCGGGGGAACATCCCGGAACAAAACCTTCAAGGAGTCTGCTGTGAAGTGTTTATATCTGGTCTCAATTAGGTCAGCACAATACAGCAAAAAGTGTCGAACAGAAAACTGCTCATCACAGGCAAAACACCATGGACGCTCATCCTGTTTAAGTAAGTAAGAGTGCGTAACATATGTGTGCCCGATGTGGAGCCGAGCAAGGACAGTCTCCTCACGGCGGCTGCCGCAGCGGAAAGGTAGACTGTCAGACAACTTAGGAAGAGCTTCATGAAGCTTGTTCCCTTCCTCTTTGTCCCACTCGGACATCAGCATATGAACAAAACCTACTTTTCAAACAAATAAAAATAAATAATAAATTTAAATAACTAGGACATATGAATACCAAGTAAAGGATATATTATGAACATGCACAGATGTTTGTTCTGTGGTTTTGTATGTGGGGTGGGGAGCGGGTGGTATGCACCTATTACCATATGTGTACATGTTATGTTCACATCATATATGTGTATATGTATGTTCTCATACCCACCCAGGTCTACCCTGGGGGACATGGGCGGGGTTAACTACTTTTTAGTTCCCAGGGTGACCCTGGTCAGCCCACAGGGTGGGTTTTCCCCTCTATTCATGGGCGTGTGTTTCTGTCTACCCTTGGTACATTCACCAGTATTTACCTTTTTTAAACTCTTCCTACTGTCTGCACTGCTTGTAGCTCTTGATATTGGATGTGTGTTGCTAAAGGGTCTAGTTAGGTTTATTTAGTGTATTAGACCAGCTGGCGACATACATTCAATATTCTGTTTAGTTTGGGTTTTTTCACAAGCAGTGCAGGCACGTCCTGAGAAAGTCTTGTTGCTGTCGGGACGTTAAACAATGTACAATCAATCATTTTATGCTGATGTGTATGTGCAAACATACATCACAAACAAACAAACAAACAAACAAATAATAAATTAATAAAATAAGTTGGGGATACCTGGGACCTATAAATATGCATGTTAAGTAAAGGATAGATTATGAATATGCACAGATGTATGCATATTGAAAACAAATTTCCTCTCCTTGGTGACCACTACCATACCACTATAGTGATCATGTGCATCAAGGAATTCCTTCCATCCATAATTAAAAGGATAAATAATAAATAAATATGTAAGTGAATACATACATGAATCAATAAAAAATAAATAAATAAAACATGTAATATAATAGAGAGGGCTACTATCTGTATTGTGTCTCATGCAGTCCTGATAAAGCTTAATCATAAGATTGATTGTACATTGCTTAACGTCCCGACAGCAACAAGGCTTTCTCAGGACGTGCCTGCGCTGCTTGTGAAAAAAAAAATAAACAGAACATTGAATGTATGTCGCCAGCCGGTCAAATACGCTAAACCTAACACATGGGGCCTAAATAAAGCTAAGACCATTTAGCAACACACATCCAATATCAAGAGCTACAGGCAGTGCAGACAGTTGGGAGAGTTTTAAAAAGGCAAATACAGGTGAATGGACCAAGGGTAGACAGAAACACATGCCCCAGAATAGAGGGAAAAACTCACCCTGTGGGCTTAATCATAAGAGTCCTTGTGAGTACTTGAGTGCGGATTGGTTAAATTGGTTGCAAAAACTAAAATTTTATATTTAGGTGTTTAGCTGAACATGGTGATTTTGATGGAAACGGTTCGGAGATAGATTTCACTCTGCCTGGCTTGTGCTTAAGACCAGTCGGATACGAGTGTGCTTGACCAGTTAAAAATCCCATCTCCACTAATAAAATAAATTTAAAAAAAAGAGCAGACCTGCACTTAGAGCCGTTAGGCTGAAAAACAGACGAACAACATGCATGTTGTATCCGGCCAAAGAATGTTGAAGATGGTCGGCAGACACATTGCACAACATGCACAAAGGGCGTTTACTTTCGATATGCTTTCCTCCCACAAAAGACCGAGTTCTGTGGAAAAGGCTGTTTTCAAGACCAGGAAAAATAACGTATTTGACGTTGATAAGATGTTCAAATCGATAATAATCTCTGTTTCAATTCAGGAGCAAAGTAAAGCTTCATCAACCGTGCGCGTCTGATTGACTTCTTTAGAAGGCTTCTCGCTGACCGCCATTTTGAAACTAGCGACGCGACTATGCTTACCGCATTAAAAATAATACTTTTAAACTTATTTTATTGTATATATGTATGCATGTTTACTTGCTGATGATTTTAATTTACTCACTGGAATAAACTTGTAACTTGTATGCTTGAAATTTTCAATGTTATGCACAAAAAAATGTCTTGCACCTTATCCGGGCGGTGTACGAGGACTGGTTCCCTCACATCGAAAAATAGCTTTCGAAAAACACTTCTACAAAAATGTCTCCATCCTAAGGACAAATATTGTTGCCATGCATAAACTATATGGCATTAGTACTTTCGTTTCGTACCTGCAAACCATTGTTACTCTTTTGACGAACTACTTAGTCTGCAGAAATTGCGAAAAGCTGCTGGACTATTGTTCGAACGTTCTGGTTTATGGACCTCACCGAGCACGCGCCACATACGCCACGCCCCCTAGCAATTGTTGCTGGGTGCCACAAGCTTTCCTATCCCTTGGGCAATATGGCGGACGGTAGCGCGCGTGATTCGACTGAATGCTTTGCAAATTCTGCAAGCCTGCATTTATGCATTCAATATTTGTCCACAGACCAGGAGACTGAAATCCCTAAAAGAGAAATTTTTAAAAATGTCAAAAACGGCTCTAGATCGAGGCAAAGCAAGTTTGCATCAAGTTTCATTGATGCTATTCGTATTTATCACACAACTGGCAGTGATTCCGTTCAAGTTGCAGCCGTGTTGACCGGTCGCAGGACGCGGCGCCGATCCGCACAAACTGTACGTGGAAAATGAGCATCAGCAAGCACAGGTCACAGAAGCTATCTTTGCCTGCAGAACCGGATAGGTGTTTTTGTTATTGGTGTTGCTTTAAAAAAAAAAATAGCACACTTATCCGAGCCATTTTAGTCCATCTTGTCGCATCGTAGCAGGATGGCATTGCTGCTCAGCGTTCTCTATTGCTGGCTGTGTTCAGTGTCAGGCTGAGCTGATTACTTTCACTCACAAATAGAATCGATGTGTGTGTGTGTGTGTGTGTGTGTGTGTGTGTGTGTGTGTGTGTGTGTGTGTGTGTGTGTGTGTGTGTGTGTGTGTGTGTGTGTGTGTGTGTGTGTGTGAAAGAGAGAGGAGAGAGGGGGAGAGAGATTATTAATAAATAACCATGCATGTATGATTTGCATTTTAGGTTCAATTGTCACTGTTCTCATGTCACTGTTCTCATGTTCTTCAGTATTTCAAGGCAGCTAAACTGTTTGACCCATGTGCTTAATCGACTGAGCTGCAGGGGCATGCCACAAGCCTGGTGAGCAGCAATATCAAAAGGCACCAAGATCGCATCTGTCCCAATAATAAAAGCATGGTGTGCTAGCCAGGCCATCGGAGAAGCGGACGAAAAGGCCCATAACATGCCACATCAACACAAGCAAGAAGTAAGCATTACCTAAAATAAAATCAAAACTATTATTAACTGGTAAATTATATTTTATTCTGGAATATGAGTGGTTCAGATGCCAAAACACAACACACAGTCACAGAGAAATAATGGTTCAGGTCATAAATGGCTGATTCACAGTAACACTTACAATTTGATAGCATAGGAATACTAGACTCAAAACTCATTTTCATTTTATTATGAAGTCTTCAAAATTTCTCAATCAGCAAAGAGTGAGAAACAGTCTATAGTGTGGCTGTACTACAGCTGCATTAACATATGTTTGGTTTTTGGCTGTTTTGTCATTTGTGTTGCCAAATGGTCAATGTTTTAAGCACAAGTATAGTGAAAAAGGGCAGACTTACAGTGTAGGTGCTGAAAGTCTGCCCTTTTTCACTATACTTGTGCTTAAAAGATTGACCATTTGGCAACACAAATGACACCAAAAAAAGCCAAAACCTAAACATATGTTAATGCAGTGTAGAACTGGAACAGGTTCTTTAGTTGTCTCTCCTTTTTTCTCACAAAGTCCACTCCAAATACTTCTTCTTCTGCTGGTTGCGTCTGCACACCTTTAGTTTTTTGCAGCCTTGAGATGCATTCAGATTTTCAAATTCTTGATCTGATCTCCTCCTTCAGCAATCTTCTAGCTTGCTATTTCAGAATTTGCACTCTGCAGCGATGGCCAGGTACTCTAATGGTGAAATCCCTAAAAGAGAAATTAAAAAAAATTATAAACAGTATATGTTTATGATTAACTTAAAACGTTAAACGTATTTCTAAAGCTGCACTCAATATTTGTCCACAGACCAGGAGACTGAAAAGAGAGCCAATGCCAGGGAATCAACAGGGTCGCTGACATGTGTGTCACAACGAGGTCCCCAGTTGATCTCCTACAAGAACTGGATCGCCTTTGCTTGACCAGTTAGTGTCCAAATCCTGAGAAACGTGAGGAAAGAACAGAGAACTGACCAGTTCTAATCACTGGGTAGAGGGAAAAAACAAACCAAAAAAAGAACCCAAGAAACTAGCAACATGAAACTTCCACATAGATCTAAATAGAAAAGCAAACGTTTCTGACAAATGTCTTAACAGAATCTTTTCACACACTTTTTTTCTCAGCTGCAGCCACATTTTATGTAAACGACATGAAGACACTGCCAAGAGTAAATATTTAGAAGTACTTCCTGACAGACACCTGCACAAGCGCAGCATTGTGGTTAATCCACAGTTTCTATTTCTAGGAGCAACTCAAAGTGTGCGACAGTGGCCAGACAGGCATAATCAAAGTCAAGTGCCCATCCGTATCCAGAAATTACACCATACTCGAGGCATGTCAGTTACCAGGATTTTGTGTGAAATTAGCTGACAACACCAGCGTGGGACTGAGGAAATCATATTCCAACCACACGCAGGTGCAAGTTACATCACAGTATATTGTTTTTACCCAAAGGGATGTAAATGTATCGCAAATCACACCAGACATTCCATTCATGGCATCACTGTTTCACACTGTCAGCTTTCTACAAAGAACAATAAAAGTCTGACTTGAAAAGTGAAATGTCATCAATGTTATTGTCAGCATATATACACAAATATATACTTGTATCATTGTTCCGCTGCCCCACACTTGCCAGCTACAGTGTCAGGTGTATGTTGCAAGACTTGATCTTCCTGCGAAGATTTTACAGCCGGAATCTGTACTGCCCCCTTTTGTGAGCAGACTGGATTTGTAGGCAGGTGACTCGTCTGCTGGAAAGGGTAGGGGTGCAACTCACTGGGTTCGCCGTCCCACAAATGATGAGAAGAAAAACGTTGCATGAATATATGCTCATCATAAATAGATCTGATGAAATGTGTTACTGTAGAAGTGATGTGTCCATTTGTTCTTGTCGTGATTTGTTACAATGAGTCAGAAAGTGCAAACTGAAGAAACGTAAGGGCATACACCTTTGGTCATGGTGTTTCTGGAGTGTTAATTCCATATTTAAAATCACACACACACACACACACACACACACACACACACACACACACACACACACACACACACACACACACACACACACTCATCCCAAATGTGCAGATCAGTGTAGCTGTACTGCCTTATAGAGAGTGCTTGCGCATTATTGTAGGCCCACAGTACGCTCCGGCCGTGATAACTCGATCGCTGAATTATGTACCACTTCCGCAGGTGAATTGCACGTAACCATTTTCAGAACAATCTAGAAAAATGACACTTACCGCATACAAACAGCTCTGCGTTTGTTCTTGTCCTCTAGGGGGGTAGTATCCCGATGTTGAGATGCCGCATATCAGTGTGCGGTCTACAGCAAGTTCAGTTTTATTCAGCCCATTGCGTTGATTTCGGGAGGGAAAAAAAGCCAGAAGCTTTTCTTTGATGGTTTCAGGGTAGCTTTCGTCCCGATTGCAGGTATCCCTATGGCAATGCCTAACCATTTCAGTGAAATGCATTCGCACAAACAGTATCGCTACTTCGCCATTTCCGTGCTTAGTTACGGGAAAGCTTGTGGCACCCAGAACAGAACCGCGCTGCGGCAATTTGTTTATATTTTCTGATTGGCTGAAAATGCGCGCACCGATGAGGTCCATTCTCGGCGAATCTACGCAAAACAAAAATCGACCGCTCTTCTCCGTGCGACTTTGCTAGAAGCTTCCGGACTAAACTTAGCGTATCATAACAAAGCCAATTCCGCTCTCTGCGCCAACGATAGAAAATCTTACTGAAAAGCTACGTGATACCTAACCATGATAGCTCAAATAAATATCGGATCGTTTCCTACGATTAACACATGCATGCTCTCACAGAACAACACAACCACAATCGTAACATTACCCCCCTTTTTAGAATGAAATTTCACAAAACTTTCTTCTCAAATCTCAAAAATACGGTTTTGGCTGTATTAATCTACACAAAACCATAAATAATAAGAATTTCACATCAAAAGAAAATAAAATCAACTACTTTAAAATAATCGTCTCACAGTTTATTTAAACTGTCCTGAGCGAAGACATGTCCCTTTAAACTGTCCTGGACACCGAAATGTTTTTTTCCAAACTGTTATGGACACAGAAATGTTCATTTAAACTGCTCTGCTAAGGTAATCCGCTCCAAAGTTCTGCGAACCCTTGATAGACTGTAGTTTAACGTCAAAATTCTGCAAGAACATCGCCCATCTCATAATACGAGAATTTGTAAACTTTGCAGAGTTTAGATAGTCTAAGGGCTGATGGTCCGTTTGGAGAACAAATTGCACACCCAGAAGGTACAGTTCGAACCGCCTTACTCCCCAGATGATGGCTAAGCACTCCTTCTCGATGGTCGAGTAGTTTCTCTCAGCTCTGGTCAACGTTTTGCTGGCGTAGCTCACTGGGTGGAGTTTTCCATTATCTTCTTGCATTAAGACTGCACCTACTCCTTCGTTGGAGGCGTCTGTTCTCAGGAAGAAAGTTTTCAACGGGTCAGGGAGATGTAGAACAGGCTTCTCGGTTTGGATGTCTCGAACTGCCTGGAATGCTCGCTCTTGGGCCTCCTCCCACTTCACTACGTTAGGGGACCTGTGACTGCCGAAAAGTTTTTTTTTCAGGAACATCATCAAATCATGGGGCACAGTTCACACAGTTCAAAGGTTACTGGTCCTGGGTCGAACACTGTCGGCTTACGGAATGTATGAAAGTCCATACACACCAAATTGGATCTCTCTTGTTCCTTCGCGATAACCAGTGGGGATCTGGAATCTCTGACGACTCCCAGGTCCGGCGTCTCTCCAGCCTTCTCCTCAGTCCTTCTCTCGTGTTGCGAAGCAGACGACATGGCTCGTCGCGAACCGGCTCGTTCGATGTCAGACCAACCTCGTGCTGGACGGTGTCTGTTGTCCCTGGGTCAGGTGTAAACTGATGCTTGAACTCTTGAGTCAGGACGCACAGTTCTTCTCGTTGAGTCTGGGTCAGATTCTGACCGAACTGGATGTCTTCTACATCCTCCTTGTGGCGGAGTTCATGAAGGTCAAACAGGTTCTCGTCGTCTAGTCTTTTGTCATCAGCAAGACGCACCGATGCCGCGAGTTGTGGTTTGTCTTGACTTCTTGTGATAACAGCACATGTTTCAGGTCTCCAATCTGGGTCTGGATCGTCTGCGTTTCTGGCACCATCCATGTTTCCGATGATAAGATCGTGGACTGGGGTCTTTACGCACAGCACCTTCACCTCTCCTCTCAGGTACGGGGGGTCGACGCTGATATTGGCAAGAGGGATAATCCTCACAGTTCCGTCAGCCAAAATGAGGGTGGTAAACTCCTGTAGCTTCTGGTCTTCAGTTACTAGGTCCTCTCTCACGATGATGCAACTGCAACCGGTATCTCTCAGCACTCTCACTGGTGTGTTTCCGACGAATCCTGACACCACCGGCATGTTCGGTACTTCATTCTCAGGTAGCACAATGTTTGAGACTGGTAAGAATGTAGCCCCATCTCCTACTGGGATGTGTCCATTCTTTCTAAAAGATTCAATCAGCTCCGGTGTCACTCGCGTTTCTCCAGATTCAAAGTCACTAGATGACGTCACATCATTGGCTAGTACAGCAGCGGCTCTGTGTTGAGGCGTAGTACTGCTTCTGCCTGCTATCCCGCGCCTTGGTTGGATCTTCTGATGTTGTCGCCTCGGGGAACATCATTAGAACGACACCGTATCGCCTTGTGACCTTTCTTTCCACGGAGAAAACATGTCAGGTTCTCCACCGGCTTGTATTTCCGGGTGTCTCTGACATTGTGGATTTCCTCTGCTGGTGCAGACACACGCTGCGGCTTATTGGGCCCAAACTTCATGTTGTGGGCGTCAAGGTATCTATGAGCGAAGTCCCTTTAGGGACTGGTCTTTTTGCTCCCTGAGGTGGGCGGCCAGGTCCTTAAAACATGCGTTGAGGACTTGTTTTTTGATGATGAGGTCACACAGGTCCTGGTACTCTTCGTTTAAACCAGCCAGCTCTATCCATTTCTCCAGGTAGCTCCTGATTCTCTCAATGAATAGGCCGGGTGTTTCTCCTTCTTCAGGCTTGCAGTTCCGAAATCGTCGCCTGTAACCCTCTTCAGTGAAGTCGTACTGTCTTAGCAGGGCGGCTTTCAACTGCGTATAATCTTCGGCTTCTTCTCTTGGCAAGCGGGTGTAAAATTCAAGCGCCTTGCCAGTTAGAAGTGCACTCAACTTGATAGCCCAAGTCTCTTGTCTCCAGTTATTGCTGCTTGCGAAGCGCTCGAATCGTTCTAGGTAAGCGTCCATCTTATCTGAATTTTCTGTGAAAGGTGGTAGCTTTGGCGCACAGGCTGTTTGCTCTCTGCTGGCTAATGCTGTTGTTTCATTAGCTCTCTGGCTCTGTGCCTCTATCTCCATTTGCTTTAGATGAATTTCATGTTGTCGCTGCCTCTCCGCCTCTTCTCGCTGTTTCTCTGCCTCTTCTCGCTCCTCTTCTCGTTGTTTCTCTGCCTCTCTTCGCAGTTTCTCTGCTTCTTCTCGCTGTTTCTCTGCCTCTTCTCGTTGAATTTCGAGTTTCCTGATTTCACGCTCTTTGGCGCTTTCTTCTCTCTCCAATCTCTTTTCTTCTTCGAGTCTCTTTTCTCTTTCTGGCCCCACCCGGGTCTGCCCTGGGGGACTTGGGTGGGGTTAGGTATTTTTTAGTTCCCAGGGTCACCCTGGTCAGCCCCACAGGGTGGGTTTATCTCTCTATTCTGGGGCATGTGTTTCTGTCTACCCTTTGTCCATTCACCTGTATTTGCCATTTTAAAACTCTCCCTACTGTCTGCACTGCCTGTAGCTCTTGATATTGGATGTGTGTTGCTAAATGGTCTTAGCTTTATTTAGGCCCATGTGTTAGGTTTATTTAATGTATTTGACCGGCTGGCGACATACATTCAATGTTCTGTTTAGTTTTTTTTTCACAAGCAGTGCAGGCACGTCCTGAGAAAGCCTTGTTGCTGTCGGGACGTTAAGCAATGTACAATCAATCTTTTCTCTTTCTCTCTCCAGTCTCTCTTTTTCTTCTCTCAGTCTCTCTCTCTCTCTCTCTCTCTCTCTCTCTCTCTCTCTCTCTCTCTCTCTCTCTCTCTCTCTCTCTCTCTCTCTCTCTCTCTCTCTCGTCTCTTTTCTTCTCTCTCCAGTTTCTCCTTCTCGCTCTCCTTTACAAACTCGAGGAGTTGAGCTCCTTCGAATCCACATTCCTTTCCAATTTTCAGGAATGTCTCCATTTCCGATGTCGCCATCTCTGCGTATTACTGCTGGCTGTTTTCTCCGGCTACCCTTTCCACTGAGCCAACTGAAGAAGTCCAGTCGGAGGTGCCAAAATGTTACGTGTTGAGTCGTATCACACCAGACGCACGCACGTAAGGTTCTTTTTAAATAAACTTCATTCAGCTGCAGACCGTCACACGTGGCTTAAGGTTGTAGACAATACTGGAGTAACAGTTCCAACGATACTTTATTTCAGCGATGCGATCTCCACACAATGCATTCCCAAATACACCAACACTGATACAATGTCTCCTCTGAAAAAATGTCAACACTGGCGACACAAAGTTTCTCATACAACGTACACTACCGTTACGCTGCGTCTCTCACGATGTACACCCTATACGGGCCACGTACCTACGATAAACTGTGTGTCCCTACAACTGACAATGCCTGACAATGTACACACGTGCTTCCTAGCACCATCTTTTATAGTAAAACAAGTTTACAGGATAATCCAAGGAAATCACACAACGCAACCAATCAGAACGGAACAGGTAACTGAAACTCATAAATATTAATTTTAAAAAAGAGAACTTTCTAGAATAACTACATTAGTCTACAAAAATTCGACTGCTAATTTCAGCCCCAAGTCCTAGTGTGTAATGACGTCACACAAAAGTATGGCAGACCGTTCACGACCTTTAATAATACACTGACTGGCTGCTAAATTCACGCGCACACACACACAAAAAAAATGACTAAGAATAGAGCGTCTCTACTAAAATGTTGCTTACATTTTGACGTCACATGTACGAGATCACTAGACAGCGCGACCTTGTTCGAACGTTCTGGTTTATTCTCGGCGAATCTACGCAAAACAAAAATTGACCTCTCTTCTCCGTGCGACTTTGCTAGAAGCTTCCGGACTAAACTTAGCGTATATAACAAAGCCAATTCCGCTATCTGCGCCAACGATAGAAAATCTTACTGAAAAGGTACGTGATACGTAACCATGATAGCTTAAATAAATATCGGATCGTTTCCTACGATTAACACATGCATGCTCTCACAGAACAACACAACCACAATCGTAACACCCACATACATCTTTGGACAGTGAGAACATGAGATGACATAGACAATATCCGATGACTGGCATGTGAATGACCGGTGGACATTGAAAGATGACAGGGGTCCGGTGATGACGGGGGATGTGTTGATGTACGGGCATGCTTTGCAGTGTGGATGCTGACAAGTCCCGGGTCACAAGTTCATGTCGCACTCTTGTTTTAATTTCATTGGATATGCTAATTTACATAACCCAATGAAAAATGAGCATGCGGCGTATTTCCGACCGCATCTAAAACCCGACTCCATGTCTGCTCTGAATAATGCTTGGCTGTGCAAAAAGCCTTGATGCTAAACTATCAGTTTTGATCGGAGGACAAGGTTGGTATAGATTTGTGGCAAAATATCTACCGAGTCTGTTCAGTTCGAGGTTTTAGGCGGATGGTTGCTTTGAGGGTTGAAAACTGCTCTGGAATCACAGTGCGTCGCCGCTTTGTGTGATTGTCGTTTCCTCCCGTGTATTTTGTCTTGAGCTTAGTATAGGCGCTGGCGCGCACGCCGTGGCGCACCCCTACTACCTGACATATAGCAACAGGGCCAGGAGTCTGGCTGGAACAACTTGTGGGTCTGGGTGAGCACACTGGGGTTGATGAGCGGCGTGAAAGAAAAACCCCTGAGGTTGACAAAGGAAACTTGGAGCAGCACTACAAAATAAATAAAATAAATAAATAAAGTTATGTTTTTTAACGGCCAGTGTGGACCGTTCCCCCCCCCCCCCCCCCCCCAAAAAAAAAAAAAAAAAAAAAAAAAAAAAAAAAAAAAAAAAGACCATCAGGACACAGCTGTCAAATCCTGGAAGATACGAGCGTGACCTAATTAAAGGGGAAAACATCCAAAACGAGTACATGCAATTTGTAACACGTGCGTCACTCGGACTCGGTACTGACGAACTCTACACCTCTGTAATGTAATAGAACCTGTCAAGACCACGTTTACATATGAAACAACCCCACATCATATATCCTAGTCTTGCCGTGCTATGCTTTCTGGGATCGCATGGTGAACCTGTACTGAGGCAGTTCTCAAGCTAGAACGTGTGACTGTTCGCAAAAACACATATTCCACATTTGAATGGCTAAAGCTCACTTCTTACACGTAGAAAGGTCACAACCAATCAGAAAATATAGCCGATCTGTCTAGAAATAAACACACAACTTCTATGCTATAATATGCCTCATAAAGATGTTGCGGGTTGGCTGGCGGAATCAGTTGAATGTGTGAACTCTTGGCCTTCTTTTGATTTAAGGGCAGTCTCTGATTTTCCGGGTCTCTGCCAGCGTATTGCGTAAGTGTTGAAATGCAATGTAATCTTATGTTGGAAAGACTTCGAGATAGTTTATCTTGTTACTTTTGTACTGTGGGGGGAAATGGACTTACACATTCACCGGAACTTTACACGAAAACATTTATTTAAAACTGCAACTCGTACTCAAAAGTTACAAACCTTTCTCTTTGTATATTTAACGTTCAAACTACATCATTGTCCTACAATAAGCATCGTTCCAATTATCAGGGTCGTTTTTATGTCGAAGTTGTCAGAAAAGCGAAAACATTTTCAGATTTTCTTTAAACTGTTTGGAGACCATTCCAGTTTTTTTATGTACAGCAGGTCAATTGAAAGATAAATGTTTACTGATTAAAAGGTGTGCTTTGTTTAGATACACCTAATTAAGAAGTGACTTATTTTCTTATCTTTGCCGTTTTATGCGTTTTACCATTCATGGAAGAGAAATAAAATCTACTGAATCACAACAAAAAAGATCTGGTGCTTTGCTGTGACGTTGACAAAGACAACCATTGCTGAAATCTTTAAACAGTAGTTTCTTTGAGTCTTTAAAAAATCTTCCCCAAAGTATTTCTAATTTGTCTTGTAGCTTTTCCCGTGCAAGCTCAAACTGCCACAAAGTCCTTCCTGAACCCTCTCAAAGATCACATGTATTTGCGACAGGTTTATTAAATCAACACAAAGTTAATCATAATAAAAACTCATTTTCGTAAAATGACAATTAGTGGTGCTTCTTTTATTAGTTCAGATTATATTTTGCTTGCCGTGTTTGGCCGATATATATTTCTGACTAAATGTAACATTTAGAGAAATTTTAGTACGCACTAGGTATGAGTCAGGAAACTGAACGCAAACCACAAAAAAATGCTTAAATTTTTAGCAAGAATGCGTATGTAAACTTTAAGGTTCTTTTCAAACTAAAGGTATACATACAGCTCGTGTGGAAAAAATAAAATGCGAGATAATGAAGCATAAAAATGCTCTATGCAAATGGGGGTGCGTGCGTCTCTCTCTCTCTCTCTCTCTCTCTCTCTCTCTCTCTCTCTCTCTCTCTCTCTCTCTCTCTCTCTCTCTCTCTCTGTTTACCAGTTAGTGAGTAAGTGAGTAAGACACTATTTTCTTTTCCTTGAACTCCTTGCCAGCAGCCACGGAATCTCTGCTTCGTCTGATGTAACCGAGTTCGGGAAAAACCGTAAAGCATGCTCATGTGCTGTTCTCAACTTTGACTCTCAGTGACTCAGCGCCACAGACAATTTACAGTAGTTGTGGTATTAATGTTTCACACCGGACTCTATAGATTATGTTTTAAAACACTATCACAGTGCTAGTGCTCCTGCCCAGACAAATATACTGTCGGACATTCTGCATCACGTGTGCAAGCCATTATTGACTGTTTAGACATTACTTCTGAAACGTGTGTTCCTGTACCATTTTATTTCATATGTTTATTTTCTTTTTCATTTTCTTTGACTTAAACTTCTAGTCTTTTAAGATGTCGAGTAGCTTATTGCAATTTCTCAGTTTACACGTGGGACATCTAAATATCTATCATTTGCTGAATAAGATTCCCGATATGACACCGTCCTTTTGACTCAACCCGCCCCCTTTCACATTTTTGGAATCACAGAGTCTCGATTACATTCTGACATAAGTGATTTATCCATTTTCGATTCCCGAGTTTTCTATAATCCGGCGCGATCCTGTACGTCCTCAACAAACAGGATTAGCTGTCTATATTCATGATTCTATTGCGCACTTTACACGCAGAAGAACAGACCTGGAATCAGACTCTTTTTGAAAGCGTGAGGGTTGAGGTGAAGACAAACAAATCGGCCCCTTTGCTTGTTGGATTTGTCTACAGAAATCCGTCTGCATCTTTTGAGTGGTATGACGATTTCTTACAAATGGCGGACACCGTTAACAATTGCAGGTCTGATATTTTACTGCTCTGTTTTCCCCACACCCTGCTTGGGAGTCTACTATTACTATGGTAGGCCTCAAGCAGCTTATCACATCCGCAACTGCCCTACCACCTCTCTCTCTCTCTCACACACACACACACACACACACACACACACACACACACACACACACACACACACACACACACACACACACACACACACACACACACACACTACTGCACCCTCGTTCCGTCTTTCTTTTTCCTGTCCTCACAAACAATCATGCTCATCAGATACACACGCCAACAACTGCTATCTCTACGTCGCCACGCCACCCACTGCGCAGCCAGTGCCGCCGACAGTGTTGCAAACACCCTACATGACATCCGATCGCGAAAGAGAGGCCGCAGGGGGGGAATTAGCAGAAGGCACAACTCACCATCACACCCGCAACCACACATTTCTTCACCTTTTCCTATGTCCTTCCACCCTTTCCGCCTCCCCCCGTCTCCCCGTCTTCCCCCCATCTCTTCCTTCTTCTCCCATTTCTACTCCTCTCTTCTTCATCTACTGCTCTCGGCTCTCATCGGCCTCCTCCCCCACCCTCCTCTCCCACCTTCCCCTCACCCCCTCTTCCTTCGCCTTCTTTTTCCTCCTCGTCCCCACCCCTCCCTTTCTCCTCCCCTTCACCCTCCCCCTCCCTCTTCCTCATCTTTACTGCCTCCCCTTTTCCCCTCACCCCCTCACCCTCCTCTCGCATCTTCTTTCTTGCCCAGTTCTCCTCCGTCCCGTCCTCCTCCCCCCTCTTTCCCTCCCTCATCTCTCCCCCATCCATCCTCTTTCCCCCCTCCCCACCCTCCTCCTCCTTTGTCCTCTTCTCCGCCCGTCTCTTCTTCCTCCTCCTCTTCTGTCTCACCCAACCTAAAACTGTGTCTGTTCAATGCACAGTCTGTTTGCAAAGATGGCAAAGCCGACGTGATCTCAGATTTCATTCTAGACAACGACCTAGACGTTGTCGTGATCACCGAAACGTGGCTCCGCTTAGTTGGCGATGAACCCATCATTGTCAGCGTCACTCCGAGTGGCTACCGCCTTGCCTCCTTCCCGCGTGCCTCCAGAGGTGGTGGCATTGCCATCATCTACAGGGACTGGCTTTCCGCTCACCTCTCCTTCTCTCAGTCTCTCCCTTTCGCTCATCCCTCCTTTGAATCTGTCGAGGCCGTAGCAACACTCCCTGGCCAGTCCCTCATCTTCTCATGTATCTACCGCCCCCCTCCAAGCCCTCAAAACAAACTCACAAACTCCATGTTCCTCACCGAGTTGACCACTACAGCACACGACCCGGAAAACATATCCTTCTTGGCGACTTTAACTTTCACTTCGACAAACCCGACCACCCTGACACAAGACGCCTTTGCACATCACTTTCGAACCACAATCTTACACAACACATCACCAAACCCACCCACCGACTCGGCCACACCCTCGACTGGATCATCACCCGCACCTCTGATCAACTCTTTCTCAACTCTGACACCTCCTCTGTGCTTCCCTCTGACCACTTCGCCATTCTCGTCTCCCTCAACCTACCTCCCCTGAAAAAACCCAAGCTCCTTGTCACTCGCCGCAAACTGAAATCTGTCAACCGACAGAGCTTCTTCGATGAAGCTGTCGACCTTCTCTTGGACCCCGCCTCCTCTCCTGATCTTGCGTCCCACTTCGACTCCTCCCTTCGAAAACTTCTAGACACCCTAGACACCACCTGCTCCATACCCAACCGACCTCCCTCCCCCTGGCTCACTGACGACATAGCTGAGGCCAAGCGCGAGCGCCGACAAGCGGAACGCCTCTGGCGCTCATCTGACCTCACCGTTCACAGACAGATCTTCCAAGCAACTAGATCCAAAGTCTGCAGAATGATCTCCGACTCCAAACGTAAACACCTTCAAAACAAAATCCTGGAATCTACTTCTTCCAAAACCCTCTACGCTACCATGAACACACTCCTAGGCACTCCTAAAGACACTCCTCTCCCCAAGACACACAGCAGAGAAGAACTCCCGTCCGCTTTTTCCAACTACTTTTCCGACAAAATTCAAACTCTGCGCAACACACTCGACTCTCTGCCTTCCCCTCCTTGCCCTCCCGACACCCCCTTTTCCGGCACCCCCCTCTCGTCCTTCCGCCCCGTCTCTCAAGAAGAAGTCCTCAAAACCATAAAGTCCATGCCTCTCAAAACCTGCGAACTAGACCCCCTCCCAGCTTCTCTCTACCGGGACGGCCTTCCAAAACTTCTGCCCTTCATTACCGACATCATCAACACATCTCTTGAGAACGGTTCAGTCCCTGATATCTTCAAGTCCGCCATCGTCCGTCCTCTCCTCAAAAAACACAACCTCGACCCAAACGAACTAAAAAACTATCGCCCAGTCTCCAATCTCTCTTTCCTGTCCAAGCTTCTTGAGAAGGTTGTTCTCAACCAGCTCAACCTCCACCTTGCCGACAACAACCTCCTCAGTCCATTCCAGTCTGCCTATCGCAAACACCACAGCACTGAAACAGCCCTTCTACACATCTTAAACGACCTGCTTCTCTCCACCGACTCAGGCAACATCTCCCTTCTTACGCTACTCAACCTTTCTGCCGCCTTCGACACCATAGACCACTCTATCCTCCTCCACCGCCTTCGTCACTCCTTTGGCATCACTGACTCTGCTCACTCCTGGTTTCTCTCATACCTCTCCGACAGACAGCAGTCCGTCACCATTGACGGCGTCTCCTCCAACCCAGTCACGCTCTCCTGCGGAGTACCACAGGGGTCCGTCCTGGGCCCGGTCCTTTTCACACTCTACACCTCCCCCCTGTCCAACATCATACAGTCTCACCACATACGCCACCACCTCTACGCTGACGACTCACAACTACTAGACAAAGACAAACTCGACAACACTCAGTCACTACTGACTCGCACGGCTGACTGCTATGAAGACGTGAAAAACTGGATGACAGCAAACAAGCTTAAACTGAACGACGACAAAACGGAAGCCATGTTGGTAAGCACTCGCCAGAAACTTTCCCAGCTCCCTCCCTCTCTCCACCTTCAACTCGACAGCACCCCCATCTCCCTCAGTGACTCGGCCAAAAACCTTGGCTTTATTCTTGATTCCTCTCTTACCATGACCAGCTTCGTCTCCGCCACTGCCCAGGCATGCTACTTTCACCTCCGCCGCATCAGTCAGATCAGAAAATACGTCACCACCGAAGCTGCCACCAAACTTGCTGTCTCTCTCATTCTATCTCGCATTGACTACTGCAACTCTCTCCTTTCCGGCCTCCCTCACTCTACCACTTCCACTCTCCAGCGCATCCAGAACAATGCTGCCCGCCTCGTCCTCAGAAAGAAAAAATCCGACCACATCACACCCCTGCTCAAACTTCTTCACTGGCTTCCCATCCCACAGCGTATCCAATACAAGATTCTGTCTCTCTGCTACAAATCCCTGAACAACTGCGCTCCTGCCTATCTTTCCAACGTACTTCACCCCTACACTCCTTCCCGCTCCCTCCGCTCCGCCTCCGACCCTCTCCGTCTCCACATCCCCCGCACCAAACTCAGCACTTTCGGCCCCCGCGCCTTCTCAGTTTATGGTCCATCCACCTGGAACACTCTCCCACTCTCTCTCCGTCAGAAAGACTCTTTCTCCTCCTTTCAGTCCGCCCTCAAAACTCACCTCTTTCAACAGTTCTAGCACTATATCACCACACTCCCCACAAAAGATGACTGTCGCAATATATTTCACCATTTGTTGTACGTGAGTCGTCTAAAGCGTGCGCATGCGTGCGCGAGTTGTGAGTGCGCGCTTAGAGTTATAATTATTATAAGATAAGCGCATTATAAATACCGTAATTATTATTATTATTATTATTATTATTATTATTATTATTATTATTACGCAGTCATCTGCCGCTCTAATTGATCATATATACACTTCCAACAAGTCAAGGGCCCTTAGCTCTCGTGTTCTTCAAGTGGCGATTAGCGACCACTATCCTGTGTGCTGTAGTTGGGATCTGAAGGTGGACAAACCATGCCGTAAAAACCAGCATACCACTATTCATTACAGGTCGTTTAAACACTTCAATCAGGACGCGTTTCTCGCCGACCTGAGCGGAATCTCTTTTCAGTCAGTTTATAACTATGATATTCCTGAAGAAGCGTTGGCCGAATGGTAGATTGTTCCTTGGTGTACTTGACAAGCACGCGCCACTACGTGAGAAGAGAGTCAAACACGCACAGTTACCTCAGTGGTTAATTAAGGACATTAAAGACGCCATCTCTTCCGAAGTGAACTGAAGCGGAACAAAGATTATGCTGCTTTCCGCAAGCAGCGCAACCGCGTAAAGTACCTGGCGCTCGAGGCCCAGAAAAAAACACTTCCAGCGCTAGATGGATAATAAAACTGATACCGTATCTGTCTGGCGAGCCCTCAATGCCTTTACCAAATCACGTCTAACACCACCATGTACTTCTATACCTGCTGATACTTTTAATCAACATTTCCTGTCTGCTGCCGACTCACTTTTGAAAAAAACTACTAATAACCTAAACAAACCGACTATTTCTGTAAAACTTAAAAACTTTTGCGACGAGAGACCTTCGCCAAACGACTTTTTTTTATCTCTTCGACGTTGGCAAGTCTATTAGTCAGCTGAAAAATAAACGCTCCATTTGTCATGACGGCATTAATAGTTTCTTTTTAAAACTGTCTGTCCCTTATGTGGTTGAATCTTTAACATTTCCCCACCCGGGTCTGCCCTGGGGGACTTGGGTGGGGTTAGGTATTTTTTAGTTCCCAGGGTCACCCTGGTCAGCCCCACAGGGTGGGTTTTTCTCTCTATTCTGGGGCATGTGTTTCTGTCTACCCTTTGTCCATTCACCTGTATTTGCCTTTTTAAAACTCTCCCTACTGTCTGCACTGCCTGTAGCTCTTGATATTGGATGTGTGTTGCTAAATGGTCTTAGCTTTATTTATGCCCCATGTTGTAGGTTTATTTAATGTATTTGACCGGCTGGCGACATACATTCAATTTTCTGTTTAGTTTTTTTTTCACAATCAGTGCAGGCACGTCCTGAGAAAGCCTTGTTGCTGTCGGGACGTTAAGCAATGTACAATCAATCATACAATCAATCTTTAACATTTATCTACAATCTTATAATCCAGCAAGGTACTTTCCCAAGAAGCTGGAAATTACTAAAGTCATTCCGCTGCCTAAAACTAAAGACCTCACTGACCCTAACAAATTCAAGCCAATTTCACTTTTATCAGCTTTGTCAAAGCCGATTAAAAAAACATGTCCACAGGCACCTGAGTCACTCAGTGGAGACACATAACTTGATTTATCCGTTACAGTCAGGCATCAGACCCCGCCACTCTTGTCACACGGCATTGTCTCATCTGACCTATACCTGGCTAACTTCAATAAACAATGCTGAAATGACCGGTGCGGTATTTTTAGATATTTCTAAAGCTTTTGACTTAGTCAACCATGAACTGTTGCTACAGAAGCTGTTGGCATACCACATAGACACAGATAACGCTGCCTTCTTTAAATCGTATCTAAGCAATAGATCTCAGTATGTTTTGTCAACGGTAAGGGTTCCTCAGAAGGTGTGATTAAGCATGGAGTGCCCCAGGGGTCTATGTTAGGCCCTCTCTTGTTTTTAATCTTTATTAATGTGTATCTCACAATCAAATGTGCGATGCAATTTGTTTGCAGACGATGCTACTCTCAACGTGTCGTCGGCAAAAATATCTACAATTAATTCTTCTTTGCAACATAGTCTATTAGACGTCTCAAATTGGTGCCGAGGCAACTACATGATACCTAACCCATCTAAAACAGAGTGCATGTTAATCACTACACGTCAAAAGCACCAGCTAAATCCACCGCCACTTAGCCTTTCCCTTAACTGTGAGCCGATTAAACAAGATAAGGAGCGCCGGATTTTAGGCGTCATTATAGACGATCAATTGACATGGCATGCGCATGTAAACAGTGTGTGCAAAATTGTGTTCAGAAATCTATTTCTCCTTTCAAAACTTATTTACTTTACGAATTCACCAACTAGAAAACTCTTCTTCAGCGCTCACATCCAGTGCCACATTGACTACACATCTACAGTCTGGGACGGGTGTAGTGATGCGTGCTTAAAGAGGCTTAATTCCCTCCACCGGAGGGCAGCCAAGCTAATCCTTCCTAATAGCAGATACAGCACTGACGAGCGACTCATGGCCCTTGACATGCTTTCGTTACGTAACCTCTTTCTGTTCAATAAGGGCGTGTTAATGTTTAAAGTCCGCATATCCGAAACCCCGCGGTACGTCTCGGATTTGTTTAAGTATGCTAATACACATCAAGGAACAAACTGTCAGTACCTAGGCCACGACTTGATATATTCAAAACTAGTCTGTCTTACTCAGGGGCCAAACTTTGGAACTCGTTTACGGCCAGTATTACCGAGGCATCTTCATTGTCCTCCTTCAAGGCAAGACTATTCCGGAACTTAATTGAGCCGCCGAACAAAGCGCACGCGACTACTGCGTTCTGAATAATGACTGTTATCAAACATGTGTGTGGGCGCGTGTGTATGTGTGTGCGTGCATGTGTGCGGAACAGTGTGTTTTGTGCATGTTTATGCTGGTGTGTGCGTGTGTGTGTGTGTGTGTGTGTGTGTGTGTGTGTGTGTGTGTGTGTGTGTGTGTGTGTGTTCTTGCGTGCATGTATGTGTGTGTTTGGTTAGTCAGGAGAAAGTAAAACGTCTAGATAATCTTGATGTTTATGCTTACAGTTTTGCGTTCAATGTACCAGATGTAGTCTTAACAGTGTGCAATGTATATGTATGTGTTTATTATGTACTCACAAACCAGATAGGTGAGGCTTGCGCTGGCAGAATTGTACAACAAACAGAATTGTACAACAAACAAATTCCCCTTGGTTTGTTGTTTATTATGTAGTTGTATTTCATGTACCGTGTGTAATGCATATTAGCCAGACGTGGGTCGGAACTGTGCTTCGTCTGACGCGGGGGGTGGTTGAAGGCCCCGCACATAGTTACATCACGATACCACGTTTGTCTGGGCCTTTAATCCAATGTTTGAGCCGTAGCGGGGTCTGACCTAACTCTGATTTAGGTACTTCCGTGTGTGTGTGTGTGTGTGTGTGTGTGTGTGTGTGTGTGTGTGTGTGTGTGTGTGTGTGTGTGTGTGCAAGCGCGTGTGCAAGCGTGTGTGTGTGTGTGTGTGTGTGCAAGCGCGTGTGCAAGCGTGTGTGTGTGTGTGCGTGCGTGCGTGCGTGCGTGTTTTCATGTAGTTTGTAGCAAGGACAAGAATGAAAAAGGGTCTGCGCACCTATAGTTTTATCCTTGGAAAACATTTCATTTCATCTCTCTCTCTCTCTCTCTCTCTCTCTCTCTCTCTCTCTCTCTCTCTCTCTCTCTCTCTCTCTCTCTCTCTCTCTCTCTCTCTCTCTCTCTCTCTCTCTCTCTCTCTCTCTGGGATCGGTAGTGGGGTTAGGCGGGGGGTAGGGGGGAGGGGGTAGGGGGTGGGTGGGGTGGGGGGGGGGGGGGGGGGGGGCAGAGTAAGAGCGTGAAATAGTGTCACCATATGGAGGAAGGGGGAGGGGGTAGCGGTAACATTATCATCTCAGACGGACAGCATGAAAGAGAAGAATTTCTGTATGAACAAAAATCAATGTTCGGTCTTTTATAAGTGTTGGGAGCCGAAAACAAATGAACCTTTATTTTCAAAAGGTAAAAGTTATTGTTTACAGGATTAGATTTTAAACTTGCCGCTGCTACATCTATCCACTACATAAATCAAATGCATGTACCGAATAAAACACATTCAATAGGGAGAGGGAGAAAACCAACCGTAATCAGGTCTGATACATATCACAGCTATAATATTGCCATCTAACGTGTAAAAACTGTAAATATTCCACTAAGCGAATATGAAGATAAACGAACTATTTTGAAAGACTTATTACGTCAATTTTTTTTTCTATCTAAGGTGTCGAGCATTTTATTAAGCACAATACCGGAATCGCGGTGCACGACTGTCCTACTAAATACGTGAAAACTTGAAACAGTCCGTTTTGAAATTTGGGCGTTCCTGTCAAACAAATGGCTAAGCTTCGGAGTAGAAGGTGGAAGAGGGGGAGGAAGGGGTTGGAGTAAGGGAGGGCGGGCGTCAGGGGAGGGGTGGCAGTCCTTGTTTACTTCATACACAGAATCAGACTTCACACACACATACACACACAAACTCATTTTAATAGTATAGCCGGTATCTCTGCTTGCAAACTGACAAACGTTACATTATCTTCTACCAGCTGCTACTTTGCTTTTGTTTCAGGTATTTGCATTAAAAACCGATAAGATACTGAGCATTATCGTTTGTTTTGTGTGATGTGTATGTATTCCGTCATGCATGTATATACTAAGATTGGTTCATTTAATCAATAAATTGTCAGGAAAAATGAAACAAAGCATTTTCGTACCTGCGGTTGTTCATATGCAGGATACAATCCTTCGGTATCCGCACAAGAATGTGCCCCGTACATGTCAAGTTCCTTGTCGAGAGGACACACCAAAAGAGACGGCGTGTCGCCAGTGGCAATATTTATACACTAGCACAGTCATGAAGCGTGACGCCAGTCACAAAGTTTATTCACGGTATGGAAACTTACTAGCGCATTTATCATATAGGCCAGCACGTTCCGTCGTGTGATGTACTGAACTTTGTGTAGTATTAATAATAGTAATAATAATAATACATAGCATTTAAATGGCGCATTTCTCATATTTATAATATAACTCAATGCGCAGGACATAGCCGCGAACTGAACCCAACAAGCACGCTCACGTGAATCACGCGCATTCCCTCACACACTGTACATAAACACAGAACATTCACGTGGTGCTAAGGGCAAGCTCACGCGAGCTACTCAACAATTTTTGGGAAATTCAAATCTTTTTTTATATTTTTGAAATTTGATTAAGTGGACTGAAATTAATACCGAATTCGTGGGTGACCACATATACATGTGTAGAAATTTTAAGGTCTTCAAGAGCAAACGCTGGGCTCTGTCTGACTATATTTTAGACGTAAGTTTTCCAGCACAATCGTGTCTGATGCAATTCTGGCCAGGAAATGCGGGGGGTGGGGGGGTGGGGGGGGGGGGGGCATTTGTAACGAGCTTAGTGACACTGTGACAATTGTAATAATGGCTGAGTGGTCACTATAGTCTACTTTACAAGACACCGTACTCCATGTACACTCTCCGATATTAAACTGTGCCCGAGGTACACTGTCTTATGTTAAACTGTACCAGGTGCCAAATTATATCAAGCTTTTCAAACCCCGCTTCCTACGACAGAGGCCGCTCAACGTGCCGCGGACCAGCTGGTTGTGTGGAGACTGAGTTGGCATAGATCCATATTATCCCACACAGGGCCTAATGGCTCATTATATTTTTTTAGATTTGTGGGTGTGTTCTTACATTCGTATGGTGCTCCACCATTTTAGAGGGCTTATGAGGATCTCGTGTGATAGCAACATGCATATGTCAGCTAGAGACATAGACCCTCCTTCGACTATTTAAACTTCGCGAGATTTATGAGGGTGTCAAGTTCGCATAGGCCCGTTGTAATCTTCGCGAGATTTATGAGGGTGTCAAGTTCGCATAGGCCCGTTGTAAACTTCGCGAGATTTATGAGGGTGTCAAGTTCGCATAGGCCCGTTGTAAACTTCGCGAGATTTATGAGGGTGTCAAGTTCGCATAGGCCCGTTGTAATCTTCGCGAGATTTATGAGGGTGTCAAGTTCGCATAGGCCCGTTGTAAACTTCGCGAGATTTATGAGGGTGTCAAGTTCGCATAGGCCCGTTGTAAACTTCGCGAGATTTATGAGGGTGTCAAGTTCGCATAGGCCCGTTGTAATCTTCGCGAGATTTATGAGGGTGTCAAGTTCGCATAGGCCCGTTGTAATCTTCGCGAGATTTATGAGGGTGTCAAGTTCGCATAGGCCCGTTGTAATCTTCGCGAGATTTATGAGGGTGTCAAGTTCGCATAGGCCCGTTGTAAACTTCGCGAGATTTATGAGGGTGTCAAGTTCGCATAGGCCCGTTGTAATCTTCGCGAGATTTATGAGGGTGTCAAGTTCGCATAGGCCCGTTGTAATCTTCGCGAGATTTATGAGGGTGTCAAGTTCGCATAGGCCCGTTGTAATCTTCGCGAGATTTATGAGGGTGTCAAGTTCGCATAGGCCCGTTGTAAACTTCGCGAGATTTATGAGGGTGTCAAGTTCGCATAGGCCCGTTGTAATCTTCGCGAGATTTATGAGGGTGTCAAGTTCGCATAGGCCCGTTGTAATCTTTGCGAGATTTATGAGGGTGTCAAGTTCGCATAGGCCCGTTGTAATCTTTGCCTCGGGAAATGTATGGCGAAAGCAGCATGGTTATCAGTTTTGAGCACAAAACTACTCTCAGCGTAACACAGATCCTCATGTCCAAACTTATAACTCATGACGTGGGCGACAGTAACTGAGTATCGCTGAATCGCCCAGCGCATATGAAGATCTATTTTTCCATAGGTCAATAGAGTTAAATTAATCAGATACTTTGCGTTAGCCAGCCTCCAGCCGGTTGATATGGGACTGGCCGGTCTTAGAGGTCCGCCACGGTAAACCCGAGATAGGCATTGCGGCCAAATTTAACTCGCTCCCCAAGTGATCACACGACCTAAAAAGTCCGTGCCAAAATACATGACAAACAGAACAAACTTAAACCGGACTAAGTATTGGGTGATCACACGACTGAGTTATTTCGGACTAAGTGTCGAGCTCTGTTGATAACACGACCTACAAACAAAACCCGGCAGAGTTGCGGGCCAGCTAACCCACCAATGGAGATGGGTTAGCTACTTGTCCCGATACAGTAGTCGGGGAGTTGACACGGGAGGACTGTGGATAGGAAAAACGATTTCCACGCATATTGCCTTTTAAAATATAGGACAGTTTCCTCCCCCCCCCCCCCCACCCCTCTCCCCCCTTCCCCCTCAACTCTGACTTGTTATATTTTTCTCCAGAACATAGGAAACAAATTCAGACGCTGATGTATGATAGGAGCGAATTGTATTTAAAATGTTATGAAGAGCTGTTCATGAAATAAAACTGTTATTTTAACAAAAATCCACCATAAAACCCCTTTACTGCCATTGGACGCAAATAATGTTTCTACAATAATTTGTTAATTCATCCCCAGCCTTGCAAGGAACAATATCACACAACGATGACAGCAAGAGGAATAAATCCACAGAAGCCCCCCGCAACTGTGTGGGGCTCATGAGGGTATATGCCTCTCGCGGTTAAATCGTGTTCACTTTTTCTCGGCAGTGAAGGGGTTATAAACCTTTGCATGTCCGTAGGTTTGACAAGGGTCGGATCAGTTACCTGAGGAGGAAGAGGGGTAGGGTGTGGGAGGTGGGGGCGGGGGCGAGGAGAGGTTCCAACTTTGTCTTTGGAACCTTTAACCTGAGACAGATGGCAGAACTTACTTCCGATTCAGTTTATAACATTCCTAATACGATCTGTATGTTCACGACTTTGAGAAAGAAAAAAAATCCCACTTTTATATATTTCTCTCTTTGTTTTTTTTTTTTTTTTTTTTATGTCTTTTTTTTTTTTTTTTTTTTTTTTTTTTTTTTTTTTTTTGGGGGGGGGGGGAGGATAGGGAGAGGAAGGGGGGGGGAGGAGGAAATCGCACACCTCCACAACATCCGTCATAGCGTCAACACTTAGCCTTCATTGCTCGATAAGTAATATTTGGGCTTATTCTGTTGTTTGTTTGCAGGTTTCTTTGGGGTGTGTGTGAATAATTCGGGTCAAATCATTATTTAATGTGATTTACGCATTGACTGCGTTATAAATTTTCGTCAACGACCGTTAATCTAAGAGGGTTGTTAAAATTATGGAGCTGACTCAATATGGGGACCTTTCCACTACATGTAAATCCTCTATGTGTGCCTTCAGCTTCTTTGTACACTTATAAAGCCTATTCAGAAGTGGCATTTAATCTAGATTTTAAGAGTAGATACATAAATCTGTTCCACAGTATTTCATCTGATTTATTACTGTTTTGTCCTTGTTTGGCTCCCCGCAGGCAAAGTTACAGTACCTGTCCCCCCCCCCCCCCCCCCCCCCCCCCCCCCTGTAGAAATGTGACCCTTCCCCTACCAACAGGTAAACCTACTGGCGGTCCATGAATGCCAAATTTGTAGACATACCGGGCCGGTAGAGTTATCGGGCCGGTAAAATCGCTGACGGAGCGATAAAATCCTTACCGTGTCGTTATGAATGCCGAGCCGGTAAGATTGAACCGGTACACTACCAGCCAGTAAGGCTACCGGCAGTCCATGAATAGCAATTTTGTAATCTTACCGAGCCGGTAGCACTAACGGGTCGGTAAGGGCCCGATCGTCTGCCCATGAATTCCGGCTCTGATTATTGGCTCCAATGACATATACTAATGGTCAAAACTTAAGGGCCATCCCACTTTTTTGTGTCATTGTTTATCGTCGCAAGTACGCTAATAAAATACAATGTTCTTTCGATCCAAATGGGTTTAAAGTTGACCTTAGACAGTCCACTGTACAGGGAACAATAGACAACAATTCATCAATTTCCACTACTGAACGTGTCAAATGCACGTGAAACATCGTCAGTTTTTGTGAAAAGCTGTGCAATATTGGCAAGCGTACCAAAGGCAGGCAGCTGGAAAAACTCGGTAACGTCGTGATGCACGAGCCAAAGGGGTCAGTCGTGAACACTGAGCACCTCTGTTTCGCTACAAATACCTGTAGAGTAGAGGCATAATAGTCACTTTCCTAACCATGCCACCACGACAAAGCCTAACGCCAGTAGATCAAGGCCGGGCGCTAGCATGGCTGCAGGATGGAATATCCGGAGGAGAAGATGGGAGACGTCTTGAGGTGTCCCATTCAGTGATCCAGAGGCTGCTGGCACGATTCCAAGAAACAGGAAGGGCAGAACGACGAACCTGTTCAGCACGCCCGCGCTGCACCAGCAGAAGGGAGGACAGATACCTCTGTGTGGCGGCTCTGCGCGACCGAACTGTCACGTCAACCACTCTGCGACGTCCACTGATGCAAGCTGCAAACGTTGACGTCTGCGCGAAATTGACCTTAATTCATGCAGAGCAGCAGTGAGAATACCCCTCAATCCAGCTCATCGCAGAGCCCGGGTTGCCTGGTGTCGTCTACATGTGAGGTGGAACAGACTCCAGTGGACTCAGGTTCTGTTTACTGATGAGTCACGGTTCACTGTGTTCTTCCAGGGCGAGCGATTCACGGATGGATGCGTCCGAGGTGGATCGCTACGGAGGAGGCTCAGTCAGTGTCTGGGCAGGCTTCAGCAGGGAAGGCAGGACCCCCCCCCCCCCCCCTCCACGTCATCCGAGGCATCCTGACTGGACTGCGCTATCGGGACAAGATTGTGCAGCCAGAGAGATGAAGATAGGAGATTACAAGCCCACCCATTTAACTCTTACCAGTTCGCTCTATTTGAGGCCAGTGAACAAAATGACTTTTACCCTCACACATGACCAAGAAAAAATGCTGCTGAAAGCTCTTCTAGTGGTCAAAAGTTGGCTTATTATACATCATATTAAAGTGCATTGAGTCAGCTTTCAGTCAGGATAAGTAAAAAGTCTGTACTTAACGTAGTTTAGAAGTTGTTGTTTATTTAGCGACGAAGAAAAAATGGTGTCCGGTTTCCAAAAACAGTTTTCACGAAAGTCACTAAGAAGAAATTTTTTTTGTTTCTTGCCCCTTTGTTTAAAATGTGAATCCAGTGTGTGGACAAATCATTTCTACACATTTTTGTGAAGTTTCAAGAAAATGTCTTTGAATTTCTAAGAGTTACGCAACATAATCTACACCGGTCAAGGGCAGAAAAAAGTGGGCGTGTCAACACCTGGCATGACTGAGACAACAAACATGTGCTTCTCTGAAAATCTCTGACTTGCTGAAAATATCACTGAGGCAATACACAGCAAGTAATAAAAATTGTTTATGTACTTCATAAAGTTTCACGATTCTGAACCAGACAATAGGTAAACAAAGACTCACATGGATAGCACATGGTCAAACCAAAATAGAAAGTGTCACAATGACCTGCGATGGTTTTCTTTCGTTTTTTCCACATCGCTGGCGCTAGAATCATTTTCAGTGGCCTGGTTGCTGGAAGATTCCCCTTCAGTGAGATACTCTTCACTTTCGGACTCAGATGAACTCATTTTGACGGAATATTCGCAGAGAGAAATCGCAAGCAGTGAAAATAATGCAGTAGGGAAAGCAAGATGGCGGACGTAGTGACTCGATCAATAACAAAGGTCACGAACAAACTCAAAATTAATATTTTTTTCATTCTATCATATGAAAGTGACTTTCTAATGTCAATAAGTTATGACAATAATACTGAGAGTAAAAATTAATTGGTTTTAATTCAGTAAACACGATGGAATTTTCCATGGGCGTGGCTTCGTATGTATACATACGATGGCCAAGGGAGCGAACTGGTAAGAGTTAAGAATCAATTGATCTATTTGATCCTTTCCGTAAATAAACAAACGCACTTGACCAAATACCTTCAACAGCTTTATCTGCCCAGTCAGGCCACCCGGCCCCTTGGAAACAATGGCTAGTTAAAATATCAATGCTGTCACAGTTAGCGTTCCTGAGAAATAGCGACTACATCCTGTACACGCCACCCACCTCCCTACCCCCACACCCCACCCCCCACCAACCTCGCACACACACACACATACCCACCCCCCTACCCCCACACCCCACCCCCCACCAACCTCGCACACACACACACAAGCACACACAAACATATTAGGTCAAATTATTCCGTTCTGTGTCAACGCTTCAAATTTATGTCACTAAGCCACTAGGACAGATTTTTAATGTGGTACAAACCTTAAAAAAAATTTTTTTCCAAATATGGAGCACCAAGTCGTTCCTAAAATTAATAAAACTCGCCAAGTTAGTAGTTGTGTGGAGAAAAAATAATTTTGTTTCAACGTCTGTGTGGAGAAAAAGTTTTCAATCCACTCATCGTGACTGCTGTGAAGCATTAAAAATAAAAGACAAAACCCATAACTCTACTCCCAGTGAGAGACCTCAGTGATTCAAGTCAATATACACCCACCCTGTTTTAGGAGTGTTTTTAGATCACCAACTCACGCGAGGAGAAAATTGGGTGTGAGTGGTTAGTTTGAAACCGGATCAGTGAACATCTGGTGGTCGGCTGCGTTTATTGCCTTGCAACCGGGCCAGAGTAGGAAGAAAATCAAGCCAGACAAGCTTTTGCATAGTCATTATTATAACACTTGCCGTGTGTGTGTGAGTTTATTAGATTGTGTCCCTTTCATAACCAGGAAGGTTGAAATCGGTAGTGAAACGGTTTCCTGTTTATGCTCAGTGGGGACGACCCTGTACAATAGGCCTTTTATGCCCAAGCTTTTGCGTAGTCATTATATAACACCTGCTCTGTGTGGGTGAGTGAGTTTATTAGAATGTACCCCTTTCATGACCAGAAAGGTATGCATAGTGTTTTGTACACACAGTTTATATATTGTGTTTTAAAAATGAACTTAATGACACTCGACCCACACTGTGGCTTATTTGTTGGTGCCACGGGATGTGGAAAAACTGAATTTGTACTTAATCTATTACAAACAAGATACATTCATCATTTTGAAAACATTGCGATATTCTGTCCTACTATCAAAAACAACAAAGCTTATCACAACCGTTCATTCATTTGGACTGACAGCAACATTTACTTAGTTGATTCTGAGAAGAAACTGAATGACTACCTGCAGTATTTTTACAAGAAATTTGAAGGACAGCCAACCCTGTTCATAGTCGATGACTGCTCTGCAGATAAGGATATTGTTTAGAAGAGAAACACACTGGCAGAACTGGCCTTCAGTGGCAGACATGCAAACATCAGTGTATAGATTCTCACTCAGAAATATAATGCTGTACTGAAAGATTTTCGTGAGCAGTTAAAGTTTATCTGTTTGTTTTACTGTAAAGATCGTGACAGCTTTGAAGACTGTCTCAGAGAGAACTATGTCATCCCCAACAAACATGAACGAGACATTGTGAAAAACAAACTGAAATTGTCTAAGCATCTAAAGCTTATTTTAAAGACAGATCAGCCCACAGGGTATGGGTTAGTGAATTAATTTAACCTTTTGTTTTTGTCCATAAAAAATGATGGACAGACAAAGCGGGCGAGCATTTGATATCACAGAGAGCTTCAGAGGTGTTGTGCATTTTTATGACTTAAAAACACAAGTTAAACATCCGTTTGAGGCTTTGATAAAACTCTCAACACCAACGAAGATATACATGGCATTTAATGTAACTTTTGGATATTCTAATTGTCCACCACGTTATGATTACAAGACTGTTGATCTAAAGACACAACATTTTATAGTTTATGATGCTAACTGTGACTGGTTTGAGAGTATGTGTTTACACATATTCTACCATCTAAGTAAACAACATGATTATATTGAATTTGTTACTGTCAATAAAGTGATATTACACCTGCAGCATGAGCACAAGACCTTAAGACACATACCGGGGAAGTGGTTGATTTGTTGGGGAATGAACTAAATATTTATTATTATAGGGATTACAGACAATAAAGTGGTATTACACAGGTATAATTTTTTTTATTTATTATTTTGTCAGTCAAATAAAAATGACGGACAATGCCCAAAGCTTAAGAAACGTGTTTCACACAACAGACTTGCCTATATCCAACACTTACAGTGTCTATGAATCGATAGAAAGGTCTTTTTTGGTCATACAAGATAACCTTCTTTCTGGTAGTGTAAAGATTCAGATTGTTGCTAAAATAGAATTTACCAGGGTAGATGGTGAAGTGATTGTTTCGTATATCTCAACAAGACAACACACAGTTAACTCAAAAGAGGAATTGGAAAAAGTGTTTAGAGAAAGACTGTTGCCTGACTTCCTTGAAGCGATTGACAGAGCAAAAATGCAGGGATCTGGTTGGCATGAAGGCCGTGTACATGAACTGCAACTGAAGCAGTCAAGATACCATCCTATTTTAGGCAAATCATGATTGCCCCTACCAACTGAGGTTGCAGACAAAAAGGCTGTCGTCAATGTTCAGAACAAAGATAATTTCTGTTTCATGTGGTGTGTGCTTGCCAAACTGCATTTTATAAAAACAAAACCTGAACGTGTATCTAACTATACCAAATTTGTAAATGAACTCAACTTTAGTGGCATAGATTTTCCTGTTAAGATGGAGGATATAGATTTGTTTGAAAAACTAAATCCTGGGATATCTGTGAATGTGTATGTATGGGATAATGAGTCTGAGAACAAGTTACAACCAATTAGAGTGTCACCAATTGCCCCAACCTACGGTCAGTCAGAAGATAAGCATGTTGATATGTTACTAATAAGCTCAGGTGATAACTTTCACTACACAATTATTAGGAGTATGTCAAGACTAATTCATAATCATGTATCAAAACACAATGGCAAACAGGAAGTATGTAAAAGATGTTTACAAAGGTTCTCCTCTATAAAAGTGGCACATAAACATACCCTGCACTGTAGGTCAGCTGATGACATTCAAACAATACTTAGGTATCCAGATCCTGGTAGCAAGGTTTATTTCAAGAACTATGTTAATCAGCAAAAGCTGCCGTTTGTAGTGTATGCTGATTTTTAATCACTGGTTGTGCCATATGAGGGTCCTGTTCCAGAATCATCACCAAAGACCGTAAAATTGAGTGATCAAGTGGTGTGTTCTTTCGGATATATTCTTGTTAGGTCTGACGGCCAGCATACAGAACCTGTTATCTACAGAGGTGAAAATGCAGCAGCTGAGTTTTTAACAGAAATGAGACAACTGTATAGTCAGGTAGTACAGTATTTGGAAAAGTGTCAGATGCCTTTGGTGATGACAGAAGAAGACAAACAGAATTTTGATACAGCAGTGATGTGTTGGATTTGTGAACAACCTTTAGGAGGTTGTGATAAAGTTCGTGACCATGACCACATAACTGGGCATTACAGAGGTGCTGCACATGGTGATTGCAACTTGAAACTAAAAATTGATCCCAAGGCATACAAACTGCCTATCTTTTTCCACAATCTCAAGGGATATGATTCACATATTATCATGCAGGCTGTGGATGAGTCTTACAAAAAAATTAGTTGTATTGCCCAGACAACTGAAAAATACTTGACTTTTAGGCTGGACAACAAATTAGCATTTTATGACTCCATGCAACATTTGTCTTTAGGGCTTGCTAGTCTCGCAGAAGGACTGACTGAGTATCCAATAACAAGTAAATATTTTGAGCCAGACTTGATTAAGAAAGGAGTCTACCCCTACGAATACATTGATCACTGGGTTGTGTTTGAAGAAAGGAGACTGCCACCAAAAGAGAAATTTTATTCTACACTAAATGGTAAAGGTATTTTTGACTCTGATTACCAGCACGCACTTGATGCATGGGGTAAACTAGGGTGTCAGACAATTGGTGACTACCATGACCAGTACTTGAAAGCTGATGTTTGCTTGCTTGCAGATGTATTTGAAAGTTATCGTGAAAAGGGTTTGTTACACTACAGTCTTGACCCAGCTTGCTACATAACTAGTCCTGGCATGACATGGGATGCATTTTTGAAATCCAGCAAGATATTTATAGACCTGTTGTCTGATCGTACGATGGGTGAAATGGTGGAACGTGGATTGAGGGGAGGCATTAGTATAGCTGCGAACAATTACGCCAGAGCCAACAACAAATATATTGACGGCCCGGGGTTTGACCTTTCAAGGTCAAGGTCATTCATTACGTACTTGGACGCTAACAATTTGTATGGGTTCGCGATGTGTGAATTATTGCCCTTGAAAAACTTTTGTCTCTATGATTTGTCACAGTATGACATAACAGAGTTAACAAACTATATTATGACTCATGACCGGAATGATGCAAAGGGTTGGATCTTTGAAGTAGACCTGGAGTACCCACACCACCTACATGATTACCACAATGATTATCCATTAGCTGTTGAGAAAATGAGTATGACGGGTAAAAAAGAAGACACCAAACTTGTGCCAAATTTGAATGACAAATTCAATTACGTTTGCCACTATCGCTTGTTACAGTTTTACATCAGACATGGGTTAGTACTAAAGAAAGTTCACAGAGGTATTCAATTTGATCAGAGTGCTTTCATGAAAGATTACATAATGAAGAACACAACATTGCGTGCGAGAGATGGCAACACTGCATTTGACAAAGACTTCTTTAAGCTTATGAACAATGCCTGTTTTGGCAAGACTATGGAAAATCCTCATCACCGCAAAGATGTGAGATTGGTCACAACTGAATCGGGTGCAATTAAACTTACAGGCAAGCCACAGTACACAGGGTACAAAGAGTTTCATTCATCATTGTATGCAGTGTCACTCAAAAAAAAAAGATTGTCAAACTGGACAAGCCAGTATTCATTGGTATGGCAATACTTGAGTTATCAAAATTGCTGATGCTTGAATTTTACTATGATTACTTTAAACCAAAGTATCCTGAGTGCCGTCTGCTATACACTGACACTGACTCTATGATCATTGATGTGCCTACTGAAGACTTTTATGAAGACATGAAAACAGAACTGCATATGTATGACACATCTGACTACCCTAAGGATCACCCGCTGTTTAGCACACAAAACAAAAAAGTGCCTGGAAAGTTTAAAGATGAATTAAATGGTGTGCCTATTGTTGAGTACGTTGGACTGAGATCAAAAATGTATTCTATACTGCACCAAAAGGGAAGTCAGTCCAAAGCCAAAGGTATCAAGAAAACAGCGATAAAAAATAAAGACATTCGACATGAACATTATAAGCAAGTATTAGATGGAGAACTAATGCCTGATTATCCAAACAAGACACTGAGGTCAAACAAACATAATATTGAAATGATCCAAACACATAAAAAGTCTCTAGCAGTAGGGGACACAAAACGAGTGTTTCACACTAAGGAAAAGGCTTATGCACCTGGGCATTATGCACTTAAGTTATCTGAAGAAATAGCCAATGAACTAATCGATGAATTAGTTGATTAAATGGTTAAAAATGCGTAACAGTGTCTGGGCGAATAATCTGTAATTCTTCTCTAACAAATGCCCTCTTTGGGGCGGGCTCATACAGATAATAAATCGATGCATTAGTGGAAGGAACTATTTTTTTTATATTGTGGACAGACGTAGACCAAATTGGATCAGTTGCCCTACGTCTGACGTCATTCTCGGCTTCGCCAGGTTGATACAAATATCTTACCTGTTTTGTAAACAAGCTAGTGTCTGGCGCTTTTGTTTTTATTTCTGACCCTGATGGTATTGTTTTTAATTTAATAGCATCAACAGGTTTAGGGTGACCTTCATTATTCATTGCTTTTATCACAGACGGTAATCTCTTAACCCACTCAGTGTTACGTGAGTCATGCATGAGTTCCTTAGAATACTGATAGCTGAAAAGTCTCTCCGATAACTGCTTGTTAAAGTTCTCAACAATAGCCTGTGATCTATGCACGCCTGGTATGCCTCGCCACACTAGCACTCCATGCTTTGCAAATAACTGATTAACAGCACCTTTAAATTCAGCTCCGTCATCGACTTGCACAAGCCTGGGAAATTTTAAAGGACCACGACTATATATCTTTGTTAACGCAGTGGCCACTGTAGAGATAGATAAATGGGGGATCCCAAACCAATACATTCAATAAAGCCGCATCCGTCGCTAATTTACGCTATTTTTAATAACAAAATTCAGTTATCCCATTACACTCTCATTATTTCCGAATCGACCCTTTAATTTTTAAAAAATGATGAGCCTGACGGATGCGACTCTATTGAATTTATTATTTTGGGATCCCCCATTTATCTATCTCTTTATCTCTATCAAGTGATGTCAATCGAAACTTAATACTTATTAACAAGTTGCAACTAACTTCTAGGAACCTACATAGGTAACCTTTAAGTGAGTTGTGATAAGAACTTATTAATTACTTACCCTAAGTTCTTACAACAACTTGACTTAAGTCACAACTTACTTGGACAGAATTTCCAAGTTACAAGGACAACAAAAAACTTTTTTTTCTCAGTAGTACTCTGGTGGTGGGGCTGATGGCGTCAAATGAGCAGGCATAAAAGGCATGACATCTCTTTGTGAAGAGTATTTCAGAATTAATGAATGATTACCAAAACTGATCTTTACTTGCCTAACAGTCCGTAAACTTTTTTCATAGTTTCTTCTACGCCTATTTTCTTTCCTTCCTCTAAAAAAGATTGCTTTAGCTCTTCAACATTCGCGGGTTGACTACGCATCTTATTCTGTATTTCAGACTTCTGTTGCTTGTAATTTGCTAAATCATCCTGGACTCTTTTAAATTCGTTATCATCAATTTCATTATTTTCCAAAGCCTTACTAATAATAAGTTTCATACTCGTCAGCTTAGCTGCTGCGAGCGTACTTAATGCTTCATGTTTCTGCAACTTCATATAAAATCTTTTGTTAATAGCTTCCATACCAAAGCATGCTAGACTTGTGACAAGACCAATACCTTCAACAGCAATTCCTATAACACTTCCCACCCCCGTTGCAAAAAGAGTTATACCTCCTACAGATAATCCGGCCGAAACCACCCCCATGGCCATTGATGTGTTGTGTACAGAATTGAAAACCGTATTGTAACGGCGTTTACACCTCGAGTATTTTGCTTGTTCTTCTTCCAAATACTTCAACGCTTCTGTAATATTCATTAAACGGAATGAATCTGCCTTTAATGTTTTATCACGCTCAATAGGCTCAAGCTGCTCAGGTGGTAGTTGCGGATAGAAGTTTACCATTTTTTTTATTCACAAATATTTTTTTAATCAGCAATTACATTTTGCAACTCTTCAAAAGTATACAATTTGCTGGCATAATAAAATGCAACAAGATCAATGTGTTCAAGGTTTATGTAACTCAGACGAACAAAAGTTAGTTTGTCAACCACCACCTTGACAGCTGGCACACTGCTCGAAACATTATTAACATCATTATTTTTTGTAATGGCAATAAAGACCTTTGATGACTCTGTTACTGTTTTGTCCCATGTAAGTTTAATTCCCTGTGCAATTTGAGCCTCTTTAGCAGTAGCAACAGATTTCATGATAATTTCAAATACTATTGTCGCTTCTCTTGTGATAAGAAAGTTTGCTGGCATAAACACAACCTTCGTATCTGATCTACCCTTTCTAGTTGTAAGAAGATATCTTCGTCTCTCATAATTTTCAACTTTCAGTTTTTCTCTGCTATTGTTGTCTGGGGCAAAACTTGGAACAAGGCTTACAATAAGCGGCCCAGAGTTAACAACCTTCCTAAACACTAAGGCGCCTTCATCATCAGTGTATACATAAGGACTAATAAATTCAATCTTTATGTCCCAGTTAATTGTTGGAGGTGGAACAAGCACAGGTGAAACCACCCACTTATTTCCCACATGTATTAAGTTGTAAGGCGCATTATTTACAGGTGGAGTAGGTACAGTAACATCACGCAGCTGACCAAGTTTAGGAATCTGTTTTTCACCATCTTTCATGTCAACAATTACTTTCCTCTTGTACATGCCATTTGAATCAAGTTCAAAACCATATATTTCTCCAATTTCCCCTTCCTTCTCAAAATCCTGTACGTCTGCCAAATCTTTCAACTCTGTTACTGGACATGCAACTGGTATGATTCTAGGCTTTGGACCAAGACCACTCATTTTTATAAACAAAAATAAAATTATTTAATTTCCAACACAACACTAAAATCATGCATAAGAACTGGTTTACCATCCTGATTAGTTACAGATATACTCAGTGATTCAAAGAAACTAGAACCTAATTTCTTAAACTGTAAATTAGGAAATCTAACAGACACACTTTCACAATAGGGAGCAGTTCCAGTTGGCAAGCATCTCAACAAAGTTGATGGTTTTCCATTGTGTACATTTTCAGTCGTGTTTAGTTCTTTTAAATAAACATTTAGAAATGTGTGTACTGACAAATGAACAGGATATGTTCCAGTTATTTTAGTTACAACTTCTGTATAATACCATCCACTAGTACCATTATCTGCAAAACTCATTACCCAATTTATAGGCATTGTATTTCTATCTATTAAACCAAGCAAATATGCAAGTTCACTTGAAAATACTGGTATAGTGCCTGTAGGAATTTCTAATTCAACAAACAAGTTAGCCTGATTTAAAGTTGCTTTAATTTTTAAATTATTTTGAAACCATGTAGCTAAAGTACAAAAGTCATAATACCCTGATGGTAAAAAGTGTATATTTTTATCTAAACCGCTATTACCAGTTTCTGCATAAATAGCATAAAAACTTGTATCATCAGTTACATTAAACCACTTTACTGTGTAAAACATTTCGTGTATAGCTACAGTCTTGCAACCATCTCGATTATCAATCCCATTATTTAACCACATCGGCTTGCTTGTGTCAAGATTTGTTAAGGTAATAAACATTTTTATTATCACATAAAAAAAGGATGGAATTTAAATCACCAACCATTACCACTACAAACGCATTTCAATTTAATGTAGATGCTAAATATAATGTCGCCCCTACTTATGAACAGAAAATAATTCAACTAAATCAACTCGACATAGCTGTAAGCGAACAAGATTTATTTCAAGTCAAAGTACCCAACCCTTTTGATCATTACCTAAACCCTCCAATAACAGACGATGCTACAGCAAGAAAGTGGTCTTCAAGTCCACTACAGATGTTTCAAAACCAACTCAACTTTGCTATACTGTGTTCTACTACAGGCTGTGGTGTTTCTTTTACAGACCATTTGAATCACTCAAACAAACTGATTAGGTCTGTGTATCGTTTTCATGTTTATTACCAGCTTAGACGTATACTGTCAGAACTGCATACACCACTACTCACTGAATCCAGTTTTAACAGGTTTAACAACCCCATGGATATGAAAGCATTTGAACGGATCTGTAATGAATTTAACATAAGCACTAAGTATGACTTCACACAAAAACTTGATGATCACAATGGTATGGGTACATTATATTATGCTATGAGTCACAGACAATATCAGAAAGATTATTGGCCTCCCTACTCCTCATTTTCATCAAAATCAGAAGTCTGGTTAGGCTCCATTGAACAGAAACAATCTAATGCGTGGACCACATTTATCTTAGATAAGAGTGACGGATTTACTCAAGCAGGAGTTGAACGCATTAATGAGTCTATCAGAACGTATGTGTGGTGTATTCTAGGTGCACAATCACTAACAAAATCTAATATTTTGAATGGAAGTGGAAAGTTTGAAGCACAAAAACAGTTTTTAGCAAATTTAGAAGATTCTATTAACTCAGTTGTTGATCTCCCATCTAGCATACAACGCTACCAAGACGTTCTCAGATATGCTAGATCAAAAGTTGACTTTGTAGTTGGTATTGGGTTATACATGTTGCCTCCTGATCTTCAACTACAAATTGGAGTAATAACAAATTATAATAATGAAATAGTTGTTGCAGGGAGTAATCAGAAATTAGGACTTAATCAATCTGTAAACTTGAGTCCAACAACCTCTCACATACAACCAGTAACACCACCAGTAACATCAGTAACACAAATATCAACACCACCACCTGAACAGATAGTAAAACCAGTAATGTCAATAACAGCCCAAGCATCGGCACAGACACCTGAACCGGCACCAGTACAGTCAGTAACAGGCCAAGAAAACACACATGAGTCAGAGAGAACTGCATTGGTAATAGGCCTTACTGGATTAGGAATATTACTTCTTTACCTGTTTCATTAAGTATCCTATAATTAACCCTCCTACTGTTACCAAAAATATCCATACATGCTCTGCCATAAACCCTACTACCTTTGCTGTAGTACTAATAAGCCAACTGACAACACTACCTATAATACCTGGCAAAGCATCTGCTGCTTTTACAGCTAATTTTTTAAGCAAGTCTGATATGTGAGACAACTGTTTTTTTACCCACGTCTGTAAATCTTTTGGGTCTGATGGTGGTGCGGGTGGAGTTGGAGTGCTACTACCTGGTCCTCCTGTTACAGCCAACACAACTGTACTGATAATAAACCCCAGAGCTGTAATTAAACTGGCAATTGTGATACCCTGTTCTCTGAAAAGTGTTTTAAGTCTCTCAGCCAGAGTAGTGTCTTCATTAAGTATTTTCTGAATAGTTTCTCTAATCCTGTTGACTTGTGTTTTCAGTTTTTGTCTTCCAATACCAATTACTTCTAACCGAGCTGATCTTTCTGTATACAAATCTTTTAATCTGTGTTGTATTCTTTCTTTCATTTCTATGTCATAATTCCCATTGTCTGCTGTAGCCAGTTTCTCTTTTTCTCTTTCAATGTGATTATCAAGCTCGCCTAGTTTGGCTACATTATTCAAAAGCTCACCTCTTATTGTCTGCAGTGTTTTATCCAACGCAGCTAACTCCCTCTTTGTCAAAGGAGAGTCACCAATTGTTTTTAATTCCTCATTTATTTGTCCTTCTGTAAATGATGTTTCTTGTATTACTGTGTTTGCTATTTCTGGTGGGCTTGTTACTGGTGCCACATCAATTTCTTGTCCTGTTGGCAACCTTGTTTGCGCATCATGAAGAGCACTAACAACTCGAGGTGGCAACCTTTTATCACCAACACCAAGTTGACGCAAGGCACCAACACCACCTTCTTTTCTGATTGTACCTAAAGCTCTAAACTTAGTAGGGTCTTTTTTGTTAGTCAATTGTATTTTTTTTTTTGTCAATAGTTTTTAAATATAAATGTCCTTTTTCATATTCAAACTGATTAGGATCTATTTGATATGGACGCTCATTAACACTATCATAAAACGAGTTAACTTTACTTTGTAAAAGTTCGTGATACATACTAGAACTAGTTACCATTCCAGTCATATCTGTGATACTGGTATCTGAGACATTCATGTCATCCATTTTAAACTCTTCATGATTAAATCCTCCTGCTGCCATTGTTTTATTAATTTATTATTTTTTATTGTGCCTAATAAAAATGACACAGTCTTACGGATCAAAGTTAGACCCATACAGAAAACTACGTGAGCCCCTGGGTGTTAAGGGCATTAGACAATCGATAGTCATCACAAACAATCCAAGTACCATAGACCAGAACCAAACACTTACAGTCAAATTTCCAAACCTAGGTCCCAGTGACGTTATTGTTCCTGGCACTGCACGCCTAGCATTTAATATTGAACTATCATCAGACACAGACGTGAACAGAACACTAGTTAACAATCTTGGCAGAGCAATTGTTAGAACTATTAAAGTAAAACTTGAAGGACAGGAAGTGTTTAGTCTTGATGACTCAGATGTATTCTACTGTTACAAAGACCTTTGGCTAACAAAAGAAGAACGAGAAGACCGTATTTACCAAGGCATACAGCCAGATAATGTTGGGAAACTTCGAATCGACGCCGGAGATAAAGTAACTAATACAGCCATGGATGTTATAATGGCCGAAACATATGGATCCAGATTCTACATTCCACTTGAGTTTGAAATCCTAACAGCTCATCTGCCTTATTATCAAGGGGCACTGAATGACCGTCTGAGTTTTGAACTAACCTTCAATGACTACTCCAAAGTTATTAAATCATCTGCCACAGATGCAACATACAAGATCTCTAACATTTCCTTGGAATATGAAATTGTCACACACGCTGAACTAGCTAGACTCATTCAAAATCAGTACCAGTCAAGACTTCCAATTTATTATGACAGGGTGATTAGACATAGTTTAATACCCAAAGACAAGAGTGACCCAATGTGGAACATAAACTTGAACACACCAGCTAGGTCACTGAAAGGTATTCTTATGTTGTTTGTTGAACCAGCGGCTCCATACAAACGGGATTCAGAAAAATTCTACAATCCTAAGATTACACATTTGTCCTGCACAATCGAAGGCCGCCCTAATCAAGTGTACGCTTCAGGAATGTTACCTTATCAACACTACGATGAGATCACAAAGTATTTTGCAGGTGGAAGGATTAGAGATAAACCAGCAAACATTGCGTGCAAAGATCTACATCTGTATGACGTTAGGATTGGTCAATACCTGACAAACAAGTATGCACTGTGGTTAGACCTGCGTAGTACAGATGATGACTATCTTCATGGGTCAGGACGAACTGTTGAGAATGGTAGTGATGGAATAACAATTCAGATACAAAAGAAGGTTGAAACTGCTGCAGCCATAAACATATATTTGTATCTAATTTATGACGCACAACTCAATATTGCAGAAAGCAGACTGAGTGGACACATATATTAAAATTATATTGTGTATTAAAATGAACCTAATGACCCTTGACCCCCATTGTGGATTATTTTGTGGTGCCACAGGGTGTGGTAAAACTGAATTTGTACTTAACCTATTACAAACAAGATACATACACCACTTTGAAAACATTGTAATATTTTGTCCAACAATAAAACACAACAAAGCTTATCACAACCGTTTATTTATTTGGACTGACAACAACATATATTTAGTCGACCCTGAGAAAAAACTGAATGACTACCTACAATATTTTTACAAGCAATTTGAAGGACAGCCAACTTTATTTATTGTCGATGATTGCTCTGCAGAGAAAGACATTGTCAAAAAGAGAAATACTTTAGCAGAACTTGCCTTCAGTGGCAGACATGCAAACATCAGTGTTTGGATTCTCACTCAGAAATATAATGCTGTACTAAAAGATTTTCGAGAACAGTTAAAGTTTATCTGTTTGTTTTACTGTAAGGACCGTGACAGCTTTGAAGACTGTCTCAGAGAAAACGATGTCATTCCCAACAAACACGAACGAGACATAGTGAAAAACAAACTGAAATCAACTAAGCATCTAAAGCTTATCTTAAAGACAGATCAGCCCACTGGGTATGGGTTAATTTAGCCTTTTGTTTTGTCCATAAAAATGATGGACGGACAAGCATTTGATATCACACAGAGCTTCAGAGGTGTTGTGCGTTTTAATGACTTAAAAAAACAAGTTAAACACCCTTTGATAAAACTCTCAACACCAACAAAAATATACATGATATATAATGTAACTTTTATATATTCTAATAGACCACCACGTTATAATTACAAGACTGTTGATCTTAAGACACAAGATTTTATAGTTTATGATGCTAACTGTGACTGGTTTGAGAGTATGTGTTTACACATATTTTACCAAATAAGTAAACAACATGATTATATTGAATTTGTTACTGTCAATAAAGTGATATTACACCTGCAGCATGAGCACAAGACCTTAAGACACATACCAGGAAAGGGGATGATTTGTTGGAATTACAGTCAATAAAGAGCTATTACACATGGTGTGATTTTCTATTTATTATTTTGTCGGACAAATAAAAAAGATGGACAACCGACAAAGATTAAGAAACGTGTTTCACACAACTGACTTACCTATATCTAATATTTACAATGTCTATGAATCAATAGAAAGATCTTTTTTAGTCATACAAAATAACCTTCTTTCTGATAGTGTAAAGATTCAGATTGTTGCAAAAATAGAATTTGTCAGAGATGTTGGTGAAGTTATTGTAACATATATCTCAACAAGACAACACACAGTTAATTCGAGAAGAGAACTAGAGAAAGTGTTTAGAGAAAGATTGTTACCAGACTTCCATGAAGCAATTGACAGAGCAGAAATGCAAGGGTCTGGCTGGCATGAAGGCCTTGTACTTGAACTACAACTGAAGCAGTCAAGATATCATCCTATTTTAGGTAGATCTTGGATACCACTACCAATAGAGGTTGCAAACAAAAAGGCTGTAGTCAATATTCAAAACAATGATAATTTATGTTTTATGTGGTGTGTGCTTGCTAAACTTCATTTTGTAAGAGTAAAACCTGATCGCGTATCTAACTACACAAAATTTGTAAACGAACTCAACTTCAGTGGCATTGAGTTCCCTGTTAAAATAGAGGACATAGACTTGTTTGAAAAACTAAATCCTGGTATATCTGTAAATGTGTATGTGTGGGATAATGAGTCTGTTGATAAGTTACAACCCATTAGAGTATCACCATTGGCTCCAACATATGGACAGTCAGAAGATAAGCATGTTGATATGTTACTAATAAGCTCTGGTGATAACTTTCACTACACAATTATTAGGAGTATGTCACGACTAATTCATAATCATGTATCAAAACACAATGGCAAACAGGAAATATGTAAAAGATGCTTACAAAGGTTTTCTTCTATTGCAGTAGCACACAAACATGTTTTAAATTGTAGGTCGGCTGATGACGTACAAACAGTACTTAAGTATCCAGATCCTGGTAGTCAAGTGTATTTTAAGAACTATGGGAATCAGCAAAAGCTGCCGTTTGTAGTGTATGCAGATTTTGAATCACTCGTCGTTCCATATGACGGTCCTGTTCCAGAGTCATTACCAAAGACTATAAAACTAAGTGACCAAGTGGTGTGTTCTTTTGGATACATTCTTGTTAGGTCAGATGGTCAGCATACAGAACCTGTTATCTACAGGGGTGAAAATGCAGCAGCTGAGTTTTTAACAGAAATGAGACATTTGTATATTCAGGTAGTAAGGTATTTTGAAAACTGTCAGATGCCTTTGGTAATGACAGAAGAAGACAAACAGAATTTTGATGAAGCAGTGTTGTGTTGGATTTGTGAAGACGCCCTTGATGGTGATAAAGTTCGTGACCATGATCACATAACTGGACGTTACAGAGGTGCCGCACATAACAAATGTAACTTGTTTTTAAAAATAGATCCAAAAAAATATAAACTACCTATCTTTTTCCACAATCTCAAAGGATATGATTCACATATTATCATGCAGGCTGTGGATGAGTCTTACAAAAAAATTAGTTGCATTGCCCAGACAACAGAGAAATACTTGACTTTTAGATTAGATAAATTAGCATTTTATGACTCTATGCAACATCTGTCTTTAGGGTTGGCTAGTCTGGCAGAAGGACTGAGTGAGTATCTAATAACAAGTAAATATTTTGAGCCAGAATTGATTAAGAAAGGTGTGTATCCGTATGAGTACATCAGTGAGTGGGTTGTGTTTGAGGAAACAAGACTGCCACCAAAAGAGAAATTTTATTCTACACTAACTGGAAAAGGCATTTCTGACTCTGAATACCAACACGCACTTAATGCATGGGAAAAACTAGGGTGTAAAACTATTGGTGACTATCATGACCAATACTTAAAGGCTGATGTCTGTTTGCTAGCAGACGTATTTGAAAGTTACCGTGAAAAGGGTTTGTTGCACTACAAGCTTGACCCTGCTTGTTACATAACTAGTCCTGGCATGACATGGGATGCATTTTTGAAATCCAGTAAGATATCTATAGACCTGTTGTCTGATCGTACGATGGGTGAAATGGTGGAACGTGGATTGAGGGGAGGTATTAGTCTAGCAGCAAACAATTATGGCAAGGCCAACAACAAATATCTTGACGACTTTGACCCGTCAAAGCCAATGTCATTTATTACATACTTGGATGCTAATAATTTGTATGGATTTGCAATGTGTGAATTGTTGCCATTAAAAAACTTTTGTTTGTATGATTTGTCACAGTATGGCATAAAAAAATTAACAAAATATATTATGGATCGAGGTCAAAATGATGAAAAGGGTTGGATCTTTGAAGTAGACTTGGAGTATCCACACCATTTACATGATTACCATAATGATTATCCATTAGCAGTTGAGAAACTGAGTTTGACAGGGAAAAAAGAAGACACCAAACTTGTACCAAATTTAAATGACAAATTCAATTACGTTTGTCACTACCACTTGCTGCAGTTTTACATCAGACATGGTTTAGTACTAAAAAAAGTTCATAGAGGAATTCAATTTGACCAAAGTGCTTTTATGAAAGATTACATAATGAAGAACACAACATTGCGTGCAAGAGATGGTAACACTGCATTTGACAAAGACTTCTTTAAGCTTATGAACAATGCCTGTTTTGGTAAGACTATGGAAAATCCTCATCACAGAAAAGATGTGAGACTGGTTACAACTGAATCAGGTGCAATTAAACTTACAAGTAAGCCTCAGTACACAGGGTATAAAGAATTTCATTCATCATTGTATGCAGTGTCACTCAAAAAAAAGATTGTTAAACTGGATAAGCCAGTATTTATAGGTATGGCTATTCTGGAGTTGTCAAAACTGTTGATGCTTGAATTCTACTATGATTACTTTAAACCAAAGTATCCTGAGTGTCGTCTGCTATACACTGACACTGACTCTATGATCATTGATGTGCCTACTGAAGACTTTTATGAAGACATGAAAACAGAACTACACATGTATGACACGTCTGATTACCCTAAAGACCATCCACTGTTCAACACACAGAATAAAAAAGTGCCTGGTAAGTTTAAGGATGAACTGAATGGTGTACCAATAGTTGAGTACGTTGGACTGAGATCCAAAATGTATTCTATACTGCACCAGAAGGGAAGTCAGTCGAAAGCCAAAGGTATCAAGAAAACAGCAATAAAAAATAAAGACATTCGACATGAACATTACAAGCAAGTGTTAGATGGTGCATTAATGCCTGATTATCCAAACAAGACACTAAGATCAAACAAACATAATATTGAAATGATTCAAACATATAAAAAGTCTCTAGCAGTTGGGGATACAAAAAGAGTGTTTCACACTAAGGAAAAAGCTTATGCACCAGGTCATTACAGGCTCAAGTTATCTGAAAAAATAGCTGGTGAACTGTTTGATAAACTAATTGATGAATTGAAATTGTTAAAAATGAGTAACAGTGTCTGTGGGAATAATCTGTAATTCTTCTCTAACAAATGCCCTCTGGGGTGCAGGCTCATACAGATAATATATTGTTGCATTAGCTGAAGGAACTATTTTTTTATATTATGAACAGATGTAGACCAAATTGGATCAGTTGCCCTACGTCTAACGTCATTCTCAGCTTCACCTGGTTGATACAAATATCTTACCTGTTTTGTAAACAAGCTAGTGTCTGGAGGTGTTATTGCTTTTATTTCTGACGGTATTGTTTTTAATTTAATAGAATCAACAGGTTTAGGGTGACCATCATTATTCATTGCTTTTATCACAGAAGGTAATCTTTTAACCCACTCAGTGTTACGTGTGTCATGCATGAGTTCCTTAGAATACTGATAGCTAAAAAGTCTCTCTGATAATTGCTTGTTAAAGTTTTCTACAATTGCCTGTGATCTATGCAAGCCTGGTATGCCTCGCCGCACTAGCACTCCATGCTTTGCAAATAATTGATTAACAGCGCCTTTAAATTCACTCCCATCATCAACCTGCACAAGCCTAGGGTATTTTAAAGGACCTCTACTATATATCTTTGATAATGCAGTGGCCACTGTTACAGCTTTTTTGTCAGTTATGGGTTCTGCATCCTTATACCTTGAAGCTATGTCAACAACAGTTAATGCATACTTGTATCGTTTCTTTCTTATTGTATCATGTGGCAAGAACAGAAGATCCATTTGATGGGTGTCATTAGGGATAGTGTTTACAAAATGAGGCCTTGTTATTTTTCTTGGAGCAGGAAGATATATTTGCCAAATTGCCTGTTTTTTAAGCCACTGTTTTATTTGGTTGACATCTCCACCCACAGCAGCATGTAATTTTTTTACTGCAGTATTCCCTTTCCAGTAGCCAATTGGGGAGTAATATATTTTTGATAGTTTAGCGTCTGCCATTTTTTCTAGCAATATAAACTCCTGTAAAATATACTAATGTCATTCCTACTAAAACAAATATTATTTCTCCATTTCTTTGTTCTGGGCTTGGCTGGTAGTAGTCACTAAGTTTTGGTTGTGGAATAGATATGTCTTCACCAGTTCAGTTCAGTCCTCTCTGCGCCGTCTGGTGCTTGAGGCGACGGCAAGGGAGCGCCACTTTTGTCTGTCAGCTGCTATTTTGGGTGCTGTTTGCAGAGTAAGGCCTCTGTTCTTGAGCTCTCGCTCCACGGTTCGGCGCCACGTCTCCTTTGGTCGCCCACGGTTTCTCTTCCCCTGTGGTGTCCATCTCAGTGCCACCCTTGGTAATGAGTCGAGTGACATTCTGCAAACGTGGCCTAGCCATCTCCATCTCCGTGTGGCGATGGTTTCAGCGATGCTGTCTGCGCCTGCTCTCTTCCGTAGTTCCTCGTTTGTAATCATGTTTGGCCAGAAGACCTTCATGATCCGTCGCAGGCACTTGTTCTGGAAGACTTCCAGCTTGCGTTCCGTAGCGGTAGTGGATTTCCAGCACTCTGACCCATATAGAAGGACACTCAGCACGTTGCTCTTAAAAATACGGAGCTTGGTGTGGATGCTCAGGCTTGTGGTCCTCCAGATGGGTTTCAGCATTGCGAAGGCTTGGTTGGCTTTGCTGATTCTTGTGGTGATCTCCCTTGTGCAGTCTCCATCTGTGGTAACCTTGCTGCCCAGGTACGTGAACTCGTCCACCTCTTGCAGAGGTTGGTCATTGATGGTGATTGGGTCGCCCACTATGGTGTTCTTCCTCATGACTTGAGTCTTCCTAATGTTGACCCCGAGACCTATGGAGCTTGCTGACTGTGTCAACTGTTGTGTCTTCTGTTGCATGTCCTGGTTTCTGCTTGCCAGCAGCCCGATATCATCGGCGTAGTCGAGGTCATCCAGCATTGAGGTCAGCGTCCACTGAATTCCCTGCCTCCTTCCCTCTGTGGTGTGGCGCATGATCCAATCAATTGCCATTGAGAAGAGGATCGGCGAAAGAATACATCCTTGTTTCACTCCGGTTTCCACCTTAAACGGTTCGGTGAGCTGGTTGTTGTGGACGACTCTGCACTCAAAATTCTTGTACAGGGACCTGATGATGTTGACAAGTTTCTGGGGGATTCCATAGTATCGCAGGATTTTCCAAAGGGAGTCTCGATGCAGACTGTCGAAGGCCTTCTCAAAGTCTACAAAGACCACATAGAGGGATCCATTCCATTCGTTAGACTGTTCAAGGATCTGTCTCAGGACGAAAATATGGTCAATGCAGGACTTGCCTTTCCTAAAACCTGCCTGCTCCTGGCGAAGGATGCCATCCACTGCTGTCGTAATGCGTTCAAGGAGAATGCGGCTGAAGATCTTGCTGGTGAGGGATAATAAGGTGATGCCTCGCCAGTTGTTACAGTTCCCCAGGTCTCCTTTCTTCGGAAGTTTGACGATGGTGCCGGTCTTCCAATTGCTCGGCGCTTCCTCAGTGTCCCAGATCTTTTGAAAAATCTGACAAAGAAGCTGCGGCGTTACCGTATCTTCTACTTTCAGCATCTCGGGACACACTCCGTCATCGCCAGGTGCCTTCCCGTTCTTCAGCTTTTGAATGGCCTGCTTGACTTCCGCAATAGTAATGTTGCCGAGGTTAATGTCCAGGTCCTCCTCCGCTTCAGGAATGTCAGTGAGGGTTGGTGGGTCTGAGCGGTTCAGGATGGACTCGAAGTGTTGCTTCCATCTCTTCAGCTTCTCTTCCTCTACTGTGACATGAGTTCCATCTTCAGCTCTCACTGGAAGGTCGTGGTGCTGCCCGTAGTCGCCCTTCAGCTTCTTGGTGTTCTGGTACACTGTCTTCATGTCTCTCTGTTTTGCAGCTGCCTCCGCTTCTTCTGCCAGCCTTTCTGTATGCATTCTCTTGTCTCTTCTCGCTGATGTCTTCACCGCTTGATCTTTCTCTCTGTATTCTCTTGATATTCTTTCCTTCAGTCTTGGTGATTTGGTGTCCAAAAGTTTCTTCTTGATCTGTCTTCTCTCTTCTATGCGAGCCCACGTGTCTTCTGAGATCCACTCTGTCTTCCTGCTCTTTCTGTATCCTAAAACTTCCCCTCCTGTTTCCTTCATGGCTCTGTTGAAATCTTCAATAGTCAGCGCTGTCTCATCTTCCAAAACACTAAATCTATTCCTGAGGGCCAACCTAAACTCTTCTTTCACTTTTGGGTCTTTCAACTTGGCCACGTCGTAGCGCTGATTTCTGGTGTCTCCTATCTTTACTTTCCTAGTCTTCACCAGTAACAAGATAGTATTCTTTGATCGCGTCATCGACGTTTGAAAATGTATGCTGTGCGTGACCCTCAAGTTTTAGTTTTTCATTAATAAAATCAAGTTTCTCAATTCTTTGCTTTTCATAATCTTGTTGAGCTTGAGCTAGTTTTTCAGATGCCTCATTGTGTCGCTTCATTTCTTCTGCTGATTCCTCTCTACCCATTTTTGAAAAGAGATAGTTTGATCCACTAAATGCCAATGCGTTAATAACTGCACCACCAATCATAATAGCTATTGTTGCCATATTTTTATTTACATAGAAATATTTTCTGGAATAATTCCTTGCTTGACAAGAAAATCTTTTGTTGCAATCGATGCTGTTATAACAACTACTAGCTTAGCACTGTCTTCAAAGTCTAATTTACTAAGGTCTGCTGATTTCATTTTGAGAAGACTTTTCCCCAGCATAAAATAAGCTACTGCTAGTCCACTTATTACAGCAGAGTGATAGACAAGGTTCATTAAGTTCTTTGTGTCGCTCATTTTCTTATACCATAAAAATTAAAATAATAAATTTATTTACTGCATGTAAAATTGGTCCAAAGGTTTTGGAACTGCTGGTAATGTGGAGACTTCTTCTTTTGTTTTTGGAGTGTCTGATTTTTTGGTCACTGTACGAGTGTTTGGTTTATATTTTTTATATAATTTGTAACCTACGTAACCAAATCCGACAACAAATCCAGCAACTATATATTTTGTTGTTTGAGGGTTAGACTTAGTTGTTTGTTTCTCACTTTTATAAGTAAGTGTCGGCTCTGACGGTATTGACACTGGTTCTGTTGATGGTGGATCAGTTATATTATTTTGTTCTTTTTGAATCTGTAATTTTTTTTGCCTATTCCATTCAGCTAATCTTTTTCCAGCATCAACCCTGCCTTGACTTTTAGTCTTAGTCACCGTTTGTACCTCTGTCAAAACTGGAGTCATCTTGTTCTCCTCCATTTGATACTTCTTTTTCTTCTGCAGTAAAATTTATTTTTGATAAATCGATATAACTACTAGTTACCATCAAAGTTACGGCAGGAGCAAGGTAATTGCCAAACTTATAAAACATGTTACATGCTAATCTACCAATCGAACTAGAAACTATGGGGTTGTTTTCTAGATCATGAAAAAGGCTTTCAGTGTCTATCGGTATGAAGTGATTAACAGCTTTTGTGTATAAAAATATAAGAGATCGACTCAAATCGCGTGTCATTAGTGAAGCAATATGGTTCTCATATTTAGCATGAAGCTTGATTAGTTCATCGGCAGTTAAAGACTCTATGTCTTCTGCCATGTATTGTTTTCCTAAATAAGTTTTTGACTTACCAGAAACAATAACGGAGAGAAGTCTCTGTTTCTTAGAGTCTAAGTCTTTATTTTCCACAGCATTGATATCATTGAGAAGAAGTAATTCGTCTTGATTCATTTTATAATTTAATATAATAAAAAACATTAATTATTTAATGATTATAATAAAACGTCTTATTAAATGATAATTGTATTGATGATAAAGAGATAGATAAATGGGGGATCCCAAAATAATAAATTCAATAGAGTCGCATCCGTCATGCTCATCATTTTTTAAAAATTAAAGGGTTGATTCGGAAATAATAAGGGTGTAATGGGATAACTGAATTTTGTTATTAAAAATAGCGTAAATTAGCGACGGATGCGGCTTTATTGAATGTATTGGTTTGGGATCCCCCATTTATCTATCTCTCACTGTTACAGCATTCTTGTCAGTTATGGGTTTGGCATCCTTATACCTTGAAGCTATGTCGACAACAGTTAATGCATACTTGTATCGTTTCTTTCTTATTGTATCATGTGGTAGGAACAGGAGATCCATTTGATGCATGTCATTAGGGATAGTGTTTACAAAATGAGGTCTTGTTATTTTTCTTGGAGCAGGAAGATATATTTGCCAAATAGCCTGTTTTTTGAGCCACTGTTTTATTTGGTCGAGTGTGACATCACCACCCACAGCAGCATGTAATTTTTCTATTGCAGTTTTTCCTTTCCAGTAGCCAATAGGGGAGTAATATATTTTTGATAGTTTAGCTCCGACGTCTGTCATTTCTTCTACCCCACCCGGGTCTGCCCTGGGGGACTTGGGTGGGGTTAGGTATTTTTTAGTTCCCAGGGTCACCCTGGTCAGCCCCACAGGGTGGGTTTTTCTCTCTATTCTGGGGCATGTGTTTCTGTCTACCCTTTGTCCATTCACCTGTATTTGCCTTTTTAAAACTCTCCCTACTGTCTGCACTGCCTGTAGCTCTTGATATTGGATGCGTGTTGCTAAACGGTCTTAGCTTTATTTAGGCCCCATGTGTTAGGTTTATTTAATGTATTTGACCGGCTGGCGACATACATTCAATGTTCTTTTTTTTTTTTTCTTTTCACAAGTAGTGCAGGCACGTCCTGAGAAAGCCTTGTTGCTGTCAGGACGTTAAGCACTGTACAATCAATCTGTCATTTCTTCTAGCAATAAAAACTCCTGTAAAATATACTAATGTCATTCCTACTAGAACAAATATTATTTCTCCATTTCTTTGTTCTGGGCTTGGTTGATAGTAGTCACTAAGTTTTGGTTGCGGGATGGTCATGTCTTCGCCAGTAACAAGAAAGTATTCTTTGATCGCGTCATCGACATTAGAAAATGTATGCTGTGCATGACCTTCAAGCCTCAATTTTTCTTTAATGAAATCAAGTTTCTCTATTCTTTGCTTCTCATAATCTTGTTGAGCTTGTGCCAGTTTTTCAGATGCCTCATTGTGACGCTTCATTTCTTCTGCTGATTCCTCTCTACCCATTTTTGAAAAAAGATAGTTTGATCCACTAAATGCAAGTGTGTTAACAACGGCCCCACCAATCATAATAGCTATAGTTGCCATATTTTTTATTTACATAGAAACATTTTCTGGAATAATTCCTTGCTTGACAAGAAGGTCTTTTGTTGCAATTGATGCTGTGATAACTGCTACTAGCTTAGCACTGTCTTCGAAGTCTAATCTACTCAAGTCTGCTGATTTCATTTTGAGAAGACTTTTCCCCAGCATAGAATAAGCAACTGTTAGCCCACTTATTACAGCAGAGTGATAGAAAAGGTTCATTATGTTCTTTGTGTCGCTCATTTTCTTATGCTACAAAAATTAAAATAATAAATTTATTTACTGCATGTAAAATGGGTCCACGGTTTTGGGTGTTGCTGGTAATGTGGTGACTACTTCTTTTATTTTTGGAGTGCTTGATTTTTTGGACACTGTTTGAGTCTGTGGTTTGTATTTTTTGTATAATTGGTAACCTACGTAACCAAATCCGACAACAAATCCAGCAACTATATATTTTGTTGTTTCAGGTTTAGACTCAGTTGTTTGTCTCTCACATTGTGGGAGGTGTGTTGGTCTTCACAGTAGTGACACTGGTGCTGTTGATGGTGTGTCAGTCTTTTGTGTTAATGTCTGAAGGTGTAATTTTTTTGTCTGTTATATTCAGCTAATCTTTTTCCAGCCTCTATTCGACCTGGGCTTTTAGTCTTAGTCACTGTTTGAACCTGTGTCCAGACAGGACTCTGTTGTGGAGTCGTCTGGGTCTCGTCCATTTTCTTCTAATTTAAAATTTATTTTAGAAAAATCGATATGACTCCCAGTAACGAGCAAGGTTACCACAGGTGCAAGGTAATTGCCAAACTTGTAAAACATAAGGCATGCTAATTTGCCAATTGAACTTGAAACTATGGGGTTGCTTTCTAGATCATGTGATAGACTGTGACTATCAACAGGCAGGAAGTGACTCACAGCTTTTGTGTATAGGCAGACAAGAGATCGACTCAAATCACGTGTCATTAGTGAAGCAATGTGATTTTCATATTTTGAATGTAGTTTGATTAGCTCGTCAGCGGTGAGAGATTCTATGTCTTCTGTCATGTATTGTTTACCGAGAAAAGCTTTTGATTTTCCAGAAACAACTACAGAGAGAAGACGCTGTTTTTTCGAGTCTAAGTCTTTGTTTTCTACAGCGCAGATATCGCTTAGAAGAAGTAATTCATCTTGGTTCATTTTATAATGAAAAAAAAAATAACACAGCTTTGTGAATAACTTATGATCTTACTTGATAACTAATTTCAAAGTTACCTACAACTTATAGGTAACTTTGACGTTAACTTTGAAGTTAGTTGTCACAAGTTCTTATAAGTGACTTAAAATAAGAACTTATAGTGTCTTATCATAAGTTCTTATAAGTTCTTGACTCCAGACAATAAGACACTCGGACAGATTTCTCAAGTTACAAGGACAACAAGAAAACTTTTTTTAGTACTCTGGTTGTGGAGCTGATGGCGTCAAATGAGCAGGCATGACATCTCTTTGCGAAGAGTATGACAAATTTAATGAACAATTGATCTTTACTTGCCTAAAAGTCCTTGAACCTTTTTCATAGTTTCTTCTACACCTATTTTTTTTCCTTCCTCTAAAAAAGATTTCTTTAGCTCTTCAACATTCACGGGTTGATTACGCATCTTATACTGTATTTCAGATTTTTGTTGTTTGTAATTGGCCAAATCATCCTGGACTCTCTTAAATTCGTGATCATCAATTTTATTATCTTCCAAAGATTTACTGATAATAAGTTTCATACTGCTCAGCTTAGCTGCTGCGAGCGTACTCAAGGCTTCATGCTTCTGCAACTTTGTATAAAATCTTTTGTTAAGGGCTTCCATACCAAAGCATGCCAGGCTTGTGGCAAGGCCAACACCTTCAACAGCAATTCCTATGACACTTCCCACTCCCCTAGCAAACAGAGCTATACCTCCTACAGATAATCCGGCTGAAACCACACCCACGGCCATTGAAGTGTTGTGTACAGAATTGAAAACCGTTTTATATCGTCGTTTACACCTTAAGTATTTTGCTTGTTCTCCTTCCAAATACTTCAACGCTTATGTAATATTCATTAAACAGAATGAGTCTGCCTGTAATGTTTTATCTGGAACAATAGGATCAAGCGGCTCAGGCGGTATTTGCAGATACAGTGGTGGCATTTTTTGTGGCAAATATTTTTTTTTAATCTTCTAATTTATTTTGCAACTCTTCAAAGGTATACAATTTGCTAGCATAATAAAATGAAACAAGATCTATGTGTTCCAGGTTTATGAAACTTAGATAAACTAGAGTTGTTTTATCAATCACTACCTTAACAGCAGGGACACTACTCGAAACTTCAAAATCTGTATTGATTTTTCTAATAGCAATAACAACCTTTGTTGACTCTGCTACTGAGCTATCCCACATAAGTTTGATTCCCTGTGCGATATCTCCTTTTTTCACAGCTTCCACAGAACTCATGAGAATTTCAAAAACTATTGTCGCTTCTCTATCTATGGTAAAATTTGCTGGTACGAACAAAATAGAAGTATCTGTCCTACCCTTTCTATTTGTAAGAAGATACCTTCGTTTCCCATACTCTTGAAGTTTCAGTTTTTCTCTGCTATTGGTTTCGGAATAGCTTGGCACAAGACTTACAAGCATTGGCTCAGAGTTAACAACTTTTCTAAATACTAAGGCATCTTCATCAGTAAAATAAACATAAGGACTGATAAAAACAAACTTTATGTCCCATACAATGGGAATAGGTGCAAGCGGAACAGGGGTAGGAATAATTACCCACTTATTACCCACATGTTTTAAGCTGTAGAGCACATTACTTACAGGAGTAGGAACAGTAACATCACGAAGTTGACTAAGTTTAGGAAACGCGCCATCTTTTACATCTTCAATTGCCTTTCGTTTGTACAATCCAACGGAAACAAGTTCAAGGCCATACACCTCTCCTACCTCACCTTCTTTATCAAAATCTTGCACGTCAGCCAAATCTTTCAACTCTATTGATGGACATGCAACTGGAACAATTCTCGGCTTTGGACCAAGACCGCTCATTTTTTATTTTAGCAAAAATAAAATTTATTTCACTTCCAACACTACAGTAAAATCATGCATCTGAACTGGTTTACCATCCTGATTAGTTACAGATAAACACAGTGATTCAAAGAAACTGGAACCTAATTTTTTAAACTGCAAATTAGGAAATCTAGCAACCACACTTTCACAATATGGGGCAGTTCCAGTCGACACACATTTCAACAAAGATGAAGGCTTTCTATTGTGTACATTTTCAGTCGTGTTCAGTTCTTTTAAATAAACATTTAGCACTGTGTGTACTGACAAATGAACAGGATATCTGCCAGTTATTCTTGTGTTGTTTTTTTTTGGTGATAGTAGACGTCCATCTGATTGTGACCAATCTTTGTCTGGATATGTTATTTTTTTTACCTAAAAAACCAAGTAATAATAAAAGACTAATTGATAAAGAAACTGACCACTTTTCGGAAAATCAATTGTAACAAGTAAATTAGCTGGGTTTAAAGTTGCTTTAATTTTAAATTCATTTTGAAGCCATTCAGCTAAAGTACAAAAGTCATAATATCCAGCTCGTAAAATATCACCCTTTCCTAAACCATCAAGAGTTCCACTTACAGAATAATTGTTATCATCTGTTACATTAAACCACTTTACTGTATAAAACATTTCATGGATAGCTACAGCCTTGCTACCATCACGATTATCAATCCCATTAGTTAACCACACTGGTTTGCTTGTGTCAAGATTTGTTAAGGTAATAAACATTTTTATTATCTCATAAAAAAGGATGGAATTTAAATCACCAACCATTACCACTACAAACGCATTTCAATTTAACGTGGATGCCAAATATAATGTCGCCCCTACTTATGAACAGAAAATAATTCAACTAAATCAACTCGACATAGCTGTAAGCAAACAAGATTTATTTCAAGTCAAAGTACCCAACCCTTTTGATCATTACCTAAACCCTCCAATAACAGACGATGCTACTGCAAGAAAGTGGCCTTCAAGTCCACTACAGATGTTTCAAAACCAACTCAACTTTGCTATACTGTGTAGTACTACAGGATGCGGCATTTCTTTTACAGACCATTTGAATCACCTAAACAAACTGATTAAGTCTGTCTATCATTTCCACACTTATTACCAGCTTAGAAGAATAGTGTCAGAACTGCATACCCCACTACCAACTGAATCTAGTTTCAACAGGTATAACAACCCCATGGATATGAAAGCGTTTGAACGGATTTGTAATGAGTTTAACATAAGCCCCCGTGCCGGGTATGACTTCACACAAAAACTTGATGATCACAACGGCATGGATACATTGTATTACGCTATGAGTCACAGACAATACCCACAACATTATTACCCTGGTTACACTTCATTCTCATCAAAATCACGTATGGTTAGGCTCAATAGAACAGAAACAGTCTAATGCCTGGACCACATTTATCTTAGACAGGAGTGACGGGTTTACTCAAGCGGGAGTGGAGCGCGTAAATGAGTCTATCAGAACATATGTGTGGTGTATACTAGGAGCACAAGCTAAAACAAAATCAAATATTTTGAATGGAAGTGGGAATTTCGAGACACAAAAACAGTTTCTCGCAAATCTTGAAGATTCGATCAACTCAGTAATTGATCTCCCATCAAGCATACAGCGCTATCAAAACGTTCTCAGATATGCGAGATCAAAAGTTGACTTTGTAGTTGGCATCGGGTTATACATGTTGCCGTCTGATCTTCAACTCCAAATGGGAACAATAACAAATTATAATAATGAAATAATAGTTGCAGGTGTTGGTCAAAAACTCGGTCTCAATCAATCTGTAAACTTAGGAGGAACAACTGCGCATGTACAGTTGTTAAAACCATTACAGGCGGTTACTTCCCCTGCTTCGGTAGTAAGGCAAGCTGTAATACTTCAGTCCCCTGACTCCACACATGATTCCGAGAGAACAGCATTGACAATAGGTCTCACTGGATTAGGAATATTACTTCTTTACCTGTTTCATAAAATAACCTACCATTAACCCTCCTTGACCGGCCTCCATAGCGCAGTGGTTAGCGCGTCGGACTGGCGGCCGGGAGATCCGGGTTTGAATCCCAGCCGAGTCAAGCGGGATTTTTCCTACCTGGGTCGGCTCTTACCCAGAGCGGGTGTGCTATGGACCCAATGGGAAGGCTGATGCCACTCAGCCGAGACTCACCCACTTCACGGGTGCGACTTTGGGGGTGTTACCCGGGTTATGACGCATCGCAAGATGTGGATGATTACACGGCTGGCACCGCAGGTGTCCGCAAGTCCCGGGCCTGGTTAATACCAGGATATTTATGACAGGAAGCGTGGAATGCGGCCCTGTCACGCAGTCCCTAAAACCACATGGACCATATCA
>BTPG01000002.1:189798591-189815317 GCA_036245525.1 Semisulcospira habei | reverse complement strand
TGCGAACTCTGCCGGTGGTGTGGTAGAGTGTAATGGTGATGAGAGAGCGACTTCCGTGCTTCAGTTGAAGAAATGTTTTGAAAAGTTCAGATGGAGAAGGGATGCATGATAGGACTGGCACTGTGATGATTTCAGGATTTTTATTGGAGTCCGTCCATTGGTGGGAAATCCGAGAGGGAGCCTCTTGGACATGTAGATGACACATCTCCAAAGTGGTAGTTTGTTTTGGGTCGTGTCGAATATGACTTGAGCAGGATCTGTGGTGTGTTTAATGTGTTTTATATGTCATCTGGCGTGGTTGGCGCGGGTGGTGGGGCCCATGGTGGAGGGTGGCTGTGGCTGGCGGATTACACAGCTGATGCCAGCCTCGCGGCGGCCATGCTGATTGCCTTGATAGCTCGCTGCTGCTCAAGAGACGGCACTGGGGCTAGCGTCAGTTTACATTCCACACATAGTTCTAACTGAGACTCCGAAATGCCTAATCATTTTCAGTGATTAGCTGGCATGTGAGCTCGCGGCCCCTTTTTCTAGCAGAGCGGTCTGTTTATAATTGCTGTCAACACGTAATACACGATGGAAGCAGTCACTGAATCAGCTCGTGCAGCCAGGATTCTCATGAGCTTTCGCATCTGCAGGCACCATGAAGATCTATGTATAGGTTCACGGCAGCGCAAAACTCGAGTCTGGAGACTGACTGCTTACGGCTGGCGCCAAGCGACACAGAAACAGAGTCCAACAGAACAGTGATGAAAAAAATAAAGAAACGTTAATAACTCTCGGAATATGAATGTCACACCAACGAAAAATCACAGTCCAATAGAAGTCACTATTACAAGTCACTGAGGCAAAATCTCAAATCACAATCAAACACTGCCAACACTGACAATCAGGCGGATTCTTGATACGATTAAACTCCTTCAGCAGCAAAGGCATAAAGCGAGACTTTCACGGGAGTCATTCAGTCATGCAGAGTGGTGGCTCTCTCAGTTACTGACATGCATGTTTTTAATGGCACACAAAGCAAGGAACGTGTCCACGTTGATGCCGCATGCGATCTGGCGGCAGGCGCGTTCTGGAAACTAGGTGATTGATAGAGAGAGAGAGAGAGAGAGAGAGAGGCTTAACGCCGAGCAGGCAACTAAGGCCATCTCACGGCGGGATGGGTAAAAATCTGGTCAGCCAGACTAAAACAAAGGTCTTAAAACAGGATGTAAATATACCTTTAAAATATCATGCTAAATTGTCGCACAAGTCTTTAAAAGAAACGTCTACAGACTCTCCAAAAGGGCAAAATAGTCAAATTCACATAGTCTATAAATGCTCAGATCTTGTACAAAATATTGCATTCCCTCAAGAAATTGATTTTGTCCGGGGGGACATCACGGAACAAAACCTTAAAGGAGTCTGCTGTGAAGTGTTTATATCTTGTGTCAATTAGATCAGCACAAGACAACAAAAAGTGTCGAACAGAAAACTGCTCGTCACAGGCAAAACCCCATGAACGCTCATCCTAAGTAACATACGTGTGACCGATGTGGAGCCGAGTAAGAACAGTCTCCTCACGGCGGCTGACGCAGCGGTAAGGTAGACTGTCGGACACTGTAGGAAGAGCTTCATGCAGCTTGTTCGCTTCCTCTTTGTCCCACACGGACTGCCACTCGCGAGCTATGTACGCACAAATCACAGGTATAAAATCACTATGAAAAGTCTGTGTGTCAGGAACAGGGTCATTGCAGGCATCGTTGGCAGCAGAATCTGCGATCCTGTTGCCTTCGATGCCCACATGCGGTCCTGGGACCCAAATAAAAATGATGTCCTAATATTCCTTCATCAAGTCTGCGTAAAGCTCTCGAATCTGCACCAGCGTCTGTTCCGGCGCCCTGAAGGGCCTGCAGGGCGGAAAGAGAGTCAGACAGAATCAGGAAGTTCCTTTCCCGAGACTGATAGGTTGAGTGCCAGCAGAATTGCCTGCAGTTCTGCACTAAATACAGAGGAATGGTCAAGAAGGCGGAGCTTAAATGGGCGTCTAGGATGGCGAGAAGACACTGCAGCCGCAGCCACTCTCCCATCCTCACACTTGGACCCATCCGTATAAATACGACAAAAGCCAGGAAAACTTGAAAGGAACTTGAAACTTGACGCTCTATTGGTATATGGCTGGTGGAGTACAGTCCTTCTTGTGGGCGGTCAAGTCCAGCATGTCAGGAATTGGTAATAGCCAGGATGTGTTGCAGATATTCGGAAACTTTGTCCAGGTCCACTCCGGCCGCCTGCAGATGAGGTCGGACACGGAAGGAAAGTGGACGGACAGCTCCCGGATGGGCATCGTAAATCTCTGCAAACGACGGGTGAAAAACACAATAATAGGCAGGATTGTCTGGATGGGCCTTCAGCTTCAGAACGTAGCTAAGCATGAGGCGGATGCGGCGGAGCTTGAAAGAAGGCTCCCCTGCCTCGGCTTGCAGACTAGGAACACCAGACATCCTGAAGGCCCCCAGACATATTCGCAGACCTTGATGGTGAATTGTGTTCAGACGCTGTAAAACAGACTTGGAAGCAGAATCATATACCACAGAGCCGTAATCCAGTTTGGACCCAACAAGGGCCCGGTACAGTCGAAGTAAGACAATGCGGTCTGCACCCCAGTCAGTACGACCAACGACACGAAGAACATCGAGGGCCTTCTGACAAGAGGTTCTAAGGTAATTAATATGGTCGGGAGTTCTTTCTCACCCACCCACGCCCCACCCCCACTTTGGTACCGGTTTCAGGCCACTTTACAAATTTCAAATACAAGCGATCAAAAATCTCTGTAACTTCAGTAGCTGAACTGGCCCTTCGTCTGTCTTGTACTGTGTTTGTCTTAAATGGCGTAAATCCGTGTCTGTTACGTGGGTGTGCGTGTTGGGTTTCAGTTCGCGGCGCTTTGAGTCGATTTGCCCAAAAATTGAGAAAAAGCGCCTATATAATAACGGTATTATTATTTATTATTATTTGCAGAAGGTCAGTCTTTTGTCAAAGATGACCCCCATAAACGTTGCCTCCCTGGCCACCTTAATTGGCACTCCAGCAATGCTCAGGCTAGGTTCTGGAAAAAAATTAGTCTGATTAGTAAAATGCACACAGACTGTCTTGGAGGGCGATAACTTGAATCCTTTAAGAGATACCCACCCCTGGATGCGATCAACGCACAGCTGCAAGCGCCTCCCAAGGGACGCAAGTCCTCGACCTTGAGCACACAAAGCAAAGTCGTCCATAAACAAAGAGCATTCAGAATCATCCTTGACGGCCTTTACAATGTTATTAATTTTAATGCTAAATAAAACAGGAGATACAATGCTGTCATGCGGGAAACCCATCTCCTGTTCAAAGGAGTCTGAGAGGGTGGATCCCACACGGACATGGAACGACCGGTTAGATAAAAAAAATTGTGAATAAAAACGGGCAGGCACCCTTTAAAACCCATGTCCAACAAATCAGACATTATACCATACTTCCAGGTAGTATCATATGCCTTCTCAAGATCGAAGAAAATTGCATAGACATGCTGCTTGTTGACAAAAGCATCTCGGATAAATGACTCAAAGCGGACTAGATGGTCGGTTGTACTACGAAAGCGCCGGAAACCGCACTGGAGGTCTGTGATGAGACCCTGTGACTCAAGATGCCACACCAGGCGGGCGTTGACCAAGCGTTCCATAGTTTTGCATAACACGATGTCAAAGCAATTGGCCGGTAGTTGCCCGGGTCGGAAGGATCCTTACCCGGCTTGGGTAATTCTTTGAACAGCCTTCCAGACTTTCTGGGATCTAGTCCTAGAAGATAAAAAGATGGGACGAAACGTCTCCAGGAAGCACGGCGTTCATTTTTTTTTAAAATATAACGGGCTTTTGCCCTCTGTCTTTTAAAGGTTAAAATATTCGCTTGCGACGGATTACGAAAAACACGTCGCTGACCAGATTTGCGCATTTTTTGGGGCCTTGCGGCACTCTTCATTGAACCATGGTACTCTCGGCTTCCGAGGGAGTGATGTGGAAGTTTTAGGGATGGTTTCACCTGCTACGTCCAACAAAATAGAAGTAAAACAAGAAACAGATTCTTCAGCTGACATGACCACCTCTTCTGTAAGACGAGACTGACAAAGGGAGGCGAACAGAGGCCAATTAGCTTTCTCGAGATTCCAGCGCCCCACAGGCGAATCCTCCTCACAGCTGACCGATGACAGGACTACTGGGAAGTGGTCACTACCACACAGGTCGTCGTGAACCTTCCAGTCAAAGTCCAGCATGAGAGAAGGATCACACACAGTGAGGTCTAGAACAGAACAAGATCCTGAACCTGAGTTAGAGAAGGGGGAGCCATCGTTAAAGACACATAGGTTAAGTTGAGAAAAAAACATCTTCTAACATCTGACCTCTGCCATCATAGTGGTGAGCAAAGGTGAACGTGACCGTTAAATTTCCCCATGAGAATAAAGGGAGGGGGCAGTTGATCCAAGTTAAAAATATCATTACTACAGACCCGCAGGGATGGTGGCAGGTAAATACTGCATATAGTTATGGTCTTCTTCAAGGTGACCGGAGCTGCGATAGCCTGAAGACAGGTGTCGATGCTAACGGGGCTACATAAAATTTGGCTAGTAATGAAAAGAGCCACTTCACCCGAGCGCCTCTCCGAATCAGAGCCTTTATGTATAACGTTAAAACCATTAAAGGACACAGGGTCAGAAGTCTTCAGCTAAGTCTCCTGAAGAGATATTACTGAGGGGTTATAGAACTTGACTAAAAGACGTAATTCCTCAAAGTTAGCTTAAAAACCACGACAATTCCACTGAAGCAGAGAGTACATAATTATGTCTTATCTGGGTGTGAAGAGTTTTTTCCCCCTTTTTCATTTGCATTGGAAGGAGTTGAAGAAACAGAGGGAGGCCGGCTCCCGGGCCTCCTCTGGTTCTTCGGAGATGAAGGGGATGGAGCTGCCGCAGCATCAACTTCCACTCCCTCCATCCGCTCCTCCAGTGCAGCATATTTGTTTTGAAGGGGGACATCAGTGTTCCCCTTCTGGGCCCGTGTGCACAGCGGTCCCATAGATTTCTTAGACTTTTGGTCCTGGGCAGCGTTCCTGCCGCTAGAGTTAGCGGACTTAGAAGGCTGACCAGAGCCAGAAGCCTTTGGAGTTGACAAACTAACATGTTTGGGTGGGGGCTGAGGCTTAGAGGCAACAGAAGGCGGCACTACCGGACCGGCAGTGTCCGCCTTCTGCGTTCCCTGGCTCCTCGTCACCACCGGAGGAGAGTTACTCTCCAGGGGCGAGAGGAGCCGAGGCTCAGCTCCCAACCAAGAAGTTGGGGTTTGACATGAGAAGTCTTTGGTGGGGCGCTTGCCAGCCACCGCTGCACTGTATACACAGAGGTGCTACTAGAGGTTGGGGCAGCCGCAGCTGCACCAGGGCCTTCAACCAGTTGTTTGGCGTCCAGAAAAGACAGCCCCTTCTCCACACACACCTGCTGAATCTTGCACTCGGATATCCAACAAGGGCATTTCTTGTCCGAAACCATATGCGCCCCCTGGCAATTCACACACAGGGGGGTGGCTGTGCAGGACTCAGCAGAGTGTCCAGGCTTAGTGCAACGGGCGCATGAAGCCTCTGCCTGGCGACACGTCTTCTGCCCATGACCATACTTTTGACACTCCACCAGAGGGAGAGGGACGTACTTCTTCACTTTCAAGGAGTAACCTCCCCAGATGGTAGTAGAAGGGGTGGGGGTGCCATACGTCAGGATGATGGAAGGGAGACGGATCTCCCCACCACCTCGCTTGGAAGCGAAGCACCTGACGTAAGTCACCCCCTGCGACTTAAGGTTCCGTACAAGTTCATCTTCTGACAGTTCTGCCAAAGCTTGATCTTTCATCACGCCTCTTGACGAATTCATAGTTTTGTGGGGTGTGACTTCCACTGGAGTGTCTCCGATGGAAGAGAGCCTCAGCAGCCCGCTGGAGTGTGCCTGAGTACGGCACGCTACCAGCAAAGACAGTACATTATAAGACAGATCACTCCTTCATAAGGCTTACTAAAAAAAGCGAGGTCAGGGTAGCAGTTGCGTCCCATGGTGTAATCGTGTTGTGGCCGTACGTCTATCACTATCTGGTAATGGACTCGAGCTCTGACGCGAGGCTTTTTGAAGGGTATCAAGTGCTTTGTGTGTGTGCATTGCGAAAAACTGTTTTAAAATCACATGAGCTTTGCTTATAAGATATTTTTTTCTATTCCTAATCGAAAGATTTTTTCGGGAAAGTGGTAATTACCATGGAAAGTGTAATAGAAAAATAAATAAATCAGGCATTTCATTGTTGCCGTGAGTGTGAGTTGATGTGAGTCTGTCGATTGTCTAGTACATACACACACACACGCACGCACACACACACACACACACACACACACACACACACACACACACACACACACACACACACACACACACACACGTGCACGCACACAAACACACATGCACACAAACGAACACACATACAAACACACCACCAGCACAGGACTAAATAAGAAATAATTTACAGAAAACATCAGTTGTTTGAACAATATCACAAGAGCAGTTTATTAATACACGTTCAACTTGCAGCAGATATTATTAAGAAAACCAAATAGTGATTATACACAGGCCACCTTATGCATACACCCGTTAGAAACTGTAAACAGCACCTGACATTGTATGCACAAAGAGATTAATAATAAGAAATGATCACTGATTATCTGTTCTTTCTCCCCTACCATTCATCCCTCCAACCAACGCATGTAAATTTATGACAAAATTATTCATGATACACAAAATAGCTGGTCAACATGAATATAGTTACGCATTAGGCTGAAGTATCATAATACGAACAACAGACAATGCCATCAGTCACATGCCCACCCGCGCTACTCCCTCATCATGTGCACGAAGCATTTAGATCTAAAAGTCTTTACCAGGTAAACAGATAAACATATCATCACTGATCAGAATTATGTTATCCAACAACTCCCTCCTCCCCCACCACACGCACACACAGAGTCAAGAACTATATGTTTGAGGAGCAATATAAAGAATATGACTAGGATCCGATTCGGGATTTTTACATGAAACATATACATGCATTTCGTATTATGTTACTGTAGCACTCTTGGTATTAGTATTGAATATGTCATGAAGTGAAATTGGCACGAATATCAGTGTCAAAGGAACAGGTCACATGAATATCTGTGTATTACATAATGTGTTCATGCACGAAGAAAGACAAAACAACAGCACTGGCTACTTTCCGTCTCCAAGGCGTCAATGCCTGTCAATCATTGTTTATGGCTAGACATAGCTCAGTTTCATAATCTTACGATTTCTTTTCAGAGACTTGTCTGAGAAGGACGCACTGCTGTCTTTCAATGTGTGGTTTAGCCGAACGTTGATGAACAGGCGAACCACATTTCCTTTCAGATCACATATACCATCTGGACAGACAAGGTCACATTCATGTATCTGTTTATGCAGCAGCTGAGATAGATGAACTTTTACTTTGTTTTTAAGAAGCAAGACATCGATGTTTCTGATATAAGCTGCCTCCAGATCTTTCACTATTTTTCTGACCTGATTGCTTGGAATGACAAGTCCTCGTCCGGAGTCTCTGAGGTCATCATACTGTTTGTTGACAAGCAACAGTTCAGATTCAGATCCTGTGAGAGAACCTGATAACAATTCCTTGCACTGTGTGCATGCTTTGACTGTGAGCTTCCTCACAATATAGCCCGATATGTATACAAGAACATTTTCTTGCGCTTTCTGCAACAGCGGATCTTTTGGTGGGGGTTCGGGGGTTGCCAAATTCATCAATAAAACAGTGTCATGCTGCTCACCCAAGAAATAATCATTGTTAACTTGCTGAAATTGTAACAGCTCATCAGCTTGTTCAACTACGTGTGGCTCAGAGTCATCTAGCTCATTCCTGTCATGTAGCATAGGGTAATACGCAGGAGGCTTTGACTGTAAGAGGTCTATGTCCGTGTCTGTCAGTGTCACCGGAGACCGTGTCACAGATTTCCCGTCTGTCAGTGTCACCAGTCAGTGTCACAGTCTTTCTGTCTGTCAGTGTCACCAGTACGTCAGTCACAATTTACATGTCTCTCACCACTCACTGATGTCAAGGTCAACAAAAATGTGTCATTATCTTCACAACAATTGCTACCAGAACTGTGAAGGAAAAGCTTATCAACCATGACCCGGCCAAAAAACTGACGAAATTGTTCCGCATTTGGATTGTCTACATGCCCTCCGTTTCCCCGAATGCTGGAAAATAAGTTTTCCAGACAATCCTGATTGAGCCTGTCTGTTAACAAAAAGGCTACTTTTTCCTGAGTGTGTAGCTCTTCGTACAGTGCCAGCAATGTACGAATGGCCATTCTCCATCCCATCAAACAGGGTAGTAAACGTGCAGAGGGCGTTTTAACTTTTTCTAGCCAGTCAAGAGTCACAAGTAGAAATTCCTTGTGACCGGACGATTGGGTCATGCCATGGCCCATTGTTTTCTCTGATGTCAGATTACGACTATTAAAGGTGTTAAACAGCTGGTCAATCCGTTCTATGAAGAGAGCCGTCTCTTTTGCATCCTCAGGTAATACTTTCAACTGTACCAGAGTGGACACTCCTGCAGCAACGGAGTGCGACAACACCTGAGCAGCCAATCTGACGCTCAGTTGAGAGAAAGCAGGTAGATTTAGATGTTTATCAGTGAGTTTTGATGCCATCCGCACTGCGTTTTGTTTGTCAAATTGGTAGAACATTTCCACATACTGCCAGTTTATCTTTGTTTCATTTACAATGAATCCTGATTTTTTGAAGTTATTGCGCAGATTTTTCAACAAATGTGGAGGGTCATACAGCAGATGTATTTTCTTCTCGTTGTGGACGAAAAATGGTTCGGTCTCGCTAACCTTGCATAATTTCTCAAAGGTTTTGCGGTTGTTTGAGCCTTGGTCACATATCACGACCTTTACTTTCATGCCTGTTGCTTCAACTTTGTCAATGCACTTCAAGAGCAGAGAATGCAGCCTTTGGCTGTCAATAGGTCCACTGGACAAAAAATAACCTATCGGCTGCTTCCCGTGGGAAACTAAACCCCTTACAACGAAGACAGTCGCATGGTTTGCCACAAGCTTTGTCCTCTCATCCTCCCCAAAATCCTCTACCCCTTCTATTTGATCTCGTTTTTTGTTGTAGGTGACGTTCTTTTATTGTCATTTCATCTAGTACTATTGCACACAGATCTGACTTTGGCGGCAGTGCAGACACTTTAATCTGAAGTGCTTTCAGAATCTTGGCATTAAAGCCGGGGCAGACCGAAACCTTTTGCATAATTTTCCGTAAGGTTGAAACTGACGGGAGGACAAAGATTTTTGCAAGCATACGATATGCCTTGGGGCTTGCATGAAACAAAGATAGAGCTGTTGTTTTGTCTGTCTCCGTCCATCTCCGGCCTTGTTTCTTTTTGTGTATTTCACGCAACTGTGCTGAAATAAACTGAACACACGAATCAGGTAAAAAAATGGGCCAAGCTCTTCACTGCTGCATCCTTCTTCTCTTTGAGTGTTAATGTCTTTATCTTTTCTTGTTTGCCGTCTTTCTGCCGTAACTTACATTTCTTCTGCAGGCGGTACAATCTGTTGCGCACAGTTTTGAGACTTTTCTTCAAAGCCTGCTTTCTTGGTGAATCGCTGTCCTGACCACCTGTTGCTGCGGTTCCCCCACATCAGTTTCTCCACTGGACTCATCTGCACACACACACACACACAAGCAACCATGCATTAAATCATTAATGATATCATAATAATCCACAGCATATTTACTCAGATCAAAAAATCAATTCACATTTCATCTGACTGACAAGAATTGTATTTTCACACACACATGCAGGCGCGAACACACACAAAAAGGCCATCGAAAAATCATCCAAATTTAAAATCTGCTTGTCTGATTTTAATAGTCAACAGATTTTAAGATCACAGTTGTGAAAACAACGCACACAACTGATCTTTTGTGCTGTCATTTTTTTGGATAATTTTTTTTTTAATTAAAATTTTCAGCTTACAAATTCTAAATCAGATTCATATTTATGTATTGATTGAAAGTATCTGGTTGCAGTGACATGCGTGCATGCTTGTGAGGCGGTGCTTCGGAATCTGTAGCAGTATCCCTCTGCCTGGGTGGCTGTCTTTTTGTTGTTAGTTGTGGGGGTGGGTTGGGCACCGAAAACAAAGTCGGCACAGCATTCCACAGCAGCCTGCGCCTCTGCGTGGCACACGTGAACTGGTTGTTTTCAAAATGAGCACTGTACAGCCTGCAGGAACGTGATCGCAGCTCAGCAGGTGACAGTCCCAACAGATCTTCCCTGCGCGTATTCTGCACCCATTTCTGACATCTGTTGGGAGAATAACAAAGACTGAAATACAAGTACAAACACACCACCAGCTAAACACTCTTTTTGATCGGAACATCAGTCTTAAAACAACTGAATTAAGAACGTGAAACTTACACAGGCTTCTCCCTATCGTATTGGCTTGAACAAAAGGGAAAGGCCCGTGTAGCCGAAAGAACACTTTTCCTCGCTCAATTTAAGCACATGTGGCACAAATGACTAGATCTAACTTGAGTTAGTCCAACATTATGTGGATAAAAATGGACAGGAAAACTGGTCTTTGTACATATGGCCCTCTTTTACATTTGCAAACAAAATAATAACTTATAATTACTTTGGATCTAAATGGTCGTTAGACCACTTTTCCACTAACATTTCTCGGGAATTCACGGCGTGGAGAGGGGCTAGGGTCTGTTTCAGTGCAGTTGGATCAGTTTTCCACTCTCCCAGATTTAAACCCAAAGATACATATCACACGAGGGACCTATGCCTGAGTATCGCCCTGATCACTCTAATTCAGAATCGAAAATTTTCGAGATAGACATCCTTTGCGCCATGAAATTATTATGTCGTAAGTTTATGCATGTATGCAAAGATAAGAACGCAGAGTAATCAGCTTACCTTGTTTCCTCCTTCGGAAAAAGGAAAAATTATATGCCGGCACAACTTCGCTTGTAGCGGGCGTTCGAACAAAAAATTGCGCTGCAAAAGTCAGACCCTTGCCTCGTTCGGTCAGCCATGATTCAACACGATTACAAGGGAGAAAACTCGCAAAACGCGTCCTCGCACTCTCGGGGCGAGTGATTTGTCTTATAATGTACTGTCTTTGCTACCAGCAAGTCACCAGACCTGAGGCGCTGGGCATCAGGCCTGCCAACACGGCTCCTGAGGGTCTCCCCCACCTGAAAAGGATGCAGCTTGGAAACAGGTTTGTCTTTGACCCTGCTATGGACAATGAGGAAGCGAGGCCATACGGCCGACGCCTGAGGCGTCGCTTCCTCACAGTCCGAGTCACTGTCATGTTCAATGTCGGTGGTTATTTGCCGCTTCTGTGCCAGTTTTTTTATTTTTATTTTTTTCCATATTATAATAGTAGAGATATTCATCCCCCGGGGGTCCCCGCCCGCCACCGAGCCCAACAAGGGAAAGTGCAACTGTCGGCGGGTTTCCAGCCGATGCACAATGGAGACTGCCAGAAAGATATACTCAAGGGGGTAAGCCCGATTGAACCGTTTGAGCCCCCGCCTTCTATCACACTGTTGAATGCAGGGGAATACTGGCGTAAAGCACCGAATCAGCAGCAGAGGCTATAGCATGGTGCTCCATATAGCAAACCGCACGTCAACAGTGGGATAGGGCTCAACGTGACAAGAGCCGATTGACCTAGGTCGGTACGACTAGCCTCCCGTTTAGATAGAAGTCAAGGCCAAAGTGTTGGCACCAGTGAGCCGCAACCCAAAGAGAACCTCAGCCACCAGGATCCTCTTCTCCCCCGACACGGGTCTCCAAGCAATCCAACATGGTACGACCTGGGTTAGCACAGCTCCTTAAAAGGCGGACCAGTGAAAAAGACTGAACAACATATCTGCTGACATCAAGTCCTAATCCTGGACAAAGATGGCACCCCTTTGCTAGCCCACTCAGTCAGCGATTAAGCAGACTACCCACCCACGCCACGTGAAGGCCGGTGCTGAGCGGGCAGAGAGAGAGAGAGAGAGAGAGAGAGAGAGAGAGAGAGAGAGAGAGAGAGAGAGAGAGAGAGAGAGAGAGAGAGAGAGAGAGAGAGAGAGAGAGAGAGAGAGAGAGAGAGTCAATGAATGAATCAATGAATCTTTATTTTACAACGGTGAAGATATTAACAGAGTCGTTATTTTTCGTACCTGCCGTTGCTACAACTACGACTAAGTACAAAATATACATAAAAAAGAGACATCAAAGCACAGTAATACAAAATAGATAGTCCACTAAACACAAACACGCGCATACGCCGCGCACAAACGCACTCACGTGTCCACAGGCGCGCACACACACACACACACACACACACACACACACACACACACACACACACACACACACACACACACACACACACACACATACACATGATTGTTAGAATATACACGTACATTCGTGTGTCTACGAATAACTATATATTATTATTTGAGTAATGTCAGATACCTATAAAGACTTGCCTTAAAACGAGATAATGTCGGAGTGGCTTTAACGTGATGTGGGAGTGAGTTCCACAGTGTGGAACCCGCAAATGACAAAGTAGATTTAAATATATCTATTCGGGGTTTTGGAACAATATAAAGACCCCTCATGTTCCCATAGCAGGAATCTGATTTTTTAAACAACTCTGTTAGATATTCTGGAGCGCTATGGTTCCACACTTTAAACATCAGTACCCCTTTGTTATATTTAAAATGATTTAGAAGGGGCAGGAATCCAGCTTTACTGAGTTTTTCCTCGGTCGTCAAGTGCGGGTCGGGAAGAATTAATTTTGCCATTCTCCTATGTAAAGAATTTAGTCTTTTTAAGTGGACATCACTGCAACAATCCCACACCGTCGATGCGTAGTTTATATGTGACAAGGAGCTTGACAGCAGGCTGGCAAAAGCGAACAGCGCTTTCGGGCGACTTTTCAAGCGGGTGTGGCACAATCAACAGCTGAAAACAGGCACCAAGATCAGCGTGTACAGAGCTGTGGTCCTCACCACCCTGCTGTATGGTTCCGAGTCCTGGGCCCTCTACCGCAGCCAACTACGACTCCTCGAACGCTTCCACCAGCGCTGCCTGCGTACCATCCTGGGCATTCACTGGAGTGACTATGTCACCAACGTCGAGGTCCTTGAACAGGCTGAAACTGTGAGCATCGAGGCTTTGTTGCTGCGGACACAGCTCCGCTGGGCGGGGCATGTCTCCAGGATGGAGGATCATCGCCTACCAAAGATCACCCTGTTCGGCGAGCTTGCTACTGGACACCGTGACAGAGGGGCACCAAAGAAGAGATACAAAGACTGTCTCAAGAAGTCACTTAGTGCCTGCCAAAGCGACCACCACCAGTGGTCTTCGCTTGCTGCGGACCGTGACACCTGGCGCTCCACCATTTACAAGGCAGCTGTCTCCTTTGAGGACTCTCACAGAGCTAGCCTTAAGGACAAGCGGCTCAGGAGAAAAAACAGAGATGCCGCAGCTCAGAACCCCGGCCATACCTTCCCCTGCAGCCACTGCGGTCGAACCTGCCTGTCTCGGATTGGCCTCCGCAGCCACGAACAAGCCTGCAGACGTCGTGGGCAACTCCTATAAAATCTTCGTTCGCGAAGTCAAGCCAAGAGAGAGAGAGATGTGTGCACTACTGAACAATTTTCTGGTTTCACTATCTGTGTAATACTTTAATTTCGATAACTTAAAGACATTTCTAGAGATCGTTTTACAGACATTGGCATCTGCCACCTCAGCTGATTATCAATTGTGACCCCCAATAGACGATGTTCGGCTACCTGTTCTATGATGTCGTCGCCGAGTGAAAGATTAAGCTTTAACGGTTTTAACTGGTGCTTTTGGCGTGTTGCAATAATCATAGATTTTGTTTTAGTAGGATGTAGAATCATTGAGTTGACCATGCTGATATATCGTCGAGACTTTTTTGAAGGCCGTTTTCAACTTCACGTATGTCTTTGTTAGCTGTGTGGATTGAGGTATCATCGGCGAACATATCACACTGTGTTGCTTCGTAGGTGAGACGTATAGGCAGGTCATTGATGTAAATACAAAATAAAAGAGGACCTAAGATTGGCCCCTGCGGAACCCGAGTTTAACATCTTTTGTAGAAGAGTAGGCTCCATTAGCAATTACTTTCTGTTTTCTGTTTTCGAGGTATGACATAAAAAAAGGAAACAGCCATGTCGTTTCTAATGCTTAAGTTTGGAAATCAATATTGTATGGTTCACTAAGTCGAAAGCCTTTTTAAAGTCAAGATAAATTACACCTGTCAGCTGCGAATTATTCATATTTGAAAGCCATGTGTCTGTCAATCTGCTCAGAGCCGTATGACATGAGTGCCGAGGGCGAAATCCTGACTGAGACGAATGTAGCAACTTTCGCGATTCTAAGTAGTCAGACAGGTGTTTATGTATATGCCTTTCGAGGGGTTTAGATAATACTGACAGCAGAGAAATGGGTCTATAGTTGTTAGGGTCAGTACGATCTTTTGATTTTGGCAGTGGAACGACTTTTGCAACTTGGAGGTCTGTAGGGAATACATTCTTTTGAATACATAAGTTGTAAATATAAGTAATGGTCTCTATGATGTATGGTACAGACAACTTTAATATTTGTGGGTTGAGATCATCATGACCGGAGGACTTCTTATTAGCTAGGTCACTAATTAGTTTGCCCACTTCGTGCACAGCAAGTATGAGGATATTAAATGGTAGTGTGCCAGTTGTTTTTCTGTTGCAGAAATTAACTAAGTAATCGGGGCATATGTCAGCCTCTGTATCACGACTAGGAGTAGTTATCAAATCCGCAACAGACAAAGAATGTTCGTTGAATGTGTCGGCGGAGAGATTACTGGGGATGGTTGTTGACCTACTGCTATTGCCTCGAGTGATCGAATTCAGTACCCGCCACACTGCTGACACATCTTTGTTGTCCTTGACAGTGTTGCGGATAAAGTCCCTCCTCGCGGCTCGCACCATTGACCTCACACGGTTTCGCTGCTTTTTCAATTCATCAAAGTTCTTTTCTCTTTTTAGGTCATTTCGCACCGACATGGCATGCATTATTTCTTTTGTCAGCCAAGGGGGAAGTATCTCACTCTTTACTCTTTTTGTTCTAATCGGCGCATGTCTGTCTAATACTCTAAGGAATAATCTGTACCAAGTGGACAGCGCAATATTTGGATCATCTGTGAGAAGGACATCGTCAAAAGAAGTGTTATTAAGATCGTGTAGAAACTCATTACGACTGAAATGCTTAAACGACCTGTAGGTTGTTGTGGTATGACGATGTTTCTTTAATTTGGGGAGTTTTATAGACCAGCAACAAATCACGGGGCAGTGGTCACTAACACTAAGATCTGAGACACTAACATCGGACACCGCCTGCGGTTTGTTTGTATAGACATGGTCAATGAGAGTAGAGCTCGCGGCGGTAATTCTGGTGGGGGATTTAACTAACTGGCCAAATAAAGAAAATGTAAAACCATGCGGGATGGGGTTTAAGCATATCTATATTAAAGTCATCAAGAAGAATGACGTCATTTTGCCCTTTATACACTTTGTCTAGGTTAGTAGTAAAATTGTCATACCACTCGAAGTTAGACGCCGGATTGCGGTAAAGAAAACCAACAAATGACGGTGAGCAGTACGGGCTTTTGACCTCAATCCACACACACTCTACTTCAGCCGTTTCTAAGTCTTTACGCCTACGGACTAAGTGTTCGATAGAGTGATGAACGTATACAGCAATGCCATACTAAAATTAGGAATTTTCAGGGCACCATCACTGATATTTGAATTTAGGCGTGACTCGGTAAGGCCGAAAATGTCGACAGGTCAGATACCTTATTATAAAGATGGAAAACGTTGAGGTGACCCACTCGTAATTTATGTTCTTTTTGTTTGCCTCTAGCCATGAGTATTTCGCTAACAGCTGTATTTTGTTTCACAATAAAATAGCAACTGCAATAGCGGTGGTTGAGCAAACGTCAATCAAAGATGGAAAGCCAATGTAAGGAGAAAACAAAACAATCAAAGAAAACAATAACGTATGAAGACAAAAAAATTAATGTTATAATCAAACGTTCAGAAATTACAAGAGCTGAGCGTTGCAAAAGAAAACAAAACAAACAAACAAAAAACTCTCCCACAACAAAAGTGTGTATCAATGTACGCTACCCTGAAGGAGGAATGTCAAAAATACTCCACTTCTGTTTAGGAATTGTTTGTGTTGCCGCGGATAAATACATGCAACGACGACGAAAACAGAACTTACGCCGCGGAGCACTCACAATAAGACAAATCGCTGTAAATAAAACAGTCCATCAGTGTTCACAGTCAAATTTCCTGCACTGATGTCTATAGTACGGCTTAATAAACGCCGATTTAGGTGAGAACGCTTAAATAAAGCTTCGACACGGAGGTGCTCAGTGGAATGTAAGTGAAAGCGCTACCCTAACGCAGCGTTCATTTAAGACACTCAGTCTAGTCCGCAAAGAATGTGAGAGAAGTCCAGAAGTCCGGGCAAGTCAGTCGTGTATCAAC
>BTPG01000002.1:189756661-189798140 GCA_036245525.1 Semisulcospira habei | reverse complement strand
GAAGCTATGAAAATACGGCACCATACACACTTTTATCATGCAGTACTAAAGGTACTAATTTACACTCGTGAGAAACACAGATGTGAGTGTAACCTGCATGAGGCATCTATCCTTACGAGCACATGCACCTGCGAGGAGCTCATGAGGATCTATGTCACTTGCATTTGAGGCTTGTAGATGGCATGTGGTATTTATCCTCATGAGCCCGTGCATGTGCAGGGGCTCACGAGGATCCATGCCGCGCGCATTTGAACAGGTAATCGCGGCCAAAGACCGTGCAACCGCAGGGGCGCATGCGGATCTATGCCCTCTGCATTTAGAATTTGCGGTCAGCATGAGGTATCTATCCGCATGAGCCAGAGCAGCTGCAGGGGCTCATGAGGATCTATGCCTCTTGCATTTTTATTTTGTAGTCAGCATGTATCCTCATGGGTCCGTGCAGCAGCAGGGGCGCATGAGGAACTGTGCCTTTTGCATTCAGATTGTCAAGAGAGAGAGAGAGAGAGAGAGAGAGAGAGAGAGAGAGAGAGAGAGAGAGAGAGAGAGAGAGAGAGTTAGAGAGAGAATTACGTTATATTTAGAGTATTGCGTCAATGTCTGCTTGGTGACGGGAGTTCCTTCTTTTACGTCACCGCCGCTATCTAACTTTCTCCTGAAGTCATGTTTTTGTTTTTTTTTTTGGTTGTTCTTTTTTGTTTGTTTGTGTTGTTGTTTTTTGTTTTTTTTTACTGTTTGAATTATTTTTGAAAATAAATATTTTTTACTGCAGAGCTGGCTAACGAAATCGTCCTATGTCTTTATCCAAATTAACTATATCCCAAATTTCAAATAAATATGACAAAAATTACGAATTACTAATCTGGGTCAACCGACTTCTTATAAACGGTATTTTATACATCCAATTACAATATGCTCGGAGGCTCCCTTAGTCACCCCTTGAATAAAGTATTTCGCCAAGTTTCAAGCTTGTGTGTACATAACTATCGGAGATTCTCGTGTCTATAAACACACACACACACACACACACACACACACACACACACACACACACATGAACACAAAACCCTCAGACTGGGTTACCTACCATTTTATGTGAAAATGGGTTCCCATATTTCTATTTATTCTAGGGCTCTGGAGTTGATGCCAATGTTTAGAACTCACCTTATAACTAAGCTCTACAACTTAAAATAAAATAGACATTTTCTAGAAACAGAGCCACTGGATGGAAAAAAAATGGGTTTTTACCCAAAAAAGTGGGTGCCTCTCACACAAAACTGGGATTACAGTGAAAATACCTCACTAAAGATACCTTTGGTTGATTTTACTATTATGATTGTTTGAGTGGGGTTGTAAGGGAGTTGGGGGGGGAGAAGTGTGTGTGTGTGGGGGGGGGGGGGGGGGGGGGGGGGGGGGGGGGGGGGGGGGGCGGGGGGGGGGAGAGGGGGGGGGGGGCGGGGGGGCGGGGGGGGGGAGAGGGGGGTCATCACTTTTGGTTTATAGAGCTGCTCAATGCGCTCTTATGAATGAAAGATTTTCATTATCAGTGGAATCAGTAGGTCATTTCAGAGGCGCACACCGAGTTGCACGTCAAACCACTCACAAATACTCATTTGGAGTGCACCAGATGGATCCAGTTGGCAAAGTCCCACATTCCACACTATAGGACAGCTAAGACTGAAAAGCAATCGCGGCGTTTATGGCGCGGTACAAGGTTTAAAACTAAGAAAATGTTGTTTTTAGAAGCGTGTCGGGCAAAAGTTTTTATGAAAACTGTTTTAAAACCTCTTTTAACTCAACTTTTCTTAATGTTAAAAGTGTTTTATTGTACATTACTTAACGTCCCGACAGCAACAAGGCTTTCTCAGGACGTGCCTGCACTGCTTGTGAAAAAACAACAACTAAACAGAACATTGAATGTATGTCGCCAGCCGGTCAAATACATTAAATAAACCTAACACATGGGGCCTACATAAAGCTAAGACCATTTAGCAACACACATCCAATATCAAGAGCTACAGGCAGTGCAGACAGTAGGGAGAGTTTTAAAAAGGCAAATACAGGTGAATGGACAAAGGGCCGACAGAGACACATGCCCCAGAATCAGAGAGAAAAACCCACCCTGTGGGGCTGACCAGGGTGCCCCTGGGAAATAAAAAGTAGTTAACCCCACCCGAGTCCCCCAGGGCAGACCCGGGTGGGGTTAAAAGTGTTTTAATTTACAAGCATGTCGTAACTGATATGCATCTATTCCAACGTATAGTGCTGGATATTTTTCCCATCCTCGCCTTCTCTCGGGCTTCGCTCAACACTCGACTTTCCAGTCCTTCCCTGAAACACCCCCAACCGGTCTGCCCTCAACACTCGACTTTCCAGTCCTTCCTTCAAACACCCCCAACCGGGTCTGCCCTGGGGGACTTTTTAGTTCCCAGGGGCACCCTGGTCAGCCCCACAGGGTGGGTTTTTCTCTATATTCCGGGGGCATGTGTTTCTGTCTACCCTTGGTCCATTCACCTGCATTTTCCTTTTTTAAACTCTCCCTACTGTCTGCGCTGCCTGTGGCTCTTGATATTCGATGTGTGTTGCTAAATGGTCTTAGCTTTATTTAGGCCCCATGTCGTAGGTTTTATTTAACGTATTGGACCGGCTGGCGACATACATTCAATATTCTGTTGAGTTTTTGTCACTAGCAGTGCAGGCACGTCCTGAGAAAGTCTTGTTGCTGTCGGGACGTTAAGCAATGTACAATCAATCAACCTTCCTTCAAACGGACAGCATTCACACAAATAATACTTTACTATTACATCCGAAAATGGCCCATCCAAGCCTGCACTCTTTTAACTGCACTAAACGACTGACTGGACTAGCAGACGACGCATGAAACGACGCTGACTCTGTGACGTCATTTCCATTCAATCAATTTGTGCATACAATCCAAAAGGAGATGCGGCATTGATAACATCGACAAACCTACAAAATAAAGCAACAGGTTCAACCAAAAGGTCGGGCAGGACAAAAGACAACAGCAGCCTCACCCAAAGTCTAAACGTCCTCTCTTACAATGCGCACTCATACAATCACTTCACTTCTTAGCAACCGGCGCACGAATATAATTATAGGCTAAGTCAAACTGAAACAGAAGATAGTGGCGGAAAACCCTTTAAAATAGAAACAAAGAACGACGTTTCAGATCAAATATTCTTCATCTGACATGGAAACAAACGTAGAAAACGTATAGGCTAAGTCCCTGGTGAACGTATACATGAATCTCAAATCTGTCACTAGACATGACCTTTCTCCACATCACCCCGGAAGTACATTACAACTCAACACTTTTTTTAACAAAAACAACAACACCCTCAAATAACAAACCTAATTCTGTAGAAACATAAACAATTTACTCCCTGAAACAACAAAATATCCCCCCTGACCCATATCAGCTATGAAGTTATTTATAGCTAGCTGAGAAGGGTGATGTAATACATACACGCTCATTTTCAGGGTTCTGTGTGCCAACACACACACACATTGCTGGGAGGGACAAGTTTTCAAACACACTACCGGCGTGTCTGTTAAACACAAAAGTGCATGTGTTAACGCCAAAATGAGAAAAACGGATTTTTTTACTTTTTATGAATCTTTACCGCAAGACAATGCAGAAACAACCCTCAGAAAAAGTGGGTGTCTGACTTGGGAACCCAGAATTATACACATACCCAGTTTCCATAAGGATGGTAAAGACAGTCACCCGTTTCAGCTCTTTCGTCTACACACACACACACACACACACACACACACACACACACACACACACACACACACACACACACACACACACACACACACACACACACACAAATGCACATACGGCGCTTCGCGCCAAAAGTACGTTCAGCAGCGAGCTTAGCGTATCTAGACATAAAGCAATTGTTATCTTGTTACTTCAGTTGTCAGAGTATTAGGCCTGCCCGCCTTTGACATCATGGACATGCTATTAAATTCGCCCCCACCGCGACCCATTCTAGAAAGTCCCTTTTATAAATAGAAGGGACGTAAAAATCATTTCATTGTCGAAACTAATACGACTTGCACCGACACCGTAAAGAAGGAACGTTCGCTCAGGATGGACGCTAAGTTTGAGAGAAGCTGATTTCGCTAAAGTCTTCAATGAGACATCTATCTCCTGCCCCAAGATTTTTACTTAACTCATTCTACCCCAGACGCACCACAGCAAGATAAGGATCGACCATGATAGTTCAAGGGTGATGCCAGAATAGCTTGGCGCCTATGGGCGCCAAGCTATTCTGGCATCACCCTTGAACTATCATGGTCGATCTGTGTCCTGCACTGCAAGGCAGTCTTCAGAGAACAACGGCAAAATTTAGGCATTTCGGTGTTGGGGTACAAATAAAAAAGAAACAGAAAAAAAGAACTACAAATAAACTTTCGTTTTCTTCTGGTATTATGTTGGCATTATTACATTTGAAAGTCTGACAAATTATTACAAATTGCGCTTATAACAACAACCAATTTTTGTTTTAATTCCGTTTGTCGCTTTTACGTTAGATATGAATTTCGTCTAGAGAATGAAATGGACGTTTATTTTCCTGTTATTGCCAGTGTGTATGTTGGCGACTATATGCATGTGTGCATGCGAGTTTCTGTGTGCATGCTTTTTAGAGCCTGATCATCTAATTAAACTATATGTATAAATAATTATAGCCTGCATACGTGGCGGACACACATAGCTGTAGACAATTACATAATCACAGACAAATTGTAGACAGTTTGTTAACTGCCGCGTACAGCGATGGTATATTAACCCCTCAATTGAAGGTAGACTAGATAAGTGCTCTCTGTTCCCCCAAAATGTTAGTACCCAACGAACTTTACTGTATATTTCAGGCGTTCACTATAAATACGTCACACGACCAGTCACTTTAGCGCAAACCGTACCATGTGACCGTGATACAAAAACCCTTGTAGCGACAAATGGCTGACTTCTTGTAGCCCTCTTTGTGACTCAGCTTGGATGCTAGATCACCAAAACGTTTTAAAGTAAAAAGTTACTTGAGTGTTGTTCGGAACAACAAGCACACTCAGTACTGGAGACGGCAACGTCATGAAATATTTTAAATTACGTCATAAGTCTATTATGTATAAATGAATATTCCTTTGACGTCAGTCATGTCTGGCGTGATCCAGATTGGAAGATGTCTTCTTGATTTCTTTTATTAAAATAGTGGAGGAATGAAAACAAATACGTTATTGGTTATTGGGGCTTGCTTAGGCCTGAGAGAGGTGAAAGGAGCCATTCTGCCTTCGGGGTAAAATGGTTCCTTTGACCCTTCGACCAATAACTTATATTATAGACGTCATGTAACAAAAACTGCTGCGCAGCTGACTTTCGGTGTCGTATGAAAAATTAATTTCTGCCAACATCATTTGTCGTTTATTAAGTTGTTTTACGTTTGTGGTTGTGTTATTCTTTGAGAGCATATGCGTGTTAATCATAGGAAAGATCCGATATTCATTTGGGTTATTTTGGATAAGAATCACGTATCTTTTAAATAGGATTCATTTTCTTTCGCACGGAGAACTGCGATCGATTTTTGTTGTGACGCGTATTTCGCTACGATGAGACTGGAAGGTTCGAGCAGGGTCGCGATCTTTCTAGTGACCTCATATATGACGTCAAAGTGTCGGCAACATTTCGTAACATTGTATTAAAGGCGCTTAAATAGTAGTGGAATTTTGTAGTTCATTCTAGTGAATTCATTTTCATCAATATTAATGGGTTTTGGTTACGTTTTCTGATCTGAATGGTTGTGTTGTGCGAATTTGCTGAATTATTCTGGAAATCTGTAATAGTATAAAAGACCGTGCTAGGAAGGATGTATGTACATTGTATGAGAGACGCAGTGTGTCAAAAGTGTTGATGCATTGTAGAGGAGACAGTGTATCAGTGTTGATGCATTGGTAAATGCACCGTACATCTCTGCAATAAAGTATTGTTGGAACTGTTACTCCTGAGTGGTCTACAACCTTGTGCCACGTGTGACGAGTTGCAACTGAGTGAAGTTTCTTTACAAGAACCCTACGTGCGTGCGTCTGGTGTGATATGATACTACGATTACGATCCACCACATAACAAGCTGAAAAATGTCAAGGTAAATTTTAAGCGAACAAAGTAGGCTAGACCAACAAGTCTTCCTCCCCCCCCCCCCCCTCCCCGTTCAAAAGCTAGGACCCGTTCTTGTGTCCTCTCCACCAGATCAGTATCTTGTGTGTCCCATCCACCTGACCAATACTGTGTGTGCAGTGTGACCTGCCATTGTCGACCTCGGATTATAATGTAGTCCAACGTATAAGTGTAAGTAAATAAGGCTCGCCCTATCGTGCAGACATTTTGTCACTCAACATTTCGACCAACATTTATTTCGCACAATTTTCCAACCATGAACTGTTTCCCATATTATGGATTCAGTTTAGTGTAGTCCCTCCGGCCCGCCTCCCCCTCTTTTTGTTTTGTTGTTGTTTACCGCTGTATACACGCATCGGGATGACTCCTGTCACCTTAAAAATATCCCGATTCCTCATATCAATAATGGACTGCATCTTAAAAGGAAAGGATGCTGCTTACAAAAGAAAAACCGCAAATTTTATAACCTGGTGTGAGATGTTAGGCAAATCAAAAGAGTTTGTCATTGCCAAGGAAAAAGAGACCTCATCGGTCCTGTCGTTATCTCTCTCTTCAAAACACGCACGCACGCGCACGCACACACACACACACACACACACACACACACACACACACACACACACACACACACACACACACACACACTCACAGACACACACACACGCGCACACACACACACACACACACACACACATACACACACACATGCACGCATACAAACGCTCGCAAATGCGAAACTCCCGGCATTACTAAACAAAATCAAATTAAACAAGAAACAAATAAAACAAAAACAAAGAAAGAAAAGTTTCATCGGCGTAAAACCATGGCCCAAACTGTGCATTTCCACATTAGATTTGCTGGGTATCACCGGTATACCTAAAAACAAACAGACAAATAAACAAAAAAACAACAAACCATGGTATACCGGTACGAGTGTGGAGCACCGTACACTGGGCTGTTATTTAAACGCGGTAGAGTTTAGCCAAAATAAAGAAAAGTCGTGGCCAAACGCACAGCCGCTGAGTTTAAAGGAAGCAGAGTTTAATCTTAGTCAATTCACCCCTCTTAGCTTCTTACTGAACTGATGTAGACGAATTATATCGATTGCACACAACACAAGACGTTCATATGAAGTAATGAATGGAACAAAACCCAAGCAGCATTTCTTTGTGGAACTATTTGCGCCTGATGTAAATATCGATTCAGGACTTTTCCCAGACTGCCTGTTTGGGGCGAAATAACCGCAAAATGTTGCACATGTTGCAGCAACATTTTGCGGTTCGAGCATCGGCGATAAAACCGCAAAATGTTGCAAGTTGCACTTTTGTTGCAATGCAACATTTTGCAGTGCAGTTTGTACAGACAATGAAGGAAAACACACAAAAAAAAATATAAAACCGTGGCCGTCTCTGTCTCTCTCTGTCCTCTCTTTTTGTGGGTGAATGGATCCCCTTCGCGGCTGTACATGTTTCAGTATATAAACAAAGAAGTGCGAATATTGGGAACTAGTTAGATTCAAACATAGTTTGCGGTAGTCCCTTTACCGCGGCTGGACCTTTAAAACCACTTTCAACACCCTCCCCCTCCCCCACCCCTCCAACCCACAACCAACGGGGTCAGCTCGATGGATTGGTCCCGTGTCTCCTACGAAACACATGATATATATAAAAAAAATAAAAAAAAAGCAGTCAGCGTCACTGAGAATTTAAAAACTAATGAACTGAAACTGAAGAAAAGTTGGCAGGCGAACAAAGTAGGCTAGACCAACAAATCTTCCCCCTCCCCTCCCCGTTCAAAACATGTAACACGCTGTAACATTCCCTTACAACGGCAGGCCCTTTACTATGGCAGTCCCTTTACTGCGGCAGGCCTATAGGCTACATGCCCTTCTCTTCGCCCAAGCACAAACACTTTACCTAACCTCATCTCTTCATAAGCCCCATCCCGGCCCCTCACCTCCTACCCTTCCCCCTCACCACGCACACACACACACAAGTACAGACACGCACGCACGCACACACAGAAACGCATTACAGGTATTGCGACGAGGAGATCCATTGACAATGGGATCCATCGACTGCCAGAGAGAGAGAGAGAGAGAGAGAGTTAGTGTGATGTGAAGGGGTTATGATGGGGTGCGGGTAGGTAAATTAAAGGGTAGGTATAGGCCATAGTAAAGGGCCTGTCTTAGTAAAGGGAATGTTACAGCGAAGAGCCTGCCACACAACTTTTTCAGTTTCAATTTAATTAGTGTTTTTTATTCGCAGATACAGACAATGGCCACACGTTTCTGTTTTTTTGTGTTTTCCTTTATTATCTGTACAGCAACAAAAGTTCAGCATTGTGCGGTTTTACACGCCTACCGGCGTAAAAAAAAAAAGGGGGGGCCAAAATACAGACTGTGAAATCACGTGTACAGTCCAAAATTCACAAATGTTGTATTCACGTTTTACCAGTTAAATTTGTTTTACACACTTTTAATTATTAGGTGGTTCGTCTAAAACTATTATAGGGCTAACAGAGAAAGAACAACCAAACTATAAATGGTTTAAAGCAAATTTGACGGATAAGGCGAAAATTTTGTGCACGGAGTACAACTACTACAATTTGGGACTGTACACGTAATTTCAAACTATGTATGGGAAAGTAGTTTTGGACATTTTTTTTTTTAACGCCGGCAGGCGTTTTTTTTGTGTTTTTTTTTTTTTTTTTTTTTTTGGTGTGTGTGTGTGTTCTTGTTGCTATGATTAGCAAAGAACCAAAACAGAAAGAAGAAAGTAGCAGTTCGAGTGCCGGAGGAAACTAGTGTAAGCCGTTTTGTTCACCTTAGTACATCACGTACCCAAATCGTTTGAGACGTACATATCGCGGTGAAGAGATTAAACACTAAAGTTCAAGGTTGGCTAATGATTGGCATGGCACCGTGCTCCGGGCGCATAAGGATCTATGCCTCTTGGAGATGCGCGCATGTGTGTGTGTGCGTATGAGAGAGAGAGAGAGAGAGAGAGAGAGAGAGAGAGAGAGAGAGAGAGAGAGAGAGAGAGAGAGAGAGAGAGAGAGAGAGAGAGAGAGAGAGAGAGAGAGAGAGAGAGAGAGAGAGATGGTTTTAAAGGCAATATCTCGCCGGCGGTATTATCACATTTTACACAGTAAACTATCCTAAGTTATGAAGTAGTCCTCGGTCGTCCTTCTTAGGAAAGTGACACCAGGCTATATTCAGCCGCCGACGAAGACCTACTTTTGGTGTATAAAGCCCGGAGCACACCCATTTACTCACTACAGAACCAAGACAAAACAGCACAACTAGTTTGTCTGCTACAAATATTTGCAGGTGAGCAATTGATATTTTTCCAAATGTTGTATTCAGCAGCGCAGTGTATGGATTTGCGAGTTGCATCGCAAGCGAGCGCGCGTATGTGTGTGTGTCTGTGTGCGTACCGTTTTGCCGAGGTAGGAAATGAAACTATCTCACTGTCGCGTCGTTGTTTTTGCGTAACAGCTATGGAACATATATTTTATGCACATGTTGCGTAATAGCGCACAGTGATGCACAGCGAAATAGAGTGAGAAAGGGCGGGTTTTGAAGAAATATACACTCCTTCGTATCATGTGTGTACACCGTTGGGGACCAGCGACGCCGCAAGTAGCAGAGTGACTCGCCGGGGCCTCAGTTATTTTGGTCGGGGGCTCTAGAACCGAGGCCCCGAATCCAACCGCAAAGAATCCTTGACGCATTAACTTACCGGATGATTTGACCTTGACGCATACGGTATTTGGGATCTTCTTTGACGGTGATGCATACGGTATTTTGGATCCTCACGCTTTTCAAACACCTCAGTTCCCTTTAGATCCTATGGCTCACACTGGAATTGGAGCGGATCCGTTGCTTCGGGTAGATTGTTTTCGTCGTTAGACCGGGACAAAATCTCCATTTTGGAACACGTGATGCTTTTTTCTCCGCCGTAGATTTGTCTTGATAAAAGTATTAGCTGGTGGTGCAGAATTACTTAGTATTTTTCCTTCAGTTTCTTCCCAAAAAGAGTCTTCTCAAGGAGTACAGTGTTTTTACATGTATTGGCTGTCGAGTGACACATATGTTTTCTTGTTACCATCATGATATGCTAATGACGTGGAATCTATTTATCCACCAAAATTCTTCAGTTTCTTGTGAACAAAATGGCGGGAGGTCTGAAATCTTTCACGTCGCAGTAGCCTCTGACACTGGCTTGTACATTAAATAAAAACCTTCTACATGAGTTTAGGAGCTCTAGGTATGTTGCTTTTCTGGTTCCTTTCTTTTTTGGTAAATATTTCTGTCGTTTGGAGCCACTCCACGACTCTTACACGTTTTTAACATAGCAGGGACTCAAAGCGCTGTTCCTTGGCCATATGCGCAGTCTACGAGCGCCGGCCACAGTAGGCACAAGAAGCCATCACACACATACACACACATACTATGGAAAACAACAGACGATCAGATGTATTTGAAAACGCTTTATTGTCGTCTCCTCGAGCTGGGACCATATGGCGTTGAGGCGCGTCCCCTGGGTGGTGGATAGGGGGTCCCTCGTGAGAGGGGTGCACCGAATGAAATAAGGTGCCGTGAACCAACATGGTCTAAGGGAAGGTGACCCCGACAGAAAACCCCTGGTCCTCCTAGTAATGGGGTTGGGCGTGGGGGTAGCTTCCCCACCCTGCAAAAAAGGAAATAGCTACAAAAACGCCGACGAAAAGACTAACAGTAATTCCATTCCTGGAGGAGGAAGGTTCTTCTACCAGAAGACTTATGACGTCCTGTGGTGAAAGCCGGAAGTCTTCGGAAGCCACAGGACCGAGCCGCCTCTCTATATCCAGGGATACAACCAACCCCCAGGGAAAGAGGAAAAGAGGTAGGCCGAGAAACTCCTGGCGTCGAGACCTCCAAGCAGACATCAAGAGACTGGGAACCACCTGGAGTAGAATCGAAGGAGAAGCACAGGACAGGAGTTGCTGGAGGTCTCTCGTCGACGGCCTATACCCGGGTAGGGGTGACAGGCGTAAGTAAGTAAGTTATTGTCGTCCGCTCTTTCGATTCCGCATGCGCGAGCTCTTTTCCATTTGCACGCGCGTTACTATTCTTAGACAGTGGAAATGACCGGTCTCATGATTTCATCGGAAGTGTCTTTAAACCGTAAATTTACAAAACCAAGATGGCGTCCGGTCCCGAGTGGGTCGATTCGAAACAAGCTTCAAACGGTGATGCTTTGCTTCAATGTTGCGACGTACTTTCAGGTAGCATAACAGTATAACATTCATATTAGGCTTTATTTTCTTCCTCCTTTCTCAGGTATTTGTGCGCCACCACTCCTAAACGTTTTAACATGGCAGGGACTCCAAGCGCAATACCTTGGTATGCGCCGCTTGGCCTAGGAGCTAGCTGTTTGTTTTGTCTGTCGGGTATCATTGATTGGGTCAAATTGTCACATAAAAGTTCTAGGTGTGAAACTCGGCTAGAAAATTACACAGTTTGATCCTTTCTGCGTAAAACATTAATTTAGTAACTGGGTACATGGCGTTGTGGGATTAGCGGCGATGTCATGGCGTGAATCTCATAGTGACGTCATTTCGTTGCTTGTGCTATTATTCTTATTTAGAATGGCTGTGGCTACGCCAAGCCGCATACAGAACGTATAACTGGTGCTTCTGCGTGTGCATGCGCCACTGTGCGGATAAGGTCGGAGAGGGGAGGGGGAAGGGGGGGGGGTGGTAAGGGACGTCGCTTAGTTTTAAATCCCTTCTATTTATAAAAAGGACTATTTAGGATGGGTCACGGTGGGGCGAATTTAATAGCATGTCCAAGATGTCAAAGACGGGCAGGCCTAAACCTTTGACAAATGAAGTACTTTGTTTACTTACGCATGTCACCCCTCCCCGGTTATAGACCGTCGACGAGAGACCTCCAGCGACTTTTGTCCTGTGCTTCTCCTTCGATTTTACTCCAGGTGGTTCCCAGTCTCTTGATGTCTGCTGGGAGGTCTCGACGCCAGGTGTTTCTCGGCCTGCCTCTTTTCCTCTTTTCCTGGGGGTTCCATGACAATGCCTGCCTAGTGATATGGAAGCTGGCTTTCTCAGACTGACCAATCCATCCTCATCTTCTTCGCCCAATTTCATTCTCTGCTGTTATCTGCTCTGTTCTCTCCCAGAGTCTGAAGTCGTTGATCTTCTCTGGCCAGTGGATTTTCTAAATTCTTCTAAGGCAACTGTTTATGAAGATATTTACTCTGTTTGTGTTTTTTGTCAATCTCCAAGTCTCTGCTCCATATAGAAGAACTGTTTTTACGTTGGAGTTGAAAATCCGGACTTTGGTGTGTTGTGACAGCACTCTGGAACTCCACACTTTTATCAACTGGAGAAAGGCTGCTCTGGCTTTACCGATTCGTGCTCTGAAATCTGCATCAGTGCCACCTTTTTTTGTCTATGATGCTCCCGAGATAGGTGAAGGACGCCACCTCCTCCAACGGGGTGCCAGCAAGCAAGACTGGTTCTTCCCTGGTTGCGTTCAGCCTCATTGTCTTTGTTTTCTGTTTGTGAATGGTGAGGCCCACTTGGGACGAGATGTCAGCAAGCCTCGTGGTCTTGTCCTGCATTTGTTGATGAGTGTGGGACAGTAAAGCCAAGTCGTCTGCAAAATCGAGGTCGTCAAGCTGTGTCCACAGTGTCCACTGTATTCCACTTCGTCTGTGCTCTGTGGTCCTCTTCAAGACCCAGTCTATGGCCAGTAGGAAGAGGAACGGAGACAGCAACCTGACACCGATTGTGACCTGGAGCTCCCTGGTGAACTGCTTTTCGTGGATCACGCGGCATGTCATGCCATCGTAGCTGCTCTTGATCAGGCGGACGAGCTTTGTCGGTACACCGTAGTGTCGTAGGAGTTTCCACAGAGTCTCTCGGTCCACGCTGTCAAATGCTTTCTCGTAATCCACAAAGTTGACGTACAGCGTGGAGCTCCACTCCAGAGACTGTTCCACGATGATGCGGAGAGTGGCTATCTGGTCTGTACATGATCGGTTTTTCCTGAATCCTGCTTGCTGGTCTCTCAGCTGGGGGTCAATGGAGCTCTTCATTCTCTCCAGGATGATCCTGTTGAAGACCTTTCCTGGTACTGACAGCAAGGTGATTCCTCTGTAGTTGGAACACTTGCTGAGGTCGCCTTTCTTGGGAAGCTTGATTAGGTACGCCTCCTTCCAGTCAGCCGGCATCACCTCCTCTTCCCAGATCTTTCCAAACAGTGGGTACAGCATCTCTACTGTTGTCTCTAGGTCTGCTTTCAGAGACTCCGCTGGGATGCCATCTGGCTCTGCTGCTTTGCCGTTCTTCAAAAATGCCACTGCTCTTCTGATCTCTTCCCGGATGGGTCCGTCACAGCTGATGGGTAGGTTGGTCTCTGTTGGCTGGATGTCTGGGGGGTCGGGTGGGCTGGGTCTGTTCAGTAGCTCTTCAAAATACTCGGCCCATCTGTCGAGTTGGTCTGCTCTGTCTGCAATAGGCTTGCCGTCTTTGTCTTTTACTGGTCTTTCTGTATGGCCATACTTGCCCGACAATCTTCTGGTAATGTCGTAGAGCTGCTTCATGTTGCCGCTGCCTGCTGCCTTTTCTGCCTCTGCTGCCAGGCTGTCTGTGTAGGCCCTCTTGTCTGCCCTGATACTCCTCTTCACCTCGCGGTTGGCTTCCGATTATTCCTCCTGTGCCCTTGCTTTGGCTGCTCTCGTGCGACTGTTGTTGACAACTGCTTTCTTCTGCTTCCTCACTTCTATCTTCTTCAAGGTCTGTGCCGACAGCCAGTCCTTGTGATGGTGTTTCCTGAACACTACAGTGTTTTTGCAGGTTGAGTTCAGCGCCTCTCTAACTGCCTTCCACTGCTGCTCTGTGGTGACCGCCTCCTCTTCATTTACTAGCTCCTGTAGCGCTTGAAACCGGTTGGACAGCAACAGTTTGAACTCTTCTCTCACTCCAGTCTCTCTCAGGAGGCCTACATTATAGCGCTGTCTTCTTGTTGTCTCTGTGCGGCTTTTCTTTAACTTGAGCTTTATTCTTAAGGTAAGCAGATGATGGTCTGAGGCGACATCTGCTCCCCTCCTCACTCGAACATCTTGAAGGGATCTTCTAAATTTCTTGCTAATGCAGATATGGTCTATTTGGTTATCTGTAGTATGGTCAGGTGAGACCCAAGTTGCTTTGTGTATTCTTCTATGTGGGAAGATGCTGCTTCCAATGACAAGTCTGTTTAGAGCACAAAAGTCTACAAACCTCTCCCCGTTCTCACTCATCTCCCCATCACCTCTTCGTATCCGGTGTTGTCCTCCCCTATTTTGGCATTACAATCGCCCATGACGATGGTGATGTCTCGCTCCGCACATTTGTCCACAGCACTCTGGAGTCGGTCATAGAACTCTTGTTTCTCTCCCTCGTCACTGTCATTAGTGGGTGCATAACACTGGATGACGTTCAGCTTGATCTTTTTCTTGGTTCTAAAGGCTGCTGTGATAATTCTTGGCCTAGGAGGTTCCCAGCCCATCAGCGCTCTCTGTGTCACTGGTGACGGCATGAATGCTACTCCTTCTGTATGGAGGTGGGGGGGGGGGGCATTCTCCTCTTCATGACCTGAATACAGAATCATCTCCCCATTTAACAGCCTTTTCTGGCCAGACTGCCTCCATCTGGCTTCACTGATACCTAGCAGGGAAAGGTTGTACTTTTGCATTTATGCTGCTATCTGGGCGGCCTTGCCGCTCTGGTACATGGTCTTGACATTCCATGTGCCCATGGTTGTGTCCCTGGATAGAGAGAGGCGGCTCGGTCCTGTGGCTTCCGAAGACTTCCGGCTTTCACCACAGGACGTCATAAATCTTCTGGTAGAAGAACCTTCCTCCTCCTCCTGTTTGTCTTTTCGTCGGCGTTTTTGTAGCTATTTCCTTATTTGCAGGGTGGGGAAGCTACCCCCACGCCCAACCCTTTTACTAGGAGGACCAGGGGTTTTCTGTCGGGGTCACCTTCCTTTAAGTGGTGTTCACATGGCCGATTTCTCAACGATTTTTGTCTGGCAACAATTGGCCGACGAAAATTCCCACCTGTTCTGACATGGGCGTCTTTTGTCGTTTGGGAGTTGGCCGACAATTGCCAGATATCGGTGGGATCAGTGTTGGCAGCGAGTAGAGCAATGCTCGACTTTCCACCGATTTCCCACCAACTCCAAGCAAGCAGGTTGTTTCCTGATCGACGATTGGTTAGAACTAGCCAATCAAATATGATTTTGTTTGCAATCTTCAGTCAACCTGTTGTCGTGTTCATGGGGTGATGCCCCTTTGACCGAGTTGTGCCGAGTGTCGACGGAACAGCACGAAGTAGCTAAAGTTGGTGGCGTGTCGCTGGAAAGTCGTCGCAAAATTGGTGAGCGTTCACATGGGCAACGTCTTGTTGGCCAATAATCGCCAGACAAAAATCGTTGAGAAATCGGCCATGTGAACACCACTTTAGACCATGTTGGTTCACGGCACCTTATCACTTTCATTCGGTGCACCCCTCTCGCGAGGGACCCCCTATCCACCACCCAGGGGACGCGCCTCAACGCCATATGGTCCCAGCGCGAGGTGACAAGTGAAGTAACAAGATAAAACTTGCGTCATGTCTAATTACGCTAACCTCGCTGCTGAACGTGCATGATATGCTAATGACGTGGAGTCTATTTATCCGCCCAAATTCTTCAATTTCTTTTGCACAAAATGGCGGGAGGTCTGAAATCTTTCATATCGCTGTAGCTGACAGTGCATTGAATAAAACCTACACGAGTTTATAGTGGCATTGTAGCCACGTAGGTTGCCTCTCTGGTTGCTTTCTTTCTTTCTATTTTATATTTCTGTCTTTTAGCGCCTCACCACGACTCCTACACGTTTTTAACATAGCGGGGGGAGACTCCACTTGAAGCGCTGTTCCTTGGTATGCACTTGGTCACACAGTATACACACACATACGCATTTTCTGTATTGCCGTGGAAGCTCTTTTCATTTGCACGTGCGTTACTATTCTTAGACTGGGGAACACACGACCGGTCTCATGATTTCACCGGAGGTGTTTTTCCACCTCAAATTTACAAAACCAAGATGGGGTGTCCGGTCCCGAGTGGGTCGATTTGAAGATTAGCGTCAAACGGTGACTCTTTGCTTCAAAGTTGCGACGTACTTTCAGGTAGCAGAACAGCTTTGGACATATTATAGCATTACTATATAGGCCTTATTTTCTCCCTTTTTTGCCAGGTATTTGTGCGCCACCACTCCTACACGTTTTTAAAAAAAGCAGGGACTCCAAACGCAATACGTTGGTATGCGCTTGGCTTACGAGCTACCCCCACCCACACCGTGAGGGACATGGGTGGAGTTAAAATACAATTACGCATAAATCTGCAGACACATTTTAGCACCATTTGTGTTCGTTATGCCTTATCGACATACCTAATAACAGCAGTTTGTACACGCAGCCAAAGCACACGCGTAATCGCACTTATTTATTCTGCGCAGCCGTTAGCGTGTCAATCTATTTTTAGCTGTTTCTCGTACAGATCGTTGTAATTTTAGAACGGAGTGTGTGCCAGGTTACTTGATATAAAGACGACGTGTGCTGAATTGAATTGTGCTGTGTCTAAATGAAACAAAAGACCTATGTGTAGCGTTTTGTAACCATCTGTTACAGAAGTGTATCTTTGAACAGTTTCGTCGTTAGTGAACCTTCAAATAGTTTTTATTCACCCTTTGTCAGTCCAGCAGGGAGGGATTTTCTCTTTTTGTCTACCGTATTGAAAATACGGTAGACTTTGAAATGGGGCTGGTCTCAGCCCGTTCAACACCTAGTATGCGATAACATAGGCGGGCAGAAGTCACACTGTTAAAGTGTAGTCACAAGATAACATTACGTCACGTCTAGCTACGCTGGCATTGCTGTTGAACGCAAATCTAGCGTCAAACCGCCGTATGTGTGTGTGTGTGTGTGTGTGTGTGTGTGCGTGTGCGTGTGCGTGTGTGTGTGTGTGTGTGTGTGTGTGTGTGTGCGTGTGCGTGTGTGTGTGTGTGTGTGTGTGTGTGTGTGTGTGTGTGTGTGTGTGTGTGAGACAGTGACTAGAGCCCGCGTTTGTGGACGGATAAGCTTGAAACTTTAGAAATATTATCTTTAAAAGATCTCGAGGCAGTTTTGTTTATTTTGTAATTAGTTTACACATTATTGAGAAAATGACTGTTTCACAAAAAACATTTGATCCGCATTAGAGTCCGTAATGTTTCTTATTCTTACTAGATATTTTGCATATTGCTAGATTAAAGGAAGACATTGAATGAGTACGTTAATCAGCATTGTACCTCTTCAATGTTTTGAATGATAATTACTTCATTTTTTTAATTTTTCGAACCATGTTTCACTCCCACAATAGTCAGCCCTAGAAAAGGCTGCGTGGAGCGTGCCTTTCGCGACTCAGACAATGACAGTGATGTGTAAAAGCGCCAAACACGGCAGTGTTATACAATGTTCCTAACTGACGAAAAGCACGAAAAGTCACAGTGTTATGCATGTGTATGGGCTGAAGCAATGCACTCCCTTTCTGAACAATTAATTAGGAAGACAGTCTCTCTATGTTTGTTATGCCGTCTTAGTATAGGCAGTACCGCCAACTATATTGGAAATATGTCCCAGACTTATGAAATTTGGCACTTCTTCAGTTTTTAACGCAGTTTCGATTGATAGCATTCACATTCACTGCGACCGTTAAAATAACTTGAGGAGAGATAACTTTTACAGACACTTTTCACGAGTCACTTATATGCTTTTTTTTTTTTTTGTCACGGGGACGATACAAGAGGGAACGACACACTGGGTAAGTGACATGACAAATGGTTAGGTTAACTAAGCCAGGGGCGGATCAGTTACCTGGAGTGGGGGGGGGGGAGGTTTCCACTTTCTCTTTGGGACCGTCAACCTCATACTAAACGCCCTCCCCGACGCTAGGCCTTGCTTCCGGGGGGTGGGGGTGGGAGGGGGCGGAGAGGGTGGGGGGGGGGGGGGGTAGGGAAGACAGAGAATAGGCGCGTGCGTGTTCAAACTCTCCTCTCGCCATTCGCCAAAAATCAAACAAGGAGGGGGGGGGGGGTATCCAAACACCCCAAAAAGGAACTTTGTTATAGCATTTTAAAAATCTTTCGGTCGGGGGGTGGGGGGGGGGGAACCGGGGGTCTTCAACCCACCCACCCTCAGATCCGCCCCTGTAAGCATACAGTAAATTTATTACATTACTTTCCTATATTTTCATGCTTTAGTGACCTTTTGACAAAGGTATACTGTCAGAAAATGCCAGTAAGTGCGATATAATTAGTGTTGACAATACATGCCTCAGCTTATGGATGACCTTTGTTACCCTCTCTTGTTACATAGGGTGAAAAGTGCTTATACTGGATTTAAAGTGTCTAAATGTTTGTGATCTTGCATTTTGTGTGTGTGTGTTTTTTTGTTTGTTTGTTTATTTGTTTGTTGTCCATGTCCTTTTCTTTTCTCAACCATGAAATTGATTTAGCTCAACCCAAAGCTGACGATAGTTCTTTCTTAAATAACGTGTCAGTCAAACAGATTAAGCCGCTATCGCTAAGGTCAGTCACAGCGGCTATATTTGTTTTTCGGTCTTTTATGAAAGATCTAAGAAAGTACTTGACTGATTTGTTTCAATTAGTGTATGTTGATAGGCGATAATAAAATAAAATGTTACATACAAACATTCTGACACTACCTTCCGGTTGAAGGTCACGGCCGTGGCAGCCACGTTTTATTTCAAGGGGTGTAGGTCTCCCCTCAGATACCTCTGAAACCAGCGGGCGAATTTGTCTCAAACTTTAGCTTTACATTAAGGTCACAGACAAGTCAAGGTCATGATAATCATATTAACTAAAAACTTGCTCTTGGTCTTTATTTTTGACATGTGTGAAAGGGCGGAATCAATCTTAATCAAATGTGAAGGGTTGATATGAATGTTAAGAAGTGTGTGTCTTATGATCAAATGACGTCACTTGAAGTATGGGAAGACCATTGCACACTTTGGGAGCTTGGAAAGAAAAGGACCGCTGTCCGAAGGTCTAGTCAGTCAAATGTATCTATTTGTTTTATGTTCACATTTATTGTTTTTACGTCTGTTTAAAAATTCCGCTGCAAACGAATTTCCCATCTTGGAACAATAAAGGTATTTGTATCATATCGTACCCTCTTCTTTTGCCATCTTATACAGCCATTTGCTCCACCATCCATCCTCCCACCCTCCATCCTCCCCCCTCCCCCCCCCCCCCCCCCCTTCTACTCTACACACATACACACACACCTCGCAAAATCCTGCACTGTACAACAAAAGTATTTTTTCAACATTGCATGCTTAGAACATTACATGACGTTTACATGCCAATATGTCAAAAACGAACATTTTAGTACGTAGAAAGTTCGAACAGCATTCGTACGTATGCATAGAAAATTCTCACCATCATGCATCTTTGTACCACGTTTGGTTTTGAAGTTTCAAATAGTATTTAAGGGGGGGAAAAAATTTGGTCAAGATGTGGCTATTTTTTTTTAACCTATTTCTGAGCCGCCAGTGACCGTTCAACGTTTGTGAAGGGTCATCCAAGTTAGTATTTATAGAAAGTCTTACCATCGGGCATTGGAGGCAGACGCCTTAACCACTGCGCCACTTCCCCGTCTGGAAGCCGCAGTCTCAAACCTGCATGCAGGCGGTTCAGGATATTGGTCGCCTGATGTTGACCTGGGGATGACAACGTCACTCGGCACACCCTGAACGACCAAGCAGCCTTCTCTAGGGACAGCACTGCTTGCTCCACACGGAGAGGGGCCTAGAAAAGGTGGCCTAACCAAAGCTCATCCCCTCGTAACCCCAGTTGGCTAGCCGCGGTCAACGGGCATCTTCTCATGCGGTCAGAAAACAAGAAAAAACAATGGATCCACTTTCCTGACGACCACGACCGGACTCAACGTAGCATGCTGGAACATCCGAACCATGCTCGACACAGCAGACAGCGGACGCCCTGAACGTCGCTCCGCCCTCATTGCCCATGAATTGCGGAGGTTAAACATCGACATCGCCGCGCTCAGCGAAGTACGCCTCCCGGAGGAAGGCAGCCTCCAAGAACTTGGCGCTGGCTACACCCTCTACTGGTCAGGCAGGCCTGCATCAGAAAGACGGCTCTCAGGCGTGGGCTTCATGGTGAAGACCCCCATTGCGACTAAGTTGTAAAACCTACCAACGGGTCACTCCGACCGCATCATGTCCATGCGCCTCCCACTGAGACACCAGCAACATGTCACCCTTCTCAGTGTGTACTCCCCAACCCTCCTGGCAGAGCCTGCAGAAAAAGACAAGTTCTACTCTGACCTGCGCAGCCTCCTGCAGAGCACCCCTGCAGACGACAAAGTCATCATCCTTGGCGACTTCAACGCCAGAGTGGGCCAAGACTCTGAAGCCTGGAAAGGAGTCCTCGGCAAGCATGGCGTTGGGAACTGCAATGACAATGGTCGCCTACTGTTGGAGCTCTGTGCAGAGCAGCAACTTGTCATCACCAACACCACTTTCCAGCAAAAGGACAGTCGAAAGACCACCTGGATGCATCCTCGCTCCAAGCACTGGCACCTTATCGACTATGTCCTAGTGCGTCAGAGGGACCGCAGTGACGTCCTCCTCACCAGAGTGATGCCCAGCGCAGAGTGCCACACTGACCACCGCCTTGTTCGCTGCAAACTCAGGCTCCGCCTCAAGCTGAAACCCAAGAAAGGCGGCCCTCCCAAGAAAAAGCTTGATGTTGCCAGCCTTCAGCGTGACGACAAGAAAGCTGCCCTTGAGGCCAATTTACAGCGCATGCTCAAAGACACAGTTGATCCAGCAGACTCCTCTCCTGAAACACTTTGGGAACAACTGAAAACTGCTATTGTAAAATCCTCTGTGGAAGTCTTGGGCTTTGCTAGAAAAGGGAACAAAGACTGGTTTGACGAAAACGACGTAGAGATCCAGGAACTTCTAGCAAAAAAAAAGAGCCGCCCACCAGGCCCACCTAGCCCAGCCTTCCTGCCCTGTGAAGAAGTCTGCCTTCCGCCTCATCTGCAGCAGTCTCCAGCTCAAGCTTAGAGAACTCCAGAACGAGTGGTGGTCCAGACTCGCACAGAGGACCCAGCTCTGCGCTGACAACGGTGACTACAGGGGCTTCTACGAAGCACTGAAAGCAGTGTATGGCCCTAGGCACCTGGTACAAAGTCCCCTGCGAAGCGCTGATGGACATGCACTCCTCACAGATAATACCTCCATCTTGAACCGCTGGTCGGAATACTTTCAGGACCTCTTCGGCGCTGAACGCACTGTTCAAGAAACAGTCATCCTCCAAATCCCACACCTTCCACTAAAGGTTGAATTGGACGAACCGCCCACCGCCGAAGAGACCCTCACAGCCATCCACCAGCTCAAGAGTGGCAAAGCAGCAGGCATTGACGGAATCCCGCCAGAGATCTGGAAACATGGAGGCCCAGCACTGCACAACAAGCTCCACGACCTCTTTCTCTGCTGCTGGGAAAAAGGAACACTACCAAAGGATCTCCGTGATGCAGTCATCATCCCCCTGTACAAGAACAAAGGAGAGAAGTCTGCCTGCTCTAATTATCGTGGAATTACCCTGCTGTCCATTGCCGGTAAAATTCTCGCAAGGTTGCTCCTGAATCGGCTGGTACCTGCCATCGCTGAAGACCACCTCCCAGAGGGTCAGTGTGGCTTCAGAGCCAACAGGAGTACCACCGACATGGTCTTTGTGCTGAGACAGCTTCAGGAGAAGTGCCGCGAGCAGAACAAAGGTCTGTACGTCACGTTTGTCGACCTAACAAAAGCGTTTGACACTGTGAGCAGGCAAGGTATGTGGCAGATCCTGGAGCGACTAGGTTGTCCCCCAAAGTTCCTCAACATGATCGTCCAGCTCCACGAGGACCAGCAAGGCCAGGTCAGACTAAACAGTGACCTCTCAGAACCATTCCCCATTCGCAACGGCGTGAAGCAAGGCTGCGTGCTGGCACCGACCCTCTTCACCATCTTCTTCAGCATGATGTTGAAGCAGGCCACAGTGGACCTCGACGATGACGACGCAGTGTACATCAGGTATCGTCTCGATGGCAGCCTGTTCAACCTCAGACGACTGCAGGCCCACACGAAAACCCTAGACCAACTGATTCGTGAGCTGCTCTTCGCTGATGACGCTGCCCTCGTTGCACACACAGAGAGAGCCTTGCAGCGCATTACGTCCTGCTTCGCAGATGCTGCCCAGCTCTTTGGACTTGAGGTCAGTCTGAAAAAGACAGAGGTCCTTCATCAGCCGGCACCCAAGGAAGAGCATCGCCCTCCCCACATCACCATCGGCGAGTCCGAACTGAAGTCTGTACACCAGTTTACCTACCTTGGCTGCATCATCACGTCAGACGCCAAGCTGGACAAGGAGCTGGACAACAGGCTGGCAAAAGCGAACAGTGCTTTCGGGCGACTATTCAAGCGGGTGTGGCACAATCGAACCTGCCTGTCCCGGATTGGCCTCCGCAGCCACGAAAATGCCTGCAGACGACGTGGGCAAGCCCTATAGAATCTTCGTTCGCGAAGTCAAGCCAAGAGAGACCATCGGGTATCTCTGTACCACCTTTGGGTCTGAAAATAGTATTTGAGAAAAGACAATTTATGTCAAAATTTACGTACTTTTGTACGTATTTCTGTTCCCCTGTGACCTTGACCTCTGAGAGAGGTCACTGAAATTGATATATTTAGATCTTGCCACAATGTTCCCTTAGGCCAAGTTTGAAGACTGTGGCTTGAATCGTCTCCGGTAAAATGCTCACGTTGAAGTTTTACCACAGACGGCGGTTGACAAACGACCGCCAACGGACGTCCTGGGCGTGCTTGGGGGTGCTGGCTGGTTTAGGAGACGGTGCATAGTGAGTTGCTGGTTGATTGGGGGTGCACATGGGGTTGTTGGTTAAAGGGTGGTGGGGCGTGGGGTGCACAGGGATGCAAGGATGAAGAGTGACGATACGTATTTGCACATTCAGAGCAAAGATGGGAACTTGCTTGCTTTTAGTTGAAGATGTTGATGTCTGACAGGAATGGAAGTGCTCACTGGGGCCAGGTTTCGTCTCCATCACCTCTTCACTCACATCAAGGAAACTTTCCACACGTACTCTGAAAGTTTCATCAGAAAAAAAAAGACATCTGAAAACCCCTAAATCCTTATATTATCACAAATCACATAAAGAAAACGTCTGTCGGTTTTTATCCAAGTAAAATGCTAGAATATTCATACCCACAGTGTGTGCCGGCTTATTCTTCTTCTTCTTCTTCCTCGATTGCTTCCTCTAGACATCCACGCCTGTGGCCCTCATGAATGCTGCTGTCCTCGTCAGGTCCGCAAGGTCGCCGTAGAGTTTCTAGCGCAAGGATGTCTCGTCCGGCCATGCGGCACATCTCACAACATCTTGAAGTGGGCAGTCCTGGAGCAAATGGGCAGCAGTCATTGGGGCAGTGTCACAGGGGCACATCTCCGTCTGACCAATTTTCATCTTGTTGTAGAGATGTGCTCTCAGCCTGTTGTGTCCTGTCCGCAGTCTGCTTGGTCTGCTCTGGGAAGATGGTAGTAGCTGTCCATCTTGTGATTGGGATGCTGCTGGAGCCATTTCATTTTAGTAAGGGTCTTGATGATGGTCTTTTCATCTTGGTTTGAGACCTGTTTGTCTTCCTGATCCAGTTGTCCTCCTTCTTTGGCAAGTAGGTCAGCTGTTTCGTTGCCGTGGACTCCACTGTGGGCAGGAATCCACTGGAGTGTGAGGTCTGCTTGTGTGTTCAGCTGAGACAGAGCGGAGATGAGCTCATATAGTTCCTTCTTGGGGTTCCGCAGGGCCTGGAGCACAGAGAGGGCATCTGTGAAGATGACAATATTCTGGTGAGCTTTTGGGCGGTTATTGCTGATTTCTGTTGCTGCTTTTTTTCAGGGCTTCAGCCTCCGCTTTGTAGTTGGTGGAGTATTTTCCAGTGGCTATTGCGTGTGTGGCAGCGGAAATGCAAAAGTACAACCTTTCCCTGCTAGGTATCAGTGAAGCCAGATGGACGCAGTCTGGCCAGAAAAGGCTGTTAAGTGGGGAGATGATTCTGTATTCAGGTCATGAAGAGGAGAATGCCCCCCATACAGAAGGTGTAGCATTCATGCTGTCACCAGTGGCACAGAGAGCGCTGATGGGCTGGGAACCTCTTGGGCCAAGAATTATCACAGCAGCCTTTAGAACCAAGAAAAAGCTCAAGCTGAACGTCATCCAGTGTTATGCGCCCACTAATGACAGTGACGAGGAAGAGAAACAAGAGTTCTACGACCGACTCCAGAGTGCCTTGGACAAATGTGCGGAGCGAGACATCACCATCGTCATGGGCGATTTTAATGCCAAAGTAGGGGAGGACAACACCGGATACGAAGAGGTGATGGGGAGACAGGGACTAGGCTCGGAGATGAGTGAGAACGGGGAGAGGTTTGTAGACTTTTGTGCTCTAAATCGACTTGTCATTGGAGGCAGCATCTTCCCACACAGAAGAATACACAAAGCAACTTGGGTCTCACCTGACCATACAACAGAGAACCAAATAGACCATATCTGCATTAGCAAGAAATTTAGAAGATCCCTTCAAGATGTTCGAGTGAGGAGGGGAGCAGATGTCGCCCCCGACCACCATCTGCTTACCTTAAGAATGAAGCTCAAGCTAAAGAAAAGCCGCACAGAGACAACAAGAAGACAGCGCTATAATGTAGGCCTCCTGAGAGAAACTGGAGTTAGAGAAGAGTTCAAACTGGTGCTGTCCAACCGGTCTCAAGCGCTACAGGAGCTAGTAAATGAAGAGGAGGCGGTCACCACAGAGCAGCAGTGGAAGGCAGTTAGAGAGGCGCTGAACTCAACCTGCAAAGACACTGTAGGGTTCAGGAAACACCACCACAAGGACTGGCTGTCGGCACAGACCTTGAAGAAGATAGAAGTGAGGAAGCAGAAGAAAGCAGCTGTCAACAATAGTCGCACGAGAGCAGCCAAAGTAAGGGCACAAGGGGAATATTCGGAAGCCAACCGCGAGGTGAAGAGTAGTATCAGGGCAGACAAGAGGGCCTACACAGACAGCCTGGCAGCAGAGGCAGAAAAGGCAGCAGGCAGCGGCAACATGAAACAGCTCTACGACATTACCAGAAGATTGTCAGGCAAGTATGGCCATACAGAAAGACCAGTAAAAGACAAAGAAGGCAAACCTATTGCAGACAGAGCAGACCAACTCGACAGATGGGCCGAGTATTTTGAAGAGTTACTGAACAGACCACCCGACCCCCCAGACATCCAGCCGGCAGAGACCGACCTACCCATCAGCTGTGACAGACCCAGCCGGGAAGAGATCAGAAGAGCAGTGGCATTCTTGAAGCACGGCAAAGCAGCAGGCCCAGATGGCATCCCAGCGGAGTCTCTGAAAGCAGACCTAGAGACAACAGCGGAGATGCTGTACCCACTGTTTGGAAAGATCTGGGAAGAGGAGGTGATGCCGGCTGACTGGAAGGAGGGGTACCCAATCAAGCTTCCTAAGAAAGGCGACCTCAGCAAGTGTTCCAACTACAGAGGAATCACCTTGCTGTCAGTACCAGGAAAGGTCTTCAACAGGATCATCCTGGAGAGAATGAAGAGCTCCGTTGACCCCCAGCTGAGAGACCAGCAAGCAGGATTCAGGAAGAACCGATCATGTACAGACCAGATCGCCACTCTCCGCATCATCGTGGAACAGTCTCTGGAGTGGAGCTCCCCGCTGTACGTCAACTTTGTGGATTATGAGAAAGCATTTGACAGTGTGGACCGAGAGACTCTGTGGAAACTCCTACGACACTACGGTGTACCCACAAAGCTCGTCCGCCTTATCAAGAGCAGCTACGTTGGCATGACATGTCGCGTAATCCACGAAGGGCAGTTCACCAGGGAGCTCCAGGTCAGAACCGGTGTCAGGCAGGGTTGTCTGCTGTCTCCGTTCCTCTTCCTACTGGCCATAGACTGGGTCATGAAGATGACCACAGAGCACAGACGAAGTGGAATACAGTGGACACTGTGGACACAGCTTGACGACCTCGATTTTGCAGACGACTTGGCATTACTGTCCCACACTCATCAACAAATACAGGACAAGACCACGAGGCTCGCTGACATCTCGTCCCAAGTGGGCCTCACCATTCACAAACAGAAAACAAAGACAATGAGGCTGAACGCAACCAGGGAAGAACCAGTCTTGCTTGCTGGCACCCCGTTGGAGGAGGTGGAGTCCTTCACCTATCTCGGGAGCATCATAGACAAAAAAGGCGGCACTGATGCAGATGTCAGAGCACGAATCGGTAAAGCCAGAGCAGCCTTTCTCCAGTTGAAAAAAGTGTGGAGCTCCAGAGAGCTGTCACAACACACCAAAGTCCGGATTTTCAACTCCAATGTAAAAGCAGTTCTCCTATATGGAGCAGAGACTTGGAGATTGACAAAAACCACAGTCAACAGAGTACAGACCTTCATGAACAGTTGCCTTAGAAGAATTTTGAAAATCCACTGGCCAGAGAAGATCAGCAACGTCAGACTCTGGGAGAGAACAGAGCAGATAACAGCAGAGAAGGAAATTGGGCGAAGAAGATGGGGATGGATCGGTCACAGTCTGAGAAAGCCAGCTTCCAGTATCACTAGGCAGGCATTGTCATGGAACCCCCAGGGAAAGAGGAAAAGAGGTAGGCCGAGAAACTCCTGGCGTCGAGACCTCCAAGCAGACATCAAGAAACTGGGAACCACCTGGAGTAGAATCGAAGGAGAAGCACAGGACAGGAGTTGCTGGAGGTCTCTCGTCGACGGCCTATACCCGGGTAGGGGTGACAGGCGTAAGTAAGTAAGTAATTGCGTGTGTGACTGTCTCTACTCTGTACTTCACATACACACCTCCCCCTCCGTCTCTGGTTGCTTCGGTGGCTGACCCATCCGTGTATGCGTGGGTCCACTGCTCCTGCGGATGGTTGGACTGGATAAACTCAAGGGTTTCCGTTCCTGGTCAGGCTGTGAGCCTTTCTTTCCCACTCCTGGGATACTGTCTCGGAGGGTTGGAAGCTTGGCCCTTTCCCAGGAGGGTGTAGACAGAGTTGGTGGGATGGGTTGTGGCGCATGGCATGTGATCCAATAGTTATGGGTCTCTTCTTTCAAGGATCCTGCTCTGCTGCAAGAAACTGGTTCGTTTGAGTCTTCCCTTTGTTGGCTTGCTCATTCTTGAGTACATGGGATGATCTTTCAGCCTCTTGAACTTTACTGCCTGTGTCAACACCTTGATGTTCTGGCGGTCTTCCAGAGTTTGAAGACCAGTGGTAGTTTCGAGCTCTTTGATGGGGGTCGTTCTCATGGCTCCTGTCATCATGCACATGGCTTGGTTTTGGACTCTGACAAGTTGTTCAGTGTTTGATTTGGCTGCTGTGGAGCTTGATGCCACGCCGTATTCCAAGATTGGTCATACTCTGTACAGCTTCTTCAGTATCTCTTGGTCTGCGCCCCACTGGGTGCTGGAGAGTTTCTTCATCAAGCCAAGTCGTTGTTTTGCTCTGGCCTGTGTCTTATTCAGGTGGCTCTTCCACGTCATCCGGCGGTCTAGGGTCACTCCGAGGTACGTTGGTGAGTCTTCAGCCTGGAGGGTATGGCCGTTGATCTGAAGCTTGACTGACCAGCCATGATTTGGTCCATGCTTCCATCATCTGGAGGGCCTGTTGTAGCCTGTAGTTTGCCGTTGTGATGTGTTCTTCACTGCACCAAAGGACAACGTCGTCTGCGTAGATGGCCCCATGAACATTCTTCAGCAACTTCTCTGAAGATAAGGCAGAAAATTGGTGACAATACTCCTCCTTGAGGTACGCCTTGCTTTAAGACTGGCTTTTTGCTGTAGTGATGACCAATCTGTGTTGTGGCCTTGCGGTTAGGGAGGTACTGGCTGATCCATCGGTACATTTTCCCTGCAATTCTAACCTGGCGCATTTTCTGTTTTAGTCCATCTCTTCAGACTGTGTCGAACGCTTTTTCAAGGTCTATCGAGATAGCCAGGGTGTGTTGCGTGTCTTGAAAAGCATCTTCGATGGCTTGTGAGATGTATGTCACCTGATCTTAAGTGGAACTGTCCAGCTTGTTCTGGGCTGATGTGGTTTTGGCTTTCAAGATGCCACGTGAGCCTGGTGTTGAAGAGTCACTCCATCAGTTTCCCGACGCAGCTTGTGAGGCTGATGGTCGATAGCTCTCAGCTTTGCTTTTGTCCTTTCCTTTCTTGTGGATTGGTACTATGATGGCTTCTTTCCAGACCTGTGGGACAACTCCTTTTTTCAGCTATCATTGAATTGTTGGAGAAGTTTCTTCTTTGCCTTTGGTCCAAGGCCTGTCACACCACACCAAAGTCCGGATTTTCAACTCCAATGCAAAAGCAGTTCTCCTATATGGAGCAGAGACTTGGAGATTGACAAAAACCACAGTCAACAGAGTACAGACCTTCATGAACAGTTACCTTAGAAGAATTTTGAAAATCCACTGGCCAGAGAAGATCAGCAACGTCAGACTCTGGGAGAGAACAGAGCAGATAACAGCAGAGAATGAAATTGGGCGAAGAAGATGGGGATGGATCGGTCACAGTCTGAGAAAGCCAGCTTCCAGTATCACTAGGCAGGCATTGTCATGGAACCCCCAGGGAAAGAGGAAAAGAGGTAGGCCGAGAAACTCCTGGCGTCGAGACCTCCAAGCAGACATCAAGAGACTGGGAACCACCTGGAGTAGAATCGAAGGAGAAGCACAGGACAGGAGTTGCTGGAGGTCTCTCGTCGACGGCCTATACCCGGGTAAGGGTGACAGGCGTAAGTAAGTAAGTTTGGTCCAAGGTGTAGCAACATTTCACTTGTGATCTTGTCTGGGCCAGGTGATTTCTGAAGTTTTAGCGAAGACATAGCTTTCTCCAGTTCTGTTGTTGTGAAAGAAGCGTTCATTGTGAGTTCCCCGTGATAGGCGTTCTGGGCCTCTCTGACCTGTCTCTTTCTGTTTACTGGAACCTGGAGTAATGAACCTCGTATTGGCTGATGAACTGGTTTGCTGCCTCCCTGCTGGTCAGCAGCTCCTCGTTGTGTTGAAGAGTTATTGGTGAGCTCATGTTGCTGGTCTCATCATTCATGGCACTTGTTATCTTCCACAGTTTGTTGCCATCCTTGTCCAGGTTGAGCTGCTCAGTTTTGTTATGCCAGCTTTTTCGAGCTTCTTGTATGTAGGTTTGTCTTTGTTTTGCTGTAGCTGCCTTCAGTGCAATGGTGTTTTAACCGTTAGGGTTTTCTTCAACTCTTTCTCTGGCGTCTGAAACGCTATCTTCCAGTTGTTGATATTCTTCTGTCCAGTAAAGTCTATAGTTCTTTCTGGCACCTCGGGGGATGGATTCTGTGGCGGTCTTCAGGATGGCTTGGTTTAGAGCATTCACTCTGCAGTTTAGACTTTGCTGCTTGTTTCGGATCTGCCAGCGATGAGAACTGTTCCCAGTTGGCCTTTTTATAGTTCCATCTGGGAAAACTTCTTGCTTCATGTCGTTTATGGTCGATGTCCAGAAATAGTTTGACTGGCTTGTGATCGCTCCCCGCAAGCTGGCTTAACACTGTTCTGGTGGCTTTCTTGGCGAGATCATCTGTGGCAAAGGCCAGATCAGGTGTTGTTGTTGTCAGCCATCTTCTGGAGAACAAAGTGGGTGGGTCGTCGGGGTCGTTCAGAAGCAGGAGATTTATTTGAGTTGCCAGTCTTCTACCTCCTCTTCTCGTCTATCGGCATCTTCGTGTCCCCAAGCCTCTGAATGACTGTTGAAGTCGCCAATGGCATCCAGGGTGAGATCTCTGTCTTGGGGTCTATACACATTGAAGATTGTGATTTGCTCGTGTTTTATTTTCAGGGTAACTCCATGTATTTCTGACTGGTTGTTGGTGTTGACAGTAAATTCTTGTGCTGGGATGGTATTTTTCACCTGGATGGCTACTCCACCTTTTGTTCTGCCTTCGCTGTCATGTCTGAACACTTGGAAACCCCTCATGCTGAAACGCTGGGTGTCTTTGCTATGCCTTCCTGATGGAGTCTTTCAGCAAGCGGGACTTTTTTTGTTGTTGAATACTCCATCTGCGTTCCACTGCAGGATGTTAAGAAGGCGTATTTCTGGTTGTTTTCTGCCAGTCGCATTTTCCCTCCCTCCTCGTCCCTCCTCGTCTCCTGGTAGTCGCAAGACGAGGCGAGGGGACCTCCGATCGCTGAGGGTGGGCCCTAAGAGGCAGAGGGTCAGGCGCTACCACTCCCCGGCGGGTCTTCAGAGGGTGAGCGTCATGTCGAGGATTCACATTTGTGTCTGTCATGAAGCGCAATATGCATGATGCAGCCGTTAGGCACCTTAAAGGTCCTGCATCTCTGTCTTCGGCCAGGGACGTGTATCGGGGGATCCCTCCCCTAGACCGACTGTCGTTCAGGACTGCTGAACTCGGTTTGCCCAACAATGAGTAACAACACATTGGCCCCTCACTTCGTTTAGCCGGCCAGAAGAAGTGGTTTACCAGGGTGTGGCCACTGTTATCCCTAACAGCTTTCTTGGAGCCAGAAGTGAGAGTTGAGTGCTGGGTGAGGACCAGTTCTCCCGTCCACCCGGATGGGTGCTGCTGCCAGGTTTACAAAGTTACTACCTTTCTCCAGACACCCCATACACCCCGTGTGCCGGCTCATACCCACAGAACATGCACTACATAATTTCTTTTCTCACATTGCGTACTATCTAGGCCATTTGCAGCGCTGATTTCTGTAATGTATGTACAAAACATATCATAAAACTTAGATATTCCGACAAAAATTTGTGATCTCCTGTAATTCTAAACAGTTATTAATGAAAGTGGAAATACTATAGAAAACAGTACCAAATTACTTGGAGCGTGAGTTAACGTACAAGCAGCACGGCAAAAATTACGTATCAGCTGAACGGAAACCGTAACCTATCAAACAAACCAAATTCAGGGTTCCTCAGAGACAGTCGATACATTTTTTTTGGGTGATGATTCACGGTTGGTGTGCGTAGGTCTACCCCAGGTCTATCCGAGTCAATGGTGTGTTTTCATGATCCGTAAAAGTAGGGTTCCTTGTTAGCTGTCAAAAAAGTCTTGGTTATATCGTTAAACGTGAAAAGTCTGTTTGGCACAATCTTATAACTACATAGCAGAATTACAAGGAATTACGGACAATTGGATGGACAAATGGACAGGCAGACAAACAACACATAGATATAGTGTGTTTCCACATATTAGACCCAAAAACATGAAAATCAAGGCAAATGGGTATGCTCAGTAATGAAAGTAATGAAAACTTTTGTGGCAAGTTTCAGCATTTTTGGTGGTGCGGGAGGGGGCGGGTGTTTACTGGCAGGATATGGAACTAAGCATAGACTTAAAGACATTAGATCCAGCAATACCTGTACATGTTTGAATAATAAATCTGCCCTAGAATCAACATATTTATGTTTTTGTCTTTGATTTAAAAAAATATATATACTGCACATTATGTGCATTATATGGAATGCGCTCCGACCAACCCCATTTTAAAGTCTTTGCAGTGGGTTAGTGGGTTAAAGGTCGTGTGTAAACAGACAAAAAGCTACTCGATCCAGAAGTCTCCCGTGATTTTCTACCTCTAGGGACATTGAGCACACCAACAAATTATATGATAATTTGCCCGCCAAACTAGTACCGGTTTCGACCTTGGTTTCGGGATCTGCCCGCCCAGCACATTATGGGCATTATATGGAACGCGCTCCTACCAACCCCATTTTAAAGACTACCATATTTCAATACGGTAGACAAAAAGAACCTAAACTGTTTGCTGGTGCCGGTTTTGGATTGTGCACTTGATCTCAGTCTGTGTAGGTGATTAAAGACACATTTGTAGTTGAGATCTGCGACATTTTAATATTCTGGTCACGTCTCGGCCTATCGCCTCGATTCGAGCCTCTCTTGTATTCAGGCAACAGTCTCGGTGTGACAAAAAAAGCATACTTTGTCTAAGGTTACAAAGTAAAGTAGGTTATAGCACTGTCAGGGGAGAGAAATGTGCATGATCGACCAGTGATCATAGATCTACTGTGGCCAAAGCACACAACAACAAAAAAAGAGATAGGAAAGAGAGGGGGCGCTAAGAAAGTGACTAAAAGCAATGCATATGGAAGCCCCCCCCCCCCCCCCGAAGGGGGGCGTATCACATATCCACTGTTCCAGCCACTCAGTGCATGGAAATTTAAATCTAGGTCTCCCCAACGGGGGTCCAGATATTTAGCCGGTGTGGACAGCTGTTTCGGTTTTGGCGACCTCTTCAGCACACCATCGGCAATACTGGAGGAGGCAGGAAATTCTGCCTACCTGCAATGACAACCACAAGAGACATTTTTTTTTCATTCTAGGGCATTGAAAATCCCTTGCGCCAGAAATATACGAGCGAGTTTAGTCCATCGCAGTATCAGACGATCAAAATATTAGACAAAGTATGAAAAGAAAAGGGGAGACTGCCAGGGCTAATATTTTAGGAAGGTTACAAAGTAAAGTAGGTTATAGCACTGTCAGGGGAGAGGGGGCGCTAAGAAAGTGACTGAAAGCAATGCATATGGAAGCCCCCCCCCCACCCCCACCCCGAAGGGGGGCGTATCACATATCCACTGTTCCAGCCACTCAGTGCATGGAAATTTAAATCTAGGTCCCCCCAACGGGGGTCCAGATATTTAGCCGGTGTGGACAGCTGTTTCGGTAACCTTCCTAACATATTAGCACTGTCAGTCTCCCCTTTTCTTTTCATTTATTACTACAATATCGACTGCAACGCCTTCCCCCCTTTTGGTAGGTTCTCTTTTAGGGTGCATGGAAATGTAACTCTAGGTGGTGGCATGGAATGTATGCCCCTGCAGACACCACAGTAAAATGTGGTTGTCATTGCAGGTAGGCAGAATTTCCTGCCTCCTCCAGTATTGCCGATGGTGTGCTGAAGAGGTCGCCAAGACCGAAACAGCTGTCCACACCGGCTAAATATCTGGACCCCCGTTGGGGGGACCTAGATTTAAATTTCCATGCACTGAGTGGCTGGAACAGTGGATATGTGATACGCCCCCCTTCCATAAGCATTGCTTTCAGTCACTTTCTTAGCGCCCCCTCTCTTTCCTATCTCTTTTTTTTTTGTGTGTGTGCTTTGGCCACAGTAGATCTATGATCACTGGTCGATCATGCACATTTCTCTCCCCTGACAGTGCTATAACCTACTTTACTTTGTTACCTTCCTAAAATATTAGCACTGGCAGTCTCCCCTTTTCTTTTCATACTTTGTCTAATATTTTGATCGTCTGATACTGCGATGGACTAAACTCGCTCGGATATTTCTGGCACAAGGGATTTTCAGTGCGCTAGAAAGAAAAAAAAATCTCTTAATCTTCTGTTTCAGGGTTTGATGCGAGGGGCAGCTGCTGTCTGTAAAGCACAAGTGATCAAGATGTGGGTCCGTCAGACCTTGCTGGTGTTTCTAGTAATGGGAACGACAGGCAAGGGACATGTGATTTCACAGGGTACAAGCACGTGGGTCATGAGCACAACACGGTGCGTACATAATTTTTCTCCTTATTTGAAAATCTTCTTTTCTGTGTATGTGCACAAATGTGTGTATGTGTGTCTGTGTGTGTGTGTGTGTGTGTGTGTGTGTGTGTGTGTGTGTGTGTGTGTGTGTGTGTGTGTGTGTGTGTGCGCCTCAGTATATATCTGTCCTCCATTTCACCTGTCACAGACTGATTACGTTCGTGTAAGGACACTAAGGCAAAACACACACACACACACACACACACACACACACACACACACACACACACACACACACACACACACACACACACATACACACACAAACACACACAAACAGAGTCGTAGTATTTCACTAATCGCAATGCCTATCCTGCCCAAGCTCTCATAATCCCCGTTATTGCCGTTTAAAAAACATAGGTGTAGATTCGTGTTGAGAAAACAGTCTCTCGAGTCCGCATCCTAAAGTGTGACAAACAGCCACAGATTTGGTAAGGCCAGCCATTGCCCGATACATCTCGAAAGAGCACATTTTGTCATCATATGACGTCATCGCCAGCCTGATACAATATTATCAAACGGGCGATGACGTCAGATATCCTTAGTTTTATTTGAGGTGCTTATCTGGGGTCAACTGTACAACCGTTCCTTGGACGCATCCCGCAGTGGTCGCGGCGGCGATTAACTGAAACGGTCCCTGTGTTTACGGACTGGGTTGTCCTCGCTGTGTTTTAAATGTACAGCACTACATTCATGCAAAATGTGAAGTGGATCCGATTATAAATGTGGAAATTACGGTGTTCAGAAAATGGACAAAATGATGATTTGTCGGCTTTAGACTTTTTGATGGCAATCACGACAAATAATGTAGACATAACTCTAGTTATGTTTGGATTTTGAATATAGCATCATAAAAAAGGAAATACAACAAAACACCCACCATATTTTTTTGTAAGATACTAGGCGGAGCCAAAAAATATTGTTTTGGCTCCATGTACGTCTGTACCGACTGACCGACTTTACTGCAGCACAACGCTTTTACCATGGAAAGCATTATTTCAGCTGCATATTCATACAGTTCGCACTCATAGAGCCAAATGTAGTGCACATATTCAAATTGTGATGCTATATGGGCTCAAACTTGGATGAAAATGCAGTTTCGCATGATGATCAGCTTATTTGTCAGTGACCCCTCAGTTTATTTGTCCAAATGAGTTTTGTAACACCATTGGACCGACTGACTCAAACTTGGACTGATGCCGGATAGTCAGCAGTGCCGAGAGGGTGTGTCGTAAACTAGAAACAGGTCACTAACTCCAAGGTTATGGCGGCGATGTTTTGTTTACAAACACAGTATATCTACCAGATGAAACAACCGGAAACAACATACACATAATGAAATTACAAAGTTGAACGAGTGACAGATATTTTCCGGAATGAGTAAATCTTGTTACGTTTGTGTTCGTTTTCAATTCCTCAGTGGGATTTCATCGTGTGTATGAGGAAATAATGCAGTTGTGGCCATTGTTACGCCGATGGTGTTTTTTGTTTGTTTGGATATCATGTTTTTGTCTTTCATATATTCATAATGTGTAAGAGATATTCACACACACACACACACACACACACACACACACACACACACACACACACACACACACACACACACACACACACACACACACACACACACACACACTCACACACAGGCTAGTGTCCCGCTGTGTCTTTCTGTCGTTGTGGTCGACTGCACTGAGAGAGAGAGAGAGAAAGAGGGAGAGAGAACTGAAAGAGACTATTAAAAAGAAAGGATGTTATCTTCCTGGCGAGCCTATTCCACTATAAACTGATGTAGAGGGGCTCTAGTCAAAGCCCCTGACAGATACTGCAATGTGAGAGATTTTAGATCTAACTCCCGCCATTTTAACCGCAAGATCTTGGAGATAAAAAAGATTGCACTGTAGTTTGAAAGTTCCATAGAGCCATCGTGTCATAGTGTTGATTTTTTTTTAAATTTTTATTGCAGTAGCGGATCTGGGATCCCCACCCCCACCCCCGACCCAATTTTTAAAAAAGCTATAACAAAGTCCTTTTTTGGGGCGTTTGGAATCCCCCCACCCACCCGCCCCCTTCGTTGTTTGATATTTTGGCGAATGGTGAGAGTCTTCACAACCTTAACCCACCCACCCCCCTCCCTCCCCGTCCCCCGTTTTTCGAGTTTTTTTTTTTTTTTTTTTTTTTTTTTTTTTTTTGGGGGGGGGGGGGGGGGTCCTGGAAGCAAGTTCTGGCGTCGGGGAGACGTTTAGTATGAGGTTGAAGGTCCCAAACAAAAAGTTGGAACCCCACCCCCATTTTCGATGACGCTAACTTTGCTTGTGACTTGCAGAAAACATTGCGCAAGTACACAAATGTTTACGATTAATGATTGGCAAAGAAAGTTTCATCATTATAAACTAAAAGTTCGTTCGTTTAATCCAGTTTAGTGTCCCACAGGCACAGAAGTGATCAGGGACTAATAAACTAAAACATTCATTCATTCATTCATTATCTCCAATTTAACGTCCCACTGGCACTATACAGTGATCGGGGACTACAAAACTAAAAATGATTGATAGTATTGATTATTTGGACCCGCAGTTTAATTTGTACTGTGTGTAGTCGATTTAAGCCTGAACTTCACGCCCTTCTCGTTGGGGTATACTTTCTTTTGATCTAAATTACTGCTTTGACAAGTCTAGTCCTAACGCCAAATTTACTGCAATATTTCAGAGTTGCACTTGAATTTTTCTGAGACAAATATGGCCGATGGTTTATTTGAAATAACCGTTTTAGTCTACAACAAGAACGACAACTCTTTGCCAGGTAGCGGACGAATTTTTCAGAGTGGCAACGTATTTGGTTTTGACTGCCTAAACTAGGAAAAAAAAATGTTTTTTGGTGTTGTATGTTTTCTAGTCGTTGTAGCGGACTTGTGAATAAAGAAAACGATACGAACACACATTATTATTATTATTATTATTATTATTATTATTATTATTATTATTATTATTATTATTATTTCAGTATCATTATTATTACAAGTATTATTATTATTATTACAAGTATTATTATTATAATTTATATATGTTTATATTTTATTTTTAAAGGTTTACTCTTTTTGTCAGTTTCTTACTATAGACAAAAGAACAAATAGTTTCGGTTGCTTTAATTAAAACACTTCAAGATGCTGTCAGACAGAATTCAGTGGAGGAAACGAGGAGGATAACCAAAACCTTCCCAATTTCAATCAACATCAAGCTTTTATTACAGCTAATATATGACTCAGCGACGGCAAACAACACCAGGTATGCAGGATCACGTCGGTGAAATCTGTCGTGGTGCTTCATACTCTCCGAGACGCATCGCATCTGTCCGACACGGTCTTTCTGAATCTGCCACTGCAAAGTTAGTGAATGCTTTAATCACGAGCCGTCTTGACTACTGCAATTCTCTGTTTTTTCGTCTTCCATCTGAAAAGATTAGCCGCCTTCAGCGAGTTCAAAATAATGCCGCAAGGCTTGTGAAGCGCAGGCGTAACCCCTATACTGAAAGACCTTCACTGGCTTCAAATCCAATCCAGTATACAGTTTAAGATTGCTACACTTGCATACCGACACTTTGACGGCAGTCTTCCGTCATACCTTTCCTCCAGTTTAATTACTTACCAGCCCTCTCGGTCACTGCGTTCATCGGGAGAGAAACTTCTCAAAGTTCCAAAGTACCATCTCAAAGCTGCCGGTGAACGCTCTTTCAGATGTACTGCTCCTTTAATTTGGAATTCTTTACCAACTGAGCTGAGAAATGACCCCCCCCCCCCTCCCCCTCCCCTTACGCAGTTCAAAGCAAAGTTGCCTACCTTTTCTCGCAGACTTTCGTGTAATCTCTACCCCCCTGCAGACTCTGTGTGTGTGTGTGTGTGTGTGTGTGTGTGTGTGTGTGTGTGTGTGTGTGTGTGTGTGTGTGTGTGTGTGTGTGTGTGTGTGTGTGTGTGTCGTTTTCGCCTGCACATTGAGTTATATTATAAATATGAGAAATGCGCCATATAAATACCACTGTATTATTATTATTTTTGTATATTCAGTTCAGACTTTATTTAATTAGATTTGCTACTCTGCAGGTTTGCCTGCCTATCCAGTACTTTCAATGACTTGAGACGCGTATCCGTCAAGAGAAATATATAGAAGAGACATGAATATCTTGACCAAGAAATAATAATAATAATAATAATAATAATAATAATAATAATAATAATGAGTACTTGTATAGCGCCTAACCTCAGATTAGAGCTATAGGCAAAAACTAATTGTACAAAAAATAACTAATTACAAAAACGCTATTTACAAAAGTATACAACGCACTCTGTAAACAAGCTATTAAGTCACCATTCAAAGTGCTACGACTCGCATTCACGTACACACGCACACACACACACACACACACTATTTCTAACACAGAGATGACTTTAACATGACAGGTGTGTGACAAAGTCATTTGTAGCAGACAGAAACGTGGGTCTTTAGGGCTCGCTTGAATGCCTCTCTCGAATCCACGTATCTCAGTTCGCGTGGGAGGTCATTCCAAACAACTGGGCTCTGGTACCTGAATGACCTCTCACCGAACGACGTTGTTTTGACAAGAGCGGAGCGGAGCGCAAATTCTACCTTGAGGGCGTATACCGCTGGAGAAGAGAGGCAAGGTAGTGTGGGCAGCAACAGGTAATACAACTGTGAGTCATGCATGAAATTTTGTACTGAATCCTAGCTGTTACAGGTAACCAGTGAAGAGCAGACAGGGGGGGGGGGGGGGGGGTTGTGATATGATCTGATCTAGGGACTCTAAAAATCAACCTAGCAGCTGAGATTTGAATTTTCTGGAGTTTACCAATCAGACACTGGGAACAGCCAGCCAAAAGAGCATTGCAATAGTCTAATTTAGACAAAACAAAAGAGCAAACAAGTACTTTAGTTGCTTCAGATGTCAGATAGTGATCATGGCCTCAGTTTTCCCGTCATTCAACTGTCTATCTATCTATCTATATCCCGTAGTCTTGCCGACCGTTGGGGCACCACTGATGACTTGACAACCAGCTCCCTCCATTCCTCTCTGTTCTCTGCCATTCTCAGCGTATCGCCCAGCTTCAGCCCTGTCCACTCTGGGATATTGTCCTCCCATCTTTTCCTCTGTCTTCCTCTCCTTCGTCCTCCTTGCACAGTGCCTTGCAAGATTGTTTTGGCAAGCCCTGCTGAACGCGTGACATGCCCATACCACTTCAGTTTGCGTTTTCTCACAATGGCTAATAAGTCTTCATAGGGCCCGATTGCTTGCCTGATTCTGCTTCCGACTTCCTCGTTTGTGATGTGATCTCTGTATGAAATGCCAAGCAGCCTTCGAAAACATCTCATTTCAGTGGCGTGTATCCTTTCAAGGTCTGCTGTGAGGGTCCATGACTCTCAGGCATACAAAAACACTGAGATGACTAAGGAGCACGTCAGTCTGATCTTGGAGCAGAGTGTGATGTTTCTGTCCTTCCATATGGTCTTCAATATTGTCAGTGCTGTTGTTGTCTGCGCAATCCTGGACAGTATTTCTGGTTTTGATCCCTCATCTGTCACAATGGCTCCTAAGTATTTGAATTTCTTAACTGTTTCCAGTTTTTGGCCTCCCACCATGATTTCATGCCAATGCCACTGGCGTTATTGGTCATCAGTTTGGTCTTCTCTGCACTGATTTCCATCCCACATGCAATGGCTGTACTATCCAGCTTTTCCACCAGCTGAGCTAGCTCCTTCTCTGTTCCTGCAAGGCCATCAATGTCGTCCGCAAAGCGCAAGTTCGTGACTGTTCTGCCTCCAATCCTGACAGTTCCTTCATGATCTTTCAGAGCGTCCGTCATGATTATTTCCAGGAAGAAAAGAGTAGGTGAGAGCAAGCAGCCTTGTCTGACTCCAACTGTAGTCCTAAACCAGTTTCCTATTTTGCCATTGAAGCAGACTGCGCTAGTGGCCTTGTTGTAAAGGTTTGCTATGACTTTGATCAGGTTGGCATTGATGTTGTATAGCTTCATGGTGGACCAAAGGGCTGCATGCCACACCCTGTCAAACGCTTTCTTAAAATCCACAAAGACGTGATAGAGGTCCTGCTGGTGCTGGAGGTATCTCTCACATAGAACTCTCAGGTTGAAGATCTGCTCAGTTGTGCTGCGCCCTGGTCTGAAGCCTGCCTCTTCCTCAGCTACGATTTCCTCTGCCTGTGGCTTCAGCCTGTTCAGTAGGATCTTTAACATGACTTTGCTTGGGTGGGATGTAAGACTGATCGTGCGATAGTTCTGGCATTGATGTAAGTTGCCTTTTTTGGGGAGAGTTATTATTAGTGATTGGGTCCATGGTGTGGGCCAATCCCCTGACTGCCAGATCTTATTGCAGATTGTTAGTAAGGCGCTTATCGTGTCTTCTCCTCCTTCTTGGACTAGCTCTGCAGGGATGTTGTCTACTCCTGCTGCCTTCCCTTTTTTCAGCGACTTCACTGCAGCCTCTACCTCTTCTCGGAGGATGGGATAGTTGCCATTGTTGGTCACGGGTGGGTTGACAAGTATGCCTGGGTCCCCTGCAGCTCGGTGGTTGTACAAATCTGAGCAGTACTCTGACCATCTCTTCAGTATGTCTTGGTCTTCCGTAAGACAGTTCCCTTCACTATCTTGAATGATCGAGGAGCGTCCTTATTTTACACTGGTCAGGTCTTTCACCAGCTGGTATGCTTTTTTGCTATTATTTTTGTTCAGATTTTCTTCAACGTGTTTACACTGATCTTCAATCCACTTATTCTTTGCCTTTTTCATGCTTTTCTTAATATCATGGTTAATTTCCCTGTATTGTTTAGCTCCTTCTACCTCTGATTTCTTTTTCTTTAATTCTCGACGCTTGTCACATAGAACAAAGATGTCAGCTGTAACCCAAGGTTTCTTTGCTTGTCGGTGTTTGCCAAGGATCTCACTGGCTGTTTGGGTTACAACAGTGTTAAATGTGTCAATCAGTGTGTCCACGTCTGTGTCTTCTGCACCTAGAAGTAGCAGTGGTGCGAATTTTATTCCTATCTTTGCCTGAAAGGCTTCCGCTACCTCTGGGTCTTTCAGCTTCTCGAGGTCAAACTTGATTCTGGTGGAACCCTAGAGATAGATAAGTGGACAGGTGATGGACACCCCTCCCCCCAATCTATAGATTTATTTGATCCTCTCCGTATTTAGACAAACCCAACGCCACCCAATACACCCAATACCTTTATTACCTAGCCATTTTAGTTCCTCTCCAGAAATCATTCAAGCAACGATTTTTTTATCAACTGCCAACCCGCGAGTATTAAGGCAGATACCCCACCCAACCTAAATTATTAATGCTGTCATTGACTACTATCAGCCGTTTTCGGGAAATGACTACTTGCGCCATTGTGGGAATTCCCGTTAGGCATAATTTCCACAACACCCAACCCAAAAGTAAGTGACGTCAATGTT
>BTPG01000002.1:189720046-189738847 GCA_036245525.1 Semisulcospira habei | reverse complement strand
TTAAAGTCTAAGTCTTTGTTTTCTACAGCACAAATATCACTTAAAAGAAGTAATTCGTCTTGATTCATTTTATAATATAATATAATAATTTTGCTTAAAGAAGTCAATGACAGCATTAATAATTTAGGTTAGGTGGGGAATCTGGCTTAATAATCGTGGGTTGGTAGCTGATCAAAAAAATCGTTGCTTGAATGATTTCTGGAGTGGAACTAAAATGGCTAGGTAATAAAGGTATTGGTGGTAATTGGTCGAGTGGGTTTGTCTAAATACGGAGAGGATCAAATAAATCTATAGATTGGGGGAGGGGTGTCCATCACCTGTCTACTTATCTATCTCTACCCTGCTTGTTGACCTTCTTTAGGCGGAGTCGGAAGGTCATCATTACTAAGTCATGGTCGCTTCCAATATCTGCTCCTGGAAAGTTTCTTGTCTTGGCAATGTTCACACTGGTTTGGAAGCGTCTCTTTCACCATGATGTAGTCAATTTGGTTATGGTGCTCTCCGTTCGGGCTGTGCCATGTCCACCTTCTGGATGCTTTGTGCGGGCCAAACTGTAATTTGTTTGAAGTCATCCACATCTTAGTCTCCGAGACACACTCCTGAAAGCTTTCGATTGTGCCCATAATCTGATCAGGTGAACATGAGTCATGGAGTTGAGCATCATCTGCAAATGCATGATGTGATATAGAGAAACGGTTAAAGACACTGGCCAGTGGCTGAACATACAGGGTAAAGAGCACTGGTCCAAGAACTGAACCTTGTGGGACGCCAAAGCGCACAGTGGATGGGCTGGAAAGATTATCATTAACAACTATGCTTTGAGTTTGCCATCATCAAGAGCCTCGAGGAGGTCATTCAGAATTTTTTCAAGCGCAGTTTCTGTGGAATGACCTGCACGGTAAGCAGACTGATTGGGACTAAGAACATGATTCAGGTTCAGATGGTCGAGAAGTTGCGACAACACAACCTTCTCAACGATCTTAGAGAGAAAAGGGAGGTTTGAGACCAGACGGTAATTCTGTAGATTGTTAGGGTCGAGAGAGGGCTTTTTTTTTTTTAGCACAGGTTTAACAATGGGGGACTTGAAATCCGACGGAAAAAACACCAGACCTCAGGGACTCATTGACAGCGTTGGTCATGACTGGAAGCACAACATCAATACACTCGTACAGCAATGTAGTAGGAAGTGGGTCTAAACCACAATTTTTTGGTGCAGTTCTCTTCAGTACAGTATGAAGTTCCTGTCGTGATCATAAAAACGTGGCTCCGCTCAGCTGGCGATGAACCCATCTTCGCCAGCGTCACTCCGAGTGGCTACCGCCTGGCCTCCTTCCCGCGCGCTTCCAGAGGGGGTGGCATTGCCATCATCTACAGGGACTGTTTCTCCGCTCACCTCTCCTTCTCTCAGTCTCTACCTTTTGCTCATCCCTCCTTTGACCTCCTCCTCGACCACTACAGCACACGACCCGGAAAACACATCCTTCTTGGCGACTTTAACTTCCACTTCGACAAACCCGACCACACTGACACACAACGCCTTTGCACATCACTTTCAAACCACAATCTTACACAACACATCACCAAACCCACCCACCGACTCGGCCACACCCTCGCCTGGATCAACTCTTTCTCGACTCTGACACCTCCTCTGTGCTTCCCTCTGATCACCTCGCTATTCTCGTTAATTCAACCTACCTCCCCCGAAAAAAACAAGCTCCTTGTCTCTCGTCGCAAAGTAAAATCTATCAACCTAGAGAGCTTCTTCGACGAAGCTGACGACCTTCTCCTGGACCCCGCCTCCTGTCCTGATCTTGCATCCCATTTCGACTCCTCCCTTCGAAAACTTCTAGACACCCATGCGCCTGTCACCACCTGCTCAATACCCAACCGACCCCCCGACCCATGGCTCACTGACGACATAGCTGAGGCCAAGCGCGAGCGCCGACAAGCGGAACGCCGCTGGCGCTCATCTGACCTCACCATTCACAGACAGGCCTTCCAAACAACTAGATCCAAAGTCTGCAGAATGATCTCCGACTCCAAACGCAAACACCTTCAAAACAAAATCCTGGAATCCACTTCTTCCAAAACCCTCTACGCTACCATGGACACACTCCTAGGCATTTCTAAAGACTCTCCTCTCCCCAACACACACAGCAAAGAAGAACTCCCGTCCGCTTTTTCCACCTATTTTTCCGACAAAATCCAAACTCTGCGCAACACACTCGACACTCTGCCTTCTCCGCCTTGCCCTCCCCACACCCCCTTTTCCGGCACCCCCCCTCTCGTCCTTCATGTCCTCATGACCATAAAGTAGTCCATGCTTCTCAAAACCTGCGAACTACACTCTCTCCCAGCTTCTCTCTACCAGGACGGTCTTCCAAAACGTCTGCCATTCATTACCGACATCATCAACACTCTCTAGAGAACGGCTCCGTCCCTGACATCTTCAAGTCCGCCATCGTCCGTCCTCTCCTCAAAAAACACAACCTCGACCCAAACGAACTCAAAAACTATCGCCCAGTCTCCAATCTCTCTTTCCTGTCCAAGCTTCTTGAGAAGGTCGTTCTCAACCAGCTCAACCTCCACATCGCCGACAACAACCTCCTCAGTCCCTTCCAGTCTGCCTATCGCAAACATCACAGCACTGAAACAGCCCTTCTACATATCTTAAACGACCTGCTTCTCTCCACCGACTCGGGCAACATCTCCCTTCTTACGCTACTCGACCTCTCTGCCGCCTTCGACACTATAGACCACTCTATCCTCCTTTACCGCCTTCACCACTCCTTTGGCATCACTGACTCTGCTCACTCCTGGTTTCTCTCCTAACTCTCTGACAGACAGCAGTCCGTCACCATCGACGGCGTCTCCTTCAACCCAGTCACGCTCTCCTGCGGAGTTCCACAGGGGTCCGTCCTGGGCCCGCTGCTTTTCACACTCTACATCTCTCCCCTGTCCAACATCATCCAGTCTTACCACATACACCACCACCTCTACGATGACGACTCACAACTACTAGACAAAGACAAACTCGACAACACTCAGTCACTACTGACTCGCACGGCTGACTGCTACGAAGACGTGAAAAACTGGATGACAGCAAACAAGCTTAAACTGAATGACGACAAAACGGAAGCCATGCTGGTAGGCACTCGCCAGAAACTTTCCCAGCTCCCTCCCTCCCTCCACCTTCAACTCGACATCTCCCTCTCTGACTCGGCCAAAAACCTCGGCGTTATCCTCGATTCCTCTCTTTCCATGACCAGCTTCGTCTCCGCCACGGCCCAGGCAAGCTACTTCCACCTCCGCCGCATCAGTCAGATCAGAAAATATCTCACTACCGAAGCTGCCACCAAACTTGCTGTCTCTCTCATCCTATCTCGCATCGACTACTGCAACTCTCTCCTTTCCGGCCTCCCTCACTCCACCACTTTCACTCTCCAGCGCGTCCAGAACAATGCTGCCCGCCTCGTCCTCAGAAAGAAAAAAATCCCACCACATCACTCCCCTGCTCAAACTCCTTCACTGGCTTCCCATCCCCCAACGCATCCAATACAAGATTCTGTCTCTCTGCTACAAATCCCTGAACAACTGCGCTCCCGCATATGTCTCAAACTTACTTCACCCCTACACTCCTCCCCGCTCCCTCCGCTCCGCCTCTCTCCGCCTCCACATCCCCCGCACCAAACTCAGCACTTTCGGCCCCCGCTCCTTCTCAGTATACGGTCCATCCACCTGGAACACTCTCCCACTCTCTCTCCGTAAGAAACACTCTCTCTCCTCCTTCCAGTCCGCCCTCAAAACTCACCTCTTTCAACAGTTCTAGCACTATACCACCACACTCCCCACCCTAAGCAGACTGTCGTAATGTATTTCATTATTTGTGGTACGTGAGTCGTTGTCTAAAGCGTGCGCATGCGTGCGCGAGTTGTGAGTGCGCGCTTAGAGTTATAATTATTATAAGATAAGCGCATTATAAATACCGTAATTATTATTATTATTTATTATGACGGGAGACACTGACCAAAAAAGGGAACGTCATGCTGTGATGGAGACTGTGAAATAAGTCCATCAAGTCTATCACGAATGTTGTGAACTTTTTCGTTAAAGAAATTAGAGAACTGATCAGGCAGCTCTACTGGCGAGAAAATAGTCGGGAGTGGAGATGGATCCCTTCTAGCAGTCAGTTTGTTAGTGACATTATAGAGCTGCTTCCTGGTGGTGCACGCTGCAATCTTGGCACTGAAGAAAGCTGTCTTCGCCACGAGTACCAGACGAGTTACGTATTTCTTAGCAGCGCTGAAAATCTGCTTGTGCACGGTAAGTCCAGTGGACAGCCACAGTCTCTCAGCTTGTCGTCTCTCTTTCTTTGCAGCGAGAAGCTTGCCTCCCACGGCGCTGAACCAGAAATAATAATAATAATTACGGTATTTATAATGCGCTTACCCTGAGCAGCTGTGTCTTCGGCATATTTGTGGAAACCACAACTATGCCGACTCATAACAGATGACAGGGACGAAAACAGTACAGGCCCTAAAACAGAACCCTGGGGCACGCAGAGGGAGTGGTTTGGATTTGGCAACTCAAACAGTTACACACTGAGAGCAGCCTATCAAATAGGAGGCAAACCATCGTAAGGCAGTGTCAGTTATGTCAAAAGTACACTGCAGTCGTCTCAAAAGAATGTAATAATCGATGGTGTCGAACGCAGCAGACAGATCCACATATACACATTTTGTCTTAATTTGTCCTATTACATAACTAGAACTGCCGTACAATTACCTATTGTAGGTCAAGGTGACTGCTGTTCCATGTTTTTTTTTTTAAATATATGTTATTGTATTTTGTAAATCATTCTTTAAAAAAAATAAAAATAAATAAATAAATAAACAAAAACGGTATTGCCACCTAACATTTTATCTATTACAAGATAAAATATTATGAACCTGTGTTATGATGCATTCTCCGAGGTCAAGGTCATAGGTGCCACATTTCCTCGAACTTTTGAGTATGTCATGTCTCTCAATTACTGAATAATTCGCTACAAATAGTTGATGACGATATCAAACAAAAATATAGGAAACCAACAACACGTTTCTAATGTAATAAAGGTCAAGGCCACAATGGCTTAAAAAATGCAAGTGCACGCGAGAATTTGAAAACATAACCAATTTAATCTAAATTTAAGATGATGATAGTGCTACACATAGCAGTTTGTTTGATGTTAGAATCAGGTTGTCATCCTGAAAGTCAAGGTCATGGCTACCATATTCGTTTGGCACTTACTGCAGGCTCCTGCTCTTAAACGACTTGACCGATATGATTCAAATTTCAAAATGATTCAAAAGGTGATGATACTCCAAATAAAGCCAAAGCGCTGTGAATGAAAATCGGGTCTTTAAGTTCACACTCTTTCTTCTTTATTCTTATCAACCCTTCACATTTGATACAGACAGACTTTGTCGTTTTACATATGTCAAATTCTACGACCAAGAGCAAGTGTTTAGTTAATGAGAATACCGTGACCTTGACCTCAGAGAAAGCAACATAATATCTTGTCTGTGACACTTCTCTTAATGTAAGGATTCTCATCACCTAAAGTTTGAGTCAATCTGTCCGCTGGATACACAGAGATATCTGAGGGGAGATCTACAACCCTTGAAATAAAACATGGCTGCCACGACCGTGACCTTCAACCGGGAAGGTACTGTCAGAATGTTTGTATATTATATTTTATTTTATTATCGCCTATCAACATACACCATTTGAAACAAATCAGTCAATTACATTCTGAGATCATACATAAAAGACAGGAAAACAAATATGGCCGCTATGACCTTGACCTTAGCAACAGCGACTTAATCTGTTTGACTGACGCGTTATTTAACAAATGACTATTGTCAGCTTAGCGTTGAGCTAAATCGATTTCATGGTTAAGAAAAGAAAAAAAAGCATGGACAAAAAAAAAAAAGGAAAAAAAAAAAAGAATACAAGATCACAAACATTCAGACATGTTAAATCCAGTATAACCACTTCTCACCCTGTGTAACAAGAGAGGGTAACAAAGGTCATCCATACGTTGAGTCGCCTACCAGTATTATCGACAAGAATATATACGCCACCTCCGACTGACAAGTGTCGAACGTGTCAGAGAAAGCGGATTTTTGTTCTAAATGTTATTTATCACACTTACTGGCATTCTCTGACATTATACATGTGTTAAAGGTCACTGAAGCATGTAAATATAGGAAAGTGATGAAATAAACTTACTGTATGCTGAGTTAAACCTAACTTACTTACTTACGCCTGTCACCTCTACCCGGGTATAGGCCGTCGACGAGAGACCTCCAGCAACTCCTGTCCTGTGCTTCTCCTTCGATTCTACTCCAGGTGGTTCCCAGTCTCTTGATGTTTGCTTGGAGGTCTCGACGCCAGGCGTTTCTCGGCCTACCTCTTTTACTCTTTCCCTGGGGGTTCCCTGACAATGCCTGCCTAGTGATACTGGAAGCTGGCTTTCTCAGAATGTGACCGATCCATCCCCATCTTCTTCGCCCAATTTCATTCTCTGCTGTTATCTGCTCTGTTCTCTCCCAGAGTCTGACGTTGCTGATCTTCTCTGGCCAGTGGATTTTCAAAATTCTTCTAAGGCAAATGTTCATGAAAGTCTGTACTCTGTTGACTGTGGTTTTTATCAATCTCCAAGTGTCTGCTCCATATAAGAGAACTGCTTTTACATTGGAGTTGAAAATCCGGACTTTGGTGTGTTGTGACAGCTCTCTGGAGCTCCACACTTTTTTCAACTGGAGAAAGGCTGCTCTGGCTTTACCAATTCGTGCTCTGACATCTGCATCAGTGCCGCCTTTTTTGTCTATGATGCTCCCGAGATAGGTGAAGGACTCCACCTCCTCCAACGGGGTGCCAGCAAGCAAGACTGGTTCTTCCCTGGTTGCGTTCAACCTCATTGTCTTTGTTTTCTGTTTGTGAATGGTGAGGCCCACTTGGGACGAGATGTCAGCAAGCCTCGTGGTCTTGTCCTGCATTTGTTGATGAGTGTGGGACAGTAATGCCAAGTCGTCTGCAAAATCGAGGTCGTCAAGCTGTGTCCACAGTGTCCACTGTATTCCACTTCGTCTGTGCTCTGTGGTCATCTTCATGACCCAGTCTATGGCCAGTAGGAAGAGGAACGGAGACAGCAGACACCCCTGCCTGACACCAGTTCTGACCTGGAGCTCCCTGGTGAACTGCCCTTCGTGGATTACGCGACATGTCATGCCATCGTAGCTGCTCTTGATCAGGCGGACGAGCTTTGTGGGTACACCGTAGTGTCGTAGGAGTTTCCACAGAGTCTCTCGGTCCACACTGTCAAATGCTTTCTCATAATCCACAAAGTTGACGTACAGCGGGGAGCTACACTCCAGAGACTGTTCCACGATGATGCGGAGAGTGGCGATCTGGTCTGTACATGATCGCTTCTTCCTGAATCCTGCTTGCTGGTCTCTCAGCTGGGGGTCAACGGAGCTCTTCATTCTCTCCAGGATGATCCTGTTGAAGACCTTTCCTGGTACTGACAGCAAGGTGATTCCTCTGTAGTTGGAACACTTGCTGAGGTCGCCTTTCTTGGGAGCTTGATTAGGTACCCCTCCTTCCAGTCAGCCGGCATCACCTCCTCTTCCCAGATCTTTCCAAACAGTGGGTACAGCATCTCCACTGTTGTCTCTAGGTCTGCTTTCAGAGACTCCGCTGGGATGCCATCTGGGCCTGCTGCTTTGCCGTTCTTCAAGAATGCCACTGCTCTTCTGATCTCTTCCCGGCTGGGTCTGTCACAGCTGATGGGTAGGTCGGTCTCTGCCGGCTGGATGTCTGGGGGGTCGGGTGGGCTAGGTCTGTTCAGTAACTCTTCAAAATACTCGGCCCATCTGTCGAGTTGGTCTGCTCTGTCTGCAATAGGCTTGATTTCTTTGTCTTTTACTGGTCGTTCTGTATGGCCATACTTGCCTGACACTCTTCTGGTAATGTCGTAGACCGGTTTCATGTTGCCGCTGCCTGCTGCCTTTTCTGCCTCTGCTGCCAGGCTGTCTGTGTAGGCCCTCTTGTCTGCCCTGATACTACTCTTCACCTCGCGGTTGGCTTCCGAGTATTCCCCCTGTGCCCTTACTTTGGCTGCTCTCGTGCGACTGTTGTTGACAGCTGCTTTCTTCTGCTTCCTCACTTCTATCTTCAAGGTCTGTGCCGACAGCCAGTCCTTGTGATGGTGTTTCCTGAACCCTACAGTGTCTTTGCAGGTTGAGTTCAGCGCCTCTCTAACTGCCTTCCACTGCTGCTCTGTGGTGACCGCCTCATCTTCATTTACTAGCTCCTGTAGCGCTTGAAACCGGTTGGACAGCACCAGATTGAACTCTTCTCTAACTCCAGTTTCTCTCAGGAGGCCTACATTATAGCGCTGTCTTCTTGTTGTCTCTGTGCGGCTTTTCTTTAGCTTGAGCTTCATTCTTAAGGTAAGCAGATGGTGGTCGGAGGCGACATCTGCTCCCCTCCTCACACGAACATCTTGAAGGGATCTTCTGAATTTCTTGCTAATGCAGATATGGTCTATTTGGTTCTCTGTTGTATGGTCAGGTGAGACCCAAGTTGCTCTGTGTATTCTTCTGTGTGGGAAGATGCTGCCTCCAATGACAAATCGGTTTAGAGCACAAAAGTCTACAAACCTCTCCCCGTTCTCACTCATCTCCGAGCCTAGTCCCTGTCTCCCCATCACCTCTTCGTATCCGGTGTTGTCCTCCCCTATTTTGGCATTAAAATCGCCCATGACGATGGTGATGTCTCGCTCCGCACATTTGTCCAAGGCACTCTGGAGTCGGTCGTAGAACTATTGTTTCTCTTCCTCGTCACTGTCATTAGTGGGCGCATAACACTGGATGACGTTCAGCTTGAGCTTTTTCTTGGTTCTAAAGGCTGCTGTGATAATTCTTGGCCCAAGAGGTTCCCAGCCCATCAGCGCTCTCTGTGCCACTGGTGACAGCATGAATGCTACACCTTCTGTATGGGGGGGCATTCTCCTCTTCATGATATGAATACAGAATCATCTCCCCACTTAACAGCCTTTTCTGGCCAGACTGCGTCCATCTGGCTTCACTGATACCTAGCAGTGAAAGGTTTGCATTTCCGCTGCTATCTGGGCGGCCTTGCCGCTCTGGTACATGGTCTTGACGTTCCATGTGCCCATGGTTGTATCCCTGGATAGAGAGAGGCGGCTCGGTCCTGTGGCTTCCGAAGACTTCCGGCTTTCACCACAGGACGTCATAAGTCTTCTGGTAGAAGAACCTTCCTCCTCCAGGAAAGGAATTACTGTTAGTCTTTTCGTCGGCGTTTTTGTAGCTATTTCCTTTTTTTGCAGGGTGGGGAAGCTACCCCCACGCCCAACCCCGTAAATAGGAGGACCAAGGGTTTTCTGTCGGGGTCACCTTCCCTTAGACCATGTTGGTTCTTACTTACTTACGCCTGTCACCCCTACCCGGGTATAGGCCGTCGACGAGAGACCTCCAGCAACTCCTGTCCTGTGCTTCTCCTTCGATTCTACTCCAGGTGGTTCCCAGTCTCTTGATGTCTGCTTGGAGGTCTCGACGCCAGGAGTTTCTCGGCCAACCTCTTTTCCTCTTTCCCTGGGGGTTCCATGACAATGCCTGCCTAGTGATACTGGAAGCTGGCTTTCTCAGACTGTGACCGATCCATCCCCATCTTCTTCGCCCAATTTCATTCTCTGCTGTTATCTGTTCTGTTCTCTCCCAGAGTCTGACGTTGCTGATCTTCTCTGGCCAGTGGATTTTCAAAATTCTTCTAAGGCAACTGTTCATGAAAGTCTGTACTCTGTTGACTGTGGTTTTTGTCAATCTCCAAGTCTCTGCTCCATATAAGAGAACTGCTTTTACATTGGAGTTGAAAATCCGGACTTTGGTGTGTTGTGACAGCTCTCTGTAGCTCCACACTTTTTTCAACTGGAGAAAGGCTGCTCTGGCTTTACCGATTCGTGCTCTGACATCTGCATCAGTGCCGCCTTTTTTGTCTATGATGCTCCCGAGATAGGTGAAGGACTCCACCTCCTCCAACGGGGTGCCAGCAAGCAAGACTGGTTCTTCCCTGGTTGCGTTCAGCCTCATTGTCTTTGTTTTCTGTTTGTGAATGGAGAGGCCCACTTGGGACGAGATGTCAGCAAGCCTCGTGGTCTTGTCCTGCATTTGGTGATGAGTGTGGGACAGTAATGCCAAGTCGTCTGCAAAATCGAGGTCGTCAAGCTGTGTCCACAGTGTCCACTGTATTCCACTTCGTCTGTGCTCTGTGGTCATCTTCATGACCCAGTCTATGGCCAGTAGGAAGAGGAACGGAGACAGCAGACACCCCTGCCTGACACCGGTTCTGACCTGGAGCTCCCTGGTGAACTGCCCTTCGTGGATCACGCGACATGTCATGCCGTCGTAGCTGCTCTTGATCAGGCGGACGAGCTTTGTGGGTTCACCGTAGTGTCGTAGGAGATTCCACAGTGTCTCTCGGTCCACACTGTCAAATGCTTTCTCATAATCCACAAAGTTGACGTACAGCGGGGAGCTCCACTCCAGAGACTGTTCCACGATGATGCGGAGAGTGGCGATCTGGTCTGTACATGATCGGTTCTTCCTGAATCCTGCTTGCTGGTCTCTCAGCTGGGGGTCAACGGAGCTCTTCATTCTCTCCAGGATGATCCTGTTGAAGACCTTTCCTGGTACTGACAGCAAGGTGATTCCTCTGTAGTTGGAACACTTGCTGAGGTTGCCTTTCTTGGGAAGCTTGATTAGGTACCCCTCCTTCCAGTCAGCCGGCATCACCTCCTCTTCCCAGATCTTTCCAAACAGTGGGTACAGCATCTCCACTGTTGTCTCTAGGTCTGCTTTCAGAGACTCCGCTGGGATGCCATCTGGGCCTGCTGCCTTGCCGTTCTTCAAGAATGCCACTGCTCTTCTGATCTCTTCCCGGCTGGGTCTGTCACAGCTGATGGGTAGGTCGGTCTCTGCCGGCTGGATGTCTGGGGGGTCGGGTGGGCTAGGTCTGTTCAGTAACTCTTCAAAATACTCGGCCCATCTGTCGAGTTGGTCTGCTCTGTCTGCAATAGGCTTGCCTTCTTTGTCTTTTACTGGTCTTTCTGTATGGCCATACTTACCTGACAATCTTCTGGTAATGTCGTAGAGCTGTTTCATGTTGCCGCTGCCTGCTGCCTTTTCTGCCTCTGCTGCCAGGCTGTCTGTGTAGGCCCTCTTGTCTGCCCTGATACTACTCTTCACCTCGCGGTTGGCTTCCGAGTATTCCCCCTGTGCCCTTACTTTGCCTGCTCTCGTGCGACTGTTGTTGACAGCTGCTTTCTTCTGCTTCCTCACTTCTATCTTCTTCAAGGTCTGTGCCGACAGCCAGTCCTTGTGATGGTGTTTCCTGAATCCTACAGTGTCTTTGCAGGTTGAGTTCAGCGCCTCTCTAACTGCCTTCCACTGCTGCTCTGTGGTGACCGCCTCCTCTTCATTTACTAGCTCCTGTAGCGCTTGAAACCGGTTGGACAGCACCAGTTTGAACTCTTCTCTAACTCCAGTTTCTCTCAGGAGGCCTACAGTATAGCGCTGTCTTCTTGTTGTCTCTGTGCGGCTTTTCTTTAGCTTGAGCTTCATTCTTAAGGTAAGCAGATGGTGGTCGGAGGCAACATCTGCTCCCCTCCTCACACGAACATCTTGAAGGGATCTTCTAAATTTCTTGCTAATGCAGATATGGTCTATTTGGTTCTCTGTTGTATGGTCAGGTGAGACCCAAGTTGCTTTGTGTATTCTTCTGTGTGGGAAGATGCTGCCTCCAATGACAAGTCGGTTTAGAGCACAAAAGTCTACAAACCTCTCCCCGTTCTCACTCATCCATGTTGGTTCACGGCACCTTATTTCATTCGGTGCACCCCTCGTGAGACCCCCTATCCACCACGCAGGGGACGCGCCTCAAAGCCATATGGTCCCAGCGCGAGGGAGTTAAACCTAAACATTTGCCATAATGATCAAGATTCATACACGTTTGTCTAAAGAAGTATATGGTGATGTGCCGTATAGCAATTGGCCTCTCGCGACCTTCATTTTTCATGGAGTTCATTACGTTTGGGACGTTTAAACAGGTCTTACCATCGACTATCACCATGCCAAATCTAACGTATATGGTTGACCCAGTCTCAGATAAAACACCTAGTACCTGCATTAACGTTTACCGCCGTCAAATAGTATGACCTTAATAACGGCCGGTAACTGACCAAACGTACAAACAAACAAAACATGTGTACCATTTACATACACTCACATTGGCAATTAAATTGTAGCAAAACGCATTTTATTCCATATAAGGGTTGGCTGCAATCCTGATGTAACTGAAAAGTGTCTGAAAGAGTTACCTCCCCTTATTTTAACGGTCGCATAAAAGTGAATGTTACCAATGGAAACTGCGTTAAAAACTGTACACGTCTTCCAAATTTCGTAAGTCTAGGACAAATATGCAGTATAGTTGGCCTAGACAACAAGACAAATCTGCGGCGGAGATAAAAGCATCACGTGTTAAAAAAAAATGGATATTTTTCCGGTCTAACGACGAAAACAACCTACCCCAAGCAACGGATCTGCTCCTTGTCAAGTGTGCGCCATGACACCTACAGTCAATTTAGACGTTCGGAGAGCGTCTAAATATCTTGTACGCCACCACCATCTTATCAGCTAAGTTAGTGCGCCACTGATTTTCAGTGCTTGGATTCGGGGCCTCGGTTCTAGGCCCCGCCCCCCCCCCCCCACACACACACACACCCACCCCACTTCCCCCACCCCCCCCCCCCCCCACCCAAAAAAAAAATAATAATAAATAAAAAATAAAATAAAAAATAATAAATAATTAAAAAAGAAAGTAACTGAGGGCTACTGGACACTAAGAAAGGGCAAGGGGCAGACAACTACGCAGTAAACATTATCCACCTTGCATAGGACTGCAGAGTTACCTACCCTGATAGGCACTATGCAAGGCAGATGGTAACAGGGGAAACAATAGCCGGATTCAAACTCAGCTTGAGGGTAGACAAAAGATGTGAAGGCTGAAAGTGCAGTGGGGTGGCAAGGAACCGACAACAGGTAGATAGAGGGTATGAGGACGTGGGGTAGGGGGTGTGGCGAGGGCGGGGGGTTGGGATGGTGGTGGTGGTGGTGGTGGGAGGTTCACTGGAAGCAAAATAGCAAAACATAGCACAAAATTATAAAATATAAAAATCATTCATTAGCTAATAATACATAGCCAACGCCCGCTTGGCTACACTGGCAAAGTCTAAATTGTAATACAACAATTTTATCTTCAACTGTAAAACGTATATGCGTGAAGTATACCCTTGAAATGACTCCAAACTTTACGTGTATCGTAGAGATTTAGGGGACGGGTCATTCTCTGGAAAGGTGGTCAGATTTGTTACATGGGGAGCAAAAAATGAACTTTAATAAATTGGAATAAAATGTATATATTCTGATGAAAAAATGATGCTTTTGTCCATGTGCAGTGAAATCAGAGCAAGAGGACTGTCTGTTTTTGTGTAATTGGTGTGTGAACAGGTGGGTCGACAAGTGTCTCGGTTGTAACACTGGACACCAAAATGATGTTTGATTCAACCAATATTCAGTGCAATTCTTTCCAAAAGTACTCTAAAACTATTAACTCAGCCAAACTACACACTTTGAAGAGCTTCCAATATTTTTTTTTATGTGATTTCTGATATTTGGCACTTGCAAATGAAATCTCTCCTTAGCACGCGTCAATTTGGGATTATTCACTTTTAACTCACAATATAGGGAGCAGAGGCAAAAGTCAAAGAACACTATTGTGTATAGCACTGACACCTAACCTTTGCTATGACAAAATATGAAATAAGTTGTCACCATACTGTGGCGGAAAGAAGTGCATAACTGAATCATGACTTGATTGTAACGCAGACACCGTCTATGTTGTAACGTTGACACCACATACATAAAAGGGAGCAAAAAACCAAAAGTAATGTGGAAAAATCACTCTTCCCATCCAAAGCAACCAAAAGTAATGGAAAGCAAATATACCACAAAAAAGAAACATGTATTCAATAAACAGGCACTTCTGGGACGCTAGGTTCTGCAGTTGGTCTTGGCTGACGTTTCTCAGCTGCTCTTCCCCTTAGTGCAGATCCACCTGGACTTCGGCCTTTGCCACCACCAGGTTGTTCAGGTGCCGCACGGGCCATGGAGTGTTCCTTCCACTCTCCCACGACGGCAGTGTTGGGGCAGGCTCCTTCTCCATACAAGCAAAACTCACACATGCAAGACAGGTGCCTGCTGATCAGCCGACCCATACCGCCTGACTTGATATGGTGGAACTGACGTGACCCAGGGACCGTCTTCATCACCCTTTCTAAGCGGTCCCTGTTCACCATGCCTTCTGGCACCCAGAAGAATGTTCTTCGGAAATGCTGGCAATGGTTGGTGGGCTGCTTGTTTAGGCTGCTTGCTTGGGCATAAGCAAAAAATTCCTCGGCGGTCGTGACAACAGCACGCTTTCCTTTCACAGCTGTCGCGACATGGTGCTTGATAACTGCTGCCTCACCATCACATGGCCCCTTGCCATGCCTGCTGCCAAAATAGCTCCTCTCCACCCTTGTGCCGAAGTCGTCCACACATGCAGTGATATCTGCAAAAGGTCCCTTGTATTGGCTGGAGCATCCATCAGACCACTGCAGCACAATCTGGGGATGCAGATTCCTGTCCACACGCAGGTGGTTCAGCGCAAGGGTGAAAAATGTGTGGACGGCGAAGGTCAGGACTGATAAAGATGAGAGATTCATACACGCCGCCATCGCAGCTGTTACACTTGTAGTAAGTGGAAATTGGGTGAAGCGTCACTTGTTCCTTGTTCCAGTGAGCGGATTGGACTTCGTCCTGCAGCAAACACGAGTAGTTCTCCGCAAAATCCATGACAGCGGTGATAAGGTTTGATGGGGATGGCTTTGCCGTCCGTAGTTTTTCAAACTGAGAGTGTTGCCACGCAGCTCGAAACAGATGCCCTGATAAGAAAGCTACTTCCTTTTTCAATTCTGTCACCATTTCCGTTACGGTGCCCACACACTTCAAAAGTACTTTTTTTTTGCTAATCTCCTTGCCCTTTCGTTCTACTTTTTTGTGGTCCAGAAATACCAGGTGATCTCCCTGCGATTCATCAATGGAGCCAGATAGTCATCAAGTTTATCCACGCCACAGTCTCCACATTGGCGATAGTGGCAGTCCTTGGTGGGATTGGGACAGGTTGTGATTTCTACAGCATGGTACACATGCCGAATCTTGCAAGCAGGGGTGGTGTTGATACTGTTGATAGAGAACAGCTTGTTTTCGACATTTGCACAATACTCGCATAAACACTGCCTCAGCTGGTTTGCCATCATTGTACGCACATGTGCAGGCCTCCTCCTTGCAAAAGTGCTAAAAGCAGCCTTCCCTCCCTGCTTAACATAGTCGTTGTGCAGGTCTTTGAGCGGCCTGTGCAGCTCCTGCCGGGCCTTTCCTTTCCTTACCAGCTTTTTGTCTGGCAGAGGTGTAGCTGTTTTTTCGAAGAAGTCACCAACTTCTTGGGACAGTTCTTGACTTTTCTTCTGCCTCTGTTTTTTCTTGTCTTTTATTCTTTTCATGACTGTCTTTCTGTTTACAGTCAGAAGTTTGCTTCTAGAACTGATGGATCCGTACTTCTCACATAACTTCATCACCACCGATCGGGTTGTTCGACTCTCCTGATCGCATTTGTTCTTCAGGTGTAGCATAGCTTGCTGTAACGTTTCACCAAGCATTGTGGGGTTTGTATTACCTCGCAGCTCCTGTAGGGCCTTTTTTTCCTGGGAGTCGCTTTATCAGCCAGTTGGTTCCAGGTCTCTGCATACTGGTGTGGGTCAGAAGGCATTGCTTGTTTTGCACGAAACAATGCAACCCGCTGTGCTCGAGGGGTACGTGTATACTGTGGACTTTCGCTAGTGGTCTGGGGACTATCACTGGTAGTCTGTGTGCTTTCAGATCTTTGACATGCAGAAAATTGTCTTCTCTTTTCCTCCTGATAAGCTTGTCTTCTATTCCGATTTATTGCAGCTTTCTTTTGGTGAGAGTAGTTCTCCCGCTGCTTCTGTTTCTGCAGTCTCCACACCGCCCTCTGTTTTTCCTGCTGCTCTTTCTCACTTCTCGTTGTCCGTTTCTGTGGAATATTGCCAGATAACTCCTGCAGACGTTTTCTCTCTCTCATTTGTGCCATCCGCATCCTTGCCAGCTCATTGGTCCTCTTCTTCTTTTTCTCATCCTGGTTGATGGTTTCTCTGTATAATTTGCACCTAAGTTTGTTCATTTCAACATGGTCTGCATATCTGTCAGGATCTTCTTTGAGTTTTTTGCGATAAGCAGCGTTTACTTCACTTTTGCTTTTTCTCTTCCTGTGTTGCTGATACTTAGAACCAGACAGCGTTGGAGGAAGAGTTTGAGCTTGGGGTTCAGGTGCTGATGTTTTCTGGTTTTGTTGGAGACGCTGGCTTTTTCTGACAAGTGGGCACTCTTCAGACATGGCTAAAAAAATAATAATAAAGAAATCAAAAACCTATGAGCAGATTTGAACTATACTAAAATGCAGCCAAAATGTTACACCAAACCCCTCCTTCGATGACTGCTGCCCCTCCCCAAAACATATTAATTAGATAAAGAGTTAATCTGTACCATATACATAAGCAAGCAAAACAATTTGGTGCACTGAAAGCATTTTATTGTTTTAAATGTCTTCTTTGTAACTTGGACATCTTTAGATTAGTGTCCCTGTTACAACTACGTAATGACATCTGTTATAATTCATCCTTAATGTATTACTTAATGTATTAGGCAAAATGAATACAATTACAAGCAAACACAGGTCTATCTTGAAGCCAAATATATTTGCTATTTATGATAAAAAGGAAATAAAGAATCATAAATATCCTTTGATATCACAGTCTTCTTTGTAACATGGATACCTCCATTTCCGAGTCCATGTTCCAAACAAGCAATAAAACAATCAAGATCTGGAAATACTACTTTATAGATCAGATAATCAAAAAAATAACACTACTTAATGTAACACGCAACATATTCGAAAAACAGTGTTAGTAAACACTTTAATAACACTCAACATATTAGAAAAAACACTTTAAACACAACGGAGATTCTGCAAAATAATAACGCGGTTACGGCATTACAATCTTATTCGTATCAAAGACGCTACATTGTCTGTGTCCTATTTACGAAGAAGTCATGTATGTGTCAATACTTCCGACTTTTATGCCTAAATTGCAAGTGCTTCAAAGCGCATTGAACAAAGATTAACTTGCACAATAATATGACACAGGCAACAGAAAATTCGTTTGAGTGAAAAATGCTAGCATAAAAATACAGTGAAAACCGATGCATCTGATCTCTGTCGTAAAAAAGACATCCCACGCCTTCAAGTCTTTGTGACAAATGTGACAAAATGCACTTTACATCAAAAGAACATTTATATATCAAAATAAATAAACACAAAAAACATGCATGTAAATTTTGAAACACTCTAAGGAACTATTCTGCAAAATATGAAATTTGTAAGCTCTCTGCTTTAGTTAAAATTCGTTTGCAATTACGAATGTTCAAAGTGAGGGCTGAAATTGGCTTGGTCACGGCACACCAGTCAATCGATTCTTTTTTGCTACAAAACTTTGCAAACAATAGCTGTGAACACATAAAAACAGTAAAATAAGCATTCAGGTTTTGTATTCAATAATTCAAAACATAACTTACCGGGGCAACTCTTCGTTTTCAACGCTTTTCAGCGTGCCAACCAAAGGAAATGGCGCCTAAATCTGAGTCGTAACCATGGACGGAAAACGCGGACACTACCGTTAAAAGTCCCCAGTTCTGCCTCCCAGCACACACAGTGTGTCGTTTTCACACAGCGATCACTCACTGTGTCAATCCGCATCCGGTCGGCACTATCCATTCAAGCGTCCGTAAACTCGGTCGTGAAAAATACAGTCCATTAGACATCACATTTGTAACGCGAATTCCGGACGCGAAGATACAAGTGACGCAATTTCGTTTTATTTCTACCGTCATTTCTTGCATTACAATTGCTTTGTTTCATATATCAGTTAGCCAAATATTTTGTTTGGCGAAGAACACTAAATTAGGTCTGTTCATTTGGGTATTAATTTTTCATTGATTTATTTTTATCTTTACAGTGGACACGATTTGTTACAAAGCAGACGTGAAATAAAAATTACTTTTTATCTCACAGAAATGCGTAGTATTAGAAAAGTGATGATGGCAAGTAAAGTTTTGGATAAATACATCTTAATTCAACCGTTTTTCCCCAAAACTGTGAGGTATTTATGCTTTATTTTTGAACTCAAATGTAGCCACTTGTCTATGTAACAAAATGGCGATCTGAATTGTGTGATTATCGTCAATAAAACTACAGCTGTACACCAAACTTTTACAAACAAGCACAATTCACTCTATCATGGTGTTCATTTAACATATCTGTTGCTTAAAAATATAAACATGACCTTAATATTCTGGTATATGCAATTTTACGGTGCACCCCCCATCGGTCCACCTTTCCAGAGAATGACCCGGCCACGTAAATCTCCATACTTCCGACTATCAGTCAACAATCGCGCAAACTGCATTCGCCTGGAATTTCTCTCTCAGGTATTTTTTTTAAATT
>BTPG01000002.1:189548670-189720026 GCA_036245525.1 Semisulcospira habei | reverse complement strand
TAACACATCACCTTTCTTTTGTACTAAATTGGCCGAACACAACGCGTGCATATAGTTATTTTGTTGCGTAACCCCCTCAAATTTTATTTATGTAGCTTTTTGTTTCTTCACCGTTTCCAATAGTCTTCGCTTCAGTTGAAATTTTCTGTCTGTGACGTGGCAGTGGTAGTCGTAGTAGGGTTTCTTCTAAAGAATCTTCTCTCAGTTGCAACTCGTCGCACGTGGCACAAGGTTGTAGACCACACTGGAGTAACAGTTCCAACATTCCAACACAATGCGTCCACACATGCATTCACACGTTGGTACACTGTCTCGTCCAATGCATTCACAATCCTGATACACTGCGTCTCTAATATTCTTTTTTTTTTTTAAGCACTAGATCTAAATACAGCCTACCACTAACATCTAGTCGCATACCATAAATGTTGCAAAATGTTACCAACATATCTGAGGTCACTAGAATAATCGCGCCGCTACTAAAACCTTCCAGTAGGTTAAACTTTACTACAATGTAACGAAAGACGCGTCATTTTAGCTACACAACAGAAATCGACCACAGTTCCCCAAGCAAAAAACAAAAACAAAACATGAATCCTACTAAAAAGTTACGTAATTTTTATCCACCATAACTCAAATGAATATCGGATCTTTCCTATGATCAACACACACTCAAAAGAATAACACAACCACAAACGTAATATCTAACTTTTCCAATTATTCAGTTATGCTTTTTTATGAAACTGGTACTAGTGGTATCACCGAAAACCTACATATAGTCCTTTTTGTTGTGTAACCCCCTTAATTATTTATTTATTTGGCATATTAAAATTTTTGTTTAGAGGTTTGACTGAATGAAGACGGGTATTTTTGTATCGAAATATTGTTGACCAAAGATTTATTTGAGGGAGACCGCTTTGCTCAGCGAGTAACGTTGTCATCGTAACATGTAATAAGGGAGTCTACTTATTACATGTTTGACAAGGGGATTCCCGTTGCCTTCAGAACGGACGACCAGGGGAAAAAATCGAACAGAGCCAGGCCAATGAGGAAAAGTGTAAAGAGACTGAAAGAAGACAAGAAGCTTGAGCTTAGTTTCTCAGTCGCGTGCGGTGAATGCAGAGGTGTTAGCTGAGGTCATTGATGAAATAAAATTATAAGGTACACCATTTGACAAAGCCATTTCGGTTAAACTCCCCTGATTTAGACTCAAAATCTAAAGGTACACTATTTGACATAGCTATTGCGATGTAAGTCCCATGACCATGAGGTCTGGGAAACGTACATAATAAATATATACATAGAAATGTTTGACAGAAAGAGACAATGTTATCAGTACGACCGATAATATGATCGTAATTTCATCCACACGCAAAAAAAAAAAAAAAATCCGTCATTCGTTAGTGAACTTTTCTGACGTTTACCTTTCAGTGACCTCACTTAATAGACATGTTGAAAGACCTTTACATTTATCAATAGTCACAGACACGTTTTGGCTAAATGATTTGGATTTGGTTCGTGGGGCACTCGGGTTGTGCATTACTGGTAAGGTTTTACTCACAATTATGTGATGTCAGCTTGTAGAGCAATTTTTTTTACATGTTACTTTTGCTCAGCCGTTGAAATCCTGTGGCCCGCATTACAGCTGGCGTTAAATCATGTACAATAAAAACAGTCCCGGTGAACTCTCGGTGGACTGCTTTAACGGTCTATAACCCGATACAACTTTGACATATTTCTCAAAAATAAAACGTAAACAGTATCAGACATGAGACATAGATGAGATTGGCAAAAGTGAAAGACATTTTGGGTGCTGATACCTGCCAGGAATCACGTTGCATTCTAGATGTGCCATAGAAAAATATTAACCCAAAGCAGCTTGCTCCCGGGGTAGAGCATCTATGCAAACATAGGAGTGCATCTTCCAGTCGGTTGTTTCTTACCATTCATTTTAGCATTTTAGCTTAGTTGCCCAAGTGGTGAGGTTACATACAGAAAGTCCCGCTCTGATACGTCGGAACCTTGTGTCCTTTTTCCAGTCTTGAACTATTTTCTGATGAAAGGAACTCTGAACGGGTTTTAAATTGTGCATGCGCCTGATCGGTTTGTTTTATTCAAATGTAACATTATCGTGTCAAAGATGTTTTCATTGGAAGTGTCAAGTAACAGTTCCGGTCAATCACTACTGATTTACTTCAAAATACCTGACACCAATTAGCCCTACCCTCTTTCCACTTGACGTCACTGTGATGGGGTGACCCTTGCTAAGTTTGCTGTTCACCTCTCACGTATCGGTCTGCTCTTCCGGACTGGATCCTAAGGCATTACTGTATCTCACAATCTACAGTTCAAATTTCTGTTAGGTTTCATCTTTTAAAGTGTATAGCCCTTAAATGAGTTTACAATAATAATAGGTTATCATTTTGAAGGCCCTGCCTACCCTTTTTCAATACAATGAATCCATTTAACCTTTTAACATTAGAGAAGGTTCACGTGACCCATTTTCAGGGTTGTTACGTGGTAAACGTAGTCATAGTATGATGTAATCACACAAGACGCACGCACGTAGGGTTCTTGTAAAGAAACTTCACTCAGCTGCAACCCGTCACACGTGGATTAAGGTTGTACACCACACTGGAGTAACAGTTCCAACAATATTTTATTGCAGTAATGTGATCTCTACACTTCTTGGCTTTGACTCCGCGAACGAAGATTTTATAGGGGTTGCCCACGACGTCTGCAGGCATGCTCGTGGATGCGGAGGCCAATCCGGGACAGGCAGGTTCGACCGCAGTGGTTGCAGGGGGAGGTCTGGCCAGGGTTCTGAGTTGCGGCATCTCTGTTTTTTTTTCTCCTGAGCCCCTTGTCCTTACGACTAGCTCTGCGCGAGTCCTCAAAGGAGATGGATGCCTTGTAAATGGCGGAGCGCCAGGTGTCGCGGTCCGCAGCAAGCGAAGACCACTGGCGGTGGTCGATTTGGCAGGCACTAAGTGACTTCTTGAGACAGTCTTTGTATCTCTTCTTTGGTGCCCCTCTGTCTCGGTGTCCTGTGGCGAGCTCGCCGAACAGGGTGATCTTGGGTAGGGGATGATCCTCCATCCTGGAGACGTGCCCCGCCCAGCGGAGCTGGGTTCGCAGCAACAAAGCCTCGATGCTCACAGTTTCTGCTTGTTCAAGGACCTCGACGTTGGTGACAGCCTGGAGGAGGAAGGTTCTTCTACCAGAATACTTATGACGTCCTGTGGTGAAAGCCCGAAGGCTTCGGAAGCCACAGGACCGAGCCGCCTCTCTCTATCCAGGGATACAACCATGGGCACATGGAACGTCAAGACCATGTACCAGAGCGGCAAGGCCGCCCAGATAGCAGCGGAAATGCAAAAGTACAACCTTTCCCTGCTAGGTATCAGTGAAGCCAGATGGACGCAGTCTGGCCAGAAAAGGCTGTTAAGTGGGGAGATGATTCTGTATTCAGGTCATGAAGAGGAGAATGCCCCCCATACAGAAGGTGTAGCATTCATGCTGTCACCAGTGGCACAGAGAGCGCTGATGAGCTGGGAACCTCTTGGGCCAAGAATTATCACAGCAGCCTTTAGAACCAAGAAAAAGCTCAAGCTGAACGTCATCCAGTGTTATGCGCCCACTAATGACAGTGACGAGGAAGAGAAACAAGAGTTCTACGACCGACTCCAGAGTGCCTTGGACAAATGTGTGGAGTGAGACATCACCATCGTCATGGGCGATTTTAATGCCAAAATAGGGGAGGACAACACCGGATACGAAGAGGTGATGGGGAGACAGGGACTAGGCTCGGAGATGAGTGAGAACGGGGAGAGGTTTGTAGACTTTTGTGCTCTAAACCGACTTGTCATTGGAGGCAGCATCTTCCCACACAGAAGAATACACAAAGCAACTTGGGTCTCACCTGACCATACAACAGAGAACCAAATAGACCATATCTGCATTAGCAAGAAATTTAGAAGATCCCTTCAAGATGTTCGAGTGAGAAGGGGAGTAGATGTCGCCTCCGACCACCATCTGCTTACCTTAAGAATGAAGCTCAAGCTAAAGAAAAGCCGCACAGAGACAACAAGAAGACAACGCTATAATGTAGGCCTCCTGAGAGAAACTGGAGTTAGAGAAGAGTTCAAACTGGTGCTGTCCAACCGGTTTCAAGCGCTACAGGAGCTAGTAAATGAAGAGGAGGCGGTCACCACAGAGAGGCGCTGAACTCAACCTGCAAAGACACTGTAGGGTTCAGGAAACACCATCACAAGGACTGGCTGTCGGCACAGACCTTGAAGAAGATAGAAGTGAGGAAGCAGAAGAAAGCAGCTATCAACAACAGTCGCACGAGAGCAGGCAAAGTAAGGGCACAGGGGGAATACTCGGAAGCCAACCGCGAGGTGAAGAGTAGTATCAGGGCAGACAAGAGGGCCTACACAGACAGCCTGGCAGCAGAGGCAGAAAAGGCAGCAGGCAGCGGCAACGTGAAACAGCTCTACGACATTACCAGAAGATTGTCAGGCAAGGATGGCCATACAGAAAGACCAGTAAAAGACAAAGAAGGCAAGCCTATTGCAGACAGAGCAGACCAACTCGACAGATGGGCCGAGTATTTTGAAGAGTTACTGAACAGACCTAGCCCACCCGACCCCCCAGACATCCAGCCGGCAGAGACCGACCTACCCATCAGCTGTGACAGACACAGCCGGGAAGAGATCAGAAGAGCAGTGGCATTCTTGAAGAACGGCAAAGCAGCAGGCCCAGATGGCATCCCAGCGGAGTCTCTGAAAGCAGACCTAGAGACAACAGTGGAGATGCTGTACCCACTGTTTGGAAAGATCTGGGAAGAGGAGGTGATGCCGGCTGACTGGAAGGAGGGGTACCTAATCAAGCTTCCCAAGAAAGGCAACCTCAGCAAGTGTTCCAACTACAGAGGAATCACCTTGCTGTCAGTACCAGGAAAGGTCTTCAACAGGATCATCCTGGAGAGAATGAAGAGCTCCGTTGACCCCCAGCTGAGAGACCAGCAAGCAGGATTCAGGAAGAACCGATCATGTACAGACCAGATCGCCACTCTCCGCATCATCGTGGAGTGGAGCTCCCCGCTGTACGTCAACTTTGTGGAGTATGAGAAAGCATTTGACAGTGTGGACCGAGAGACTCTATGGAAACTCCTACGACACTACGGTGTACCCACAAAGCTCGTCCGCCTGATCAAGAGCAGCTACGATGGCATGACATGTCGCGTGATCCACGAAGGGCACTTCACCAGGGAGCTCCAGGTCAGGCAGGGGTGTCTGCTGTCTCCGTTCCTCTTCCTACTGGCCATAGACTGGGTCATGAAGATGACCACAGAGCACAGACGAAGTGGAATACAGTGGACACTGTGGACACAGCTTGACGACCTCGATTTTGCAGACGACTTGGCATTACTGTCCCACACTCATCAACAAATGCAGGACAAGACCACGAGGCTTGCTGACATCTCGTCCCAAGTGGGCCTCACCATTCACAAACAGAAAACAAAGACAATGAGGCTGAACGCAACCAGGGAAGAACCAGTCTTGCTTGCTGGCACCCCGTTGGAGGAGGTGGAGTCCTTCACCTATCTCGGGAGCATCATAGACAAAAAAGGCGGCACTGATGCAGATGTCAGAGCACGAATTGGTAAAGCCAGAGCAGCCTTTCTCCAGTTGAAAAAAAGTGTGGAGCTCCAGAGAGCTGTCACAACACACCAAAGTCCGGATTTTCAACTCCAATGTAAAAGCAGTTCTCTTATATGGAGCAGAGACTTAGAGATTGACAAAAACCACAGTCAACAGAGTACAGACCTTCATGAACAATTGCCTTAGAAGAATTTTGAAAATCCACTGGCCAGAGAAGATCAGCAACGTCAGACTCTGGGAGAGAACAGAGCAGATAACATCAGAGAATGACATTGGGCGAAGAAGATGGGGATGGATCGGTCACAGTCTGAGAAAGCTAGCTTCCAGTATCACTAGGCAGGCATTGTCATGGAACCCCCAGGGAAAGAGGAAAAGAGGTAGGCCGAGAAACTCCTGGCGTCGAGACCTCCAAGCAGACATCAAGAGACTGGGAACCACCTGGAGTAGAATCGAAGGAGAAGCACAGGACAGGAGTTGCTGGAGGTCTCTCGTCGACGGCCTATACCCGGGTAGGGGTGACAGGCGTAAGTAAGTAAGTCTACAAAACATGAGTAGAAAATAATTACAATTACAAAATATGTACGGGGAAATGATATATACAAAACGCATTAATCGCAAACACATAACTTGTCATCTCCTAGGTGCAGCAGACCATTTGGCAATAACCATCCAATATCATGAGCTTCAGCCAGCGTAGACAGACGGGAGAATTTTAAAAAAGAAAATGCAGGTGAATGGACCAAGGGTAGACAGAAACATTTGCCCCAGTCGAAAACAGAGAAAAACCCACCCTGTGGGGCTGACCCTGGGAACTAAAAGTAGTTAACCCCACCCAAGTCCCAAAGGGCAGACCGGTGTGTGTGTGTGTGTGTGTGTGTGTGTGTGTGTGTGTGTGTGTGTGTGTGTGTGTGTGTGCGTGCGTGTGTGTGATGTTCCTGAGGATATTCTTTTGAATTCTTTTTTCAAAGCAACATTTCAGAAAATAGAACTATCGTGTAGTCATTACCATATATATATGGTATAATATATATATATATATAAATTATAAAATAATCAACACTGCACCCAAGAAAAATAAGGACATGACTGTCATTTTATTTTGAAACAAATATTTAAACATTCTTTGTTGTGCACAAATAGTCGAACTATGAAAAAGAAAGTTATTAAAGTTCTTTGCTCTTTCATGATTTTCATATTTCTCAGTTTGTCCCTTTTCTGTGTGCTACACTTGACTGTGAGGCATGATGGATCACATAAGCCACTGAGTTGCGGTTAGTCCGGATTAGAAAATGTGTAAATATTCCTTGTATTTATGCAGTACACTCTGTTATTTATTTTAGGGTAGCATTTTATTGTCACACAAGGGCTTTATTTCTAAAAACGTACCCTCTGCTGCCTTCCTTCTTGTAGCTACACGTTCAAACATTTATTTAGTTTTAAGCCACAAGTTTGACCATACACATGTTTCTTCAAAGCATTCGTTATCTGAAAAGCCGCTTTCACAAATTTCTTAGACAGGATAATCATTTCGTACACAACGAAAGACAAGAAATGACCACTGAGCGGTTTACAAGCCAAGCGTACACGCGAGCCGTGGTCTGCGCGTGACGTTACAGCTCACTGTTGCGGCAAAGAAGAAAAGTTTTTGGCCGCGAGTGAGTTGGAAATTTGTCACATATATGACGTTTTGCTGCTAACTAGTACCACAAGTACGTGCTGATGGTTCTATAGTATCTTTAGTGTGTTTATTACTTTATTCAATCGAACGGTTGTGTTTGAGGTTTCAACAGTGTACAGACAGAAATAGAGGGCTACCCTACCTAATAGGCGATGACCCAATTTCACCCGAGAGTGTCATTTTGAAGAAACTGACTCCTTAGCTAGTTTACACTATTTTATTATCACCCCAGTACATAAAACCCACAGTCCCTCTGTGAGTACATACACTTACACTCCTGGCACACGCCGCATAAACACACAACGTGGCGCGCGCGCACACACACACACACACACACACACACGCACACACATACACACACACACACACACACACGCACACACACGTCAAACGTCCGGCATAGCTACACAAAAAACAAGAAAGGCAAAGCCATTATGGCTCATGTGTATGACCTATTTACATATGTGTGACCTTTGCGACAATAAGTAAAGGGCTGGCTTCTGAACCAGCAAAATCCGTGTTTTCCCAAAATGTAAGCATTTTTCACACATCTGTCTACCCCCGTGACCCTTGACCTTTGCGATGAGTCAACTAAATTAGTATTAGGTCTTATAATCAGCTACCTTTGTGGCAAGTTTCAGTGATTGAAAAATTTGCAAAAATGTTGATAATACCTACAATTTTATCAAACATTTGCCGGCCTCTTGACCTTTCCGAGAGGTCATCCAAATTAGAACGCATAGATAGGTCTTACCATCTGGTATCTCTGTACCAAATTTGGGTTTGAAGTTATGAATAGTATTTGAGAGGAAAAAAAAACATCTTTTGGGACCATTATCGGAGCTCTTGTGACCCTTGATCTTTCCGAGGGATCAGCCAAATTAGTATGCATAGAAAGCTCTATCTCTGTAGCAAGTTTCGGTTTGAAGTTGTGAATAGTACTTGAGAACAAACATCTTTTTCAAAATATAGCTATTTTGGGCCTATTTCCTGAGCTCGTGTGACCCTTTTCGAGGGCTCATCCAAATCCTCCACACACACACACACACACACACACACACACACACACACACACACACACACACACACACACACACACACACACACACACAAACGGCGTTTCGGAACGCGCTCCGACCAGTCCCATTTCAAAGTCTACCGTATTTTCAATACAGTAGACACAAAGTGACTGTCGGTTTAAAATAATGACCAAAACTGTGCATTTCCTCATACACACGATGAATTCTAGTTAGGATTCCAAGACGAACATAGACATAAAATTGACTCATTCCGAATAATGTATGTCACTTATTCAATTTGTTAATTCTTTTATGTGCTTGGCGGTTGTTTGTATAGTGTAGTAAAACCGCTTTCTCTCTTTTTGTCTTCGCACCACAGGCGCTTTCGCTTAGGTGGGCCATATTTGCCCTTCTCCTGTCTTGTACAATAAAAATCTCGATTCCAGCAAAACGGACAAGCCGCTGTGTTTGAGTTGTTTATTTGCTTTTGTTTGTTCGTTTGTTTGTTTACTGTTTATGTTTATTATCTGTCTGTGCGTGCATGAATTCCTTTATGTAAGAGTTTAATTTGTTTATTATTTCATTTTCACGGACTCACAGTAACAGTGACTCTGATGTTATTTTAGATTGCCGGAGGACAACAGAACCGGAATAACTACCATTGACTACCGCCTGATGGCCTCAGTTGGTAATGGTCACATTGCCACTGTTCTCTACAGTCCAGTTGTCTACATGAATGGACTATACAACGGGCCCGTCGGTTAGTATCACGTGTTAGCAATTTTCTGAACAACGTTTACAATGTTTGATACCTTAGTTGTAGTTCTGTAATCCTTGTTTTAGATGGATGTTAATGTATGCATTGTTGCAGTTTAGTTCATTGTAAAAGTTTTTGTTCGGGTATTGTGTTTTGTTTGTTATGTGCATAAATTATGTCATTGTATTTTTATTTTTATGTACAGACTGTAAAGCGATTAGAGCTTTTTATTAAGATTAACTCTTTCGAGACGTGCCGCATCCGGATTCGCGGCTTTACGCCACGAATCCGGATGCGGCACGTCTTGAAAGAGTTAAGCGCTATATAAATACCCATTATTGTTATTATTATTATACAAGTTATTGGAGCCTTGAGAGAGATCAGTTTAACCAATGTACGCCAAAGGCCGACATCCCGAAAGATACGTGTGTAGCAGACCACTGCTACCCAAAACGTGTTTGTTTTCATTCTTCCGCTATTTTCATAAAAGAAATCATGCTGATGAAAGGTCACTGTGCATGAGTCACTGATCTACGTATGACGTAATGAAAGATCTTCAGTTTGGGAAGTCTGCATGACCAGCGTTTGCGTGACCAGCAGCATTGTCTACAAATTATTAGAGTAATGCAGTGGAACATGCGAGTTTACATAAGAAGAATTAACAAATTCAATATTCGGCACAGGACGCCGATGTGCTTTCGTTTCCGCAAAGGTTTATTCTTTAGTGCGTTACGGTAAGTAATGATAGTTGTGCTGTAAAACCGAAACTGTTTACTTGGTATTTTAACGTTTTGTAATATCACTATCCTCCACTTTTTGGTGTCAAAGTTTGCCGCATTTTGATGAATGTCAGGATCGGATGCGGGAAAACTCCGTCATGCCAGTCTCTCTTTCAATATTACATTTGCTCTCCGTTGGCGAAAACATGTTTATGTTGTCTATCAGCCCACAGCTCGTACTCCTCGCGCTAAGTATACGAGGTATCCTCAGAGAGTAACGATAGTTGTGCCGTAAAACCGAAACCGTTGATTAATTTAATTGATATTTTCTAATTTTGTCATAATACCACTGTTCAGGCATGATTCAAAGGCGATGTGATATTGTGATGAAAGTCAGGGTCGGACCTGTGAATATACGGCTTTTGCCAGGTCCTGGATGCGGGAAACTCCATCCTGCTTGTAACTTTTTCCGTTTAGGAAAGCACCAACAGTCGGCAGTGGTCAATGCAAGGACTGTATGATGGTTGCCGAGGAAGAACACGAATGTTCTGCTCCTCTGCGTCGGATATGACCTTGGCTTTGTGGTCACCGGCATTTCCAAGAGAAACAAGATGAGAATTTCATCCCAAAGTCCCGTATTGTTTGGAGATCAGATGCGTTTAGCATAGGAACATTCAGAGTTGTTCATATTTTTAGGCTTATTATGCTGATCCGTTTCCCTCCTCTCTAAGCCAACCTCTGATCAACACACACGTCGGCGCACACAAATAAAGACGGACACACGGCGCTTCCCACTATTAGGACGCTCTGTGGGCTCGTGTACTCAAGCCTTTTGCCGCTTAGAAGTGCGCCCAGTTTGATGGCCCAAGTCTCTTGTTTCTAGTTGTTGCTGCTTGCGAAGCGCTCGAACCGTTCCAAATAAGCATCCATTTTATCTGAATTTTCTGCAATAGGCGGTAGTTTTGGCGCACGGGCTGTTTGCTCTCTGCTGGCTTCAGTTGTCCTCTGGCCATGTGCTTCTAATTCCATCTTCTTGAGCTGAAATTCATGTTCTCGCCGTTTATCTGCCTCTACAGCTTGAATGTCAAGCTTCTTGTTCTCTGTGGCTTTTTCTTCTCTCTCCAGTCTCTTTTCTTTTTTCCTATCCTTATCTCTCGCCAGTCTCTCCTTCTCTTTCTCCTTTACAAACTCGAGGAGTTGAGCTCCTTCGAGTCCACATTCCTTTTTATTTTATTGCAGCGATGCGATCTCAGCACAATGCATCCACAAATGCATCCACTCACTGATACTCTGTGTCTCTACAATGCATCAACACTTTTGACACACTGCGTCTCTCGTACAATGTACAAACATATTTCCTCACACGGTCTTTATACTATTACAGATTTCCAGAACAATCCAGCAGATTCACTCAACACAACCAATCAGAAAAGAAAACGTAAACAAAACTCATTAATATTCATTAACTAGATGAGAATTTCATCCCAAAGTCTGTCGTATTGTTTGGAGCTCAGATGCGTTTATCTTTAGGAACATTCAGAGTTGTTCATATTTTTAGGCTTATTATGCTGATCCATTTCCTCCTCTCTAACACAACCTCTTCTTCTTCTTCTTCTCGAACGCCGTCACACTTGGAGTTTGGCTCTCAAAATGAAATCTGTGGTCTTCTGTAGCGCCTCCACAGGCCCGTACAGTTTCTCTTGTAGAGTGGCGGGCTTCGGCCATATCTCCTCCCTCAGCGGCTGGTGGTTCCCACAGTCCTGGAGGATGTGCTCTGCGGTGTGCTCTGCTTCTCCACAAGGGCACAGGGGAGATGGCACGAGGTGGAAGCGTCTGTGCAGGTGGAAATTGAGTCGGTTGTGCCCGGTCCTCAGACGAAAGATGGTCACCTGCTCTTGTCTGGACAGCTGATGGTAACTGTCTAGGGGCCGTTGTGGTGGTCTGTACACAGACTTAATGATGGTCTTCATCTCTGTGAAGCTGACTCCATTTTCATCTTGTTCTTTCTCTGCGCCCACTTTTGCCATTCTGTCAGCTTCTTCATTGCCGTAGATGCCACAGTGTGAAGGGATCCACTGCAGCACCAGTCTGGTGCACTTGATGTTTTGCAGTGCCTCTTGTAGACGTGGCAGTTTGCTTGCTGTTGCTGCCTCAAGGACAGACATGGCATCAGTAAGGAAGACAATCTGGGCATCAGGGTCTGCAGTGCCACTAAGGGTGTTAGCTGCGCGGACTAGGGCTTCCACCTCAGCTCTGTAATTTGTACAGTGAAGGCCTGTTGGTACTGCCTCTGCCTGCCATTTTCCGTTTGGGTACTGAATGTACACCCCAGCCCCTCCATCCTGAACTGCATCTGTGGCTGATCCATCGGTGTATGCCCGTATCCATGCTTACTGGGGATACTTTTCTTCGAGCATGGCCAGTGTCAGGCCTTTCTTGCTCACAGTGCTGTGCTCATCTCTGGTGGTGATGTAGGGTACCGTGGAAGAGATGGTGATGTTTTCTGGCTTACTTTCCCAAGGTGGAAGGTCGCTAGCAGGATTCAGAGCCTCTACCTGCGCAGGCAGCTTTGCCTGGTGTTTTCTCTGCAGTGCTCTCGTCTCCTTCACAAAGCTTGATCTTTTCAGTCTCCCTGAGGTTGGTTGTTTCATCCTAGCGTTCATAGGATGGTCTTTGGAAGACTTGACCTTTGTGAACTGTATCAAGGCTTTGCAATCTCTTCTCAAGCGCAGGGGTGGGATGCCTGTTGTCTCTTCCATCTTTTCAATTGGTGTGGATCTCATTGCGCCGGTGATGATACGCAGTGCCTGGTTCTGAACTCTGTCAATGGTCTGCTGGTGTGACTGGGCTGCCGTCAACCATGCATTAGATCCGTACTCAAGGTGTGGTCTCACTGTGCCTTGATATACATTTTTGAGGATCTTTTCATTGGCTCCCCATTGTGTTCCAGCCAGTTTTCTCATGATGTTCAGCTTTCTTCTAGCTTTCGCTTCTGCATTCCAAATGTGCGGCTTCCACGTCAGCCTCTTGTCAAGGGTGACTCCCAGGTATGTCTGTTGGTCTTCATACCGCAGCGGGGTGTTGCCCAGTGTTAGGTTGCCAGCCTTTGCCTTGTTGGAGAGAGAGAAGAGTGTGGCTGATGATTTTTCTGTGTTGATGGTCACACACCAGTTGTTGGTCCAGTCTGTCAGCCTGTCCAGGGCTAGCTGCATCCTGTATGTAGCAGTTGTTGCATACTCTTCTGTGCACCAGAGTACCAGGTCGTCTGCGTACAGGGCTGCGTGTACTCCTTTTGGTAGTTCTGGCACAAGGTCGTTGATGAAAAGTATGAACAGTGTCGGTGACAGGACTCCCCCTTGTGGCACCCCCTGACGCAACAGCACTTTTTGGCCACAGTACCCATCCACTGTCACACGGGCTCTGCGATTGTGCAGGTATGACTTGGTCCACCGGTACATATTCCCTTGGATGCCACTGCGAAGGAGTTTCACAAGGAGACCATCCTTCCACACCTTGTCGAAAGCCTTCTGTAGGTCAATGAAGGCAGCTAATGTCACCTTCTGATCTTGAAAGGCATCTTCTATGACCTGTGCAAGGTGTGTTGTCTGGTCTTCTGTACTCTTGTAGCTTCTGAAGCCAGCTTGCTCTGGCACGATAATGCTTGTTGATGATGCGCTCCATGGTCTTGCACACACAACTTGTCAGGCTGATGGGGCGATAACTCAGGGCTTTGGATTTCTTCAAAATTGGGATCATCCTAGCTTCCTTCCAGCACTGGGGTACCTGTCCTCCTCTCCAGCTGTGGTTAAAGATGTCCAGTAGCTTCATTAAGGCAGTGTTGCCAAGGTGTTGTAACATCTCGTTTGAGATGCTGTCTGGGCCTGGAGATTTTTTCTTCTTCAGCTGTTTGATGGCCATCTTCAGTTCTGGAAGGGTGATGTCCTTCTTCATTGCATCATGGATGTTCACATCTCTTGTTCTCTCTCTTTCTTCCTGTCTGATTTCTTTCGCAAGCATTCGTGGGACAGTGATGTCACTTTCTTTCGCATAGATCTGTGCAAACATGTTTGCAGCTTTCCTACCAGTCAGTGCTTTCCCTTCTTCTTCCAAGGTGATCTTCTGTTCCCTGGTGCCCTCATCGTTCAACGCCTTGGTCAGTCTCCACAACTTCGTGGTGTCCCTGTCCATGTTTAGTTTTGCAGTCTTCTCTCTCCAACTTCTTCTTGTGCACTCCAACTTCATCTTCAGATACTGGGCCTTACTGTGTTGTAGCTTGATGTTGTTTTCTTGGCTGGGGTTGGTTTCAGCGTCTTCTCTGGCCCTAGTGAGGTTGTCATGTGCTTTCTGAAGATCTGCGGTCCAGTATGGGGTGTAGTTTTTCCGGACCCCTCGAGGTATGGATTCCTTGGCTGCCTTACTGATAATGTCATTAAACTCTCTGACCACATTGTTGATGTTCCTTCCAGACACAGCGAGGTCTTGCATTAGCTCATTTGTTCGGATACTGAACAAGCGCCAGTCTGCCTTTCGGTAGTTCCATCTTGGTCGGTGTGGCGAGCTAGCTGCTGTGCATCCTTTTAGGGTTAGGAGGATAGGGCGGTGGTCACTTCCTCCTAGCTGTGGTCCTACTGTTCTGCTGAGGCACTTATGAACATCTTCAGTGCAAAGCGCCAGGTCCGGTGTAGTGGTGGTGTGCCAGCGGCGAGAGTAGAAGGTAGGTTGGTCCTCAGGGTCATTGGCAAGTATCAGGTGGTTTTCATCTTGCCACTCCTCAATGTCTTCTCCTCTCTTGTCCAGTGTGTCATATCCCCAACTCTGGGACTGGCTGTTGAAGTCACCAGTGATGAGGAATCCACTGTCCGGGACCTGGATAGTGTCGAGGGACAGCAACTTATCATTAGGGCAGTAGTAGTTGACAAGGTCAAGGGTGCTGTCACTGGTGGTTACCTTGACCTGGATGTATTCTGCCTCTTCCATGAATCTCCTGGTTTCGCTGGCATTCAGGTTGTTTCTAACTAGGGTCATAACCCCCCCTTTCTTCCTCCCTTGGCGATCACTTCGGAAGACCTGATATCCTCTGACCTTAAAGGGTTTCCCTTCTTGCAGGTGTGTCTCTTGTATACAGCAGATGTTTATGCTGTTTTCATGCAGAAAGTGCTCTAGTTCTGTTTTCTTGTTGGTAACCCCTTCGGCATTCCAGTGCATGATGTTCACATTGGCTTTTTCTTTGTCTCTGGTCTTGTTTTTTCGCTGGCCAGTCGCTCTACTTCCCAGTCCCCTGGCTCCTCGAGACAGTCGGGAAGGTCCTCCAGTCGCTGGGGGTGGGCTCCGAAGAGGCGCAGAGCCCGGTACTGCACCTGCCTGGTGAGACTCCACAGGGCGAGCACCATTCCTCTTGAATCCATCTCCAAGTGTCATATGGCTGTATATGCATGGTACTGTGGTTTATTAGAGTGCGCTGTGCAGCCCAGTACCTCCGTCTTCAGCACTCGGGGTTTCTGTCGGGGTTACCTCACCCTTAGCTCCTGGTCAAAAGGCCTTTCCTGGGAGCACAGGATGGTTTAGTTTTGGAGTATCCTTCTCCTAGATGGATTGCCGACCAAGGCTTATGGGTCCCATCTACTCAGGTTTTTCCTCGGAGTTTTCCTTCTCGAAGGAGATCTGCCAACCAAGGCTATCGAGCATCCCTGCCCGGATTTGTATAGGGTTTACTCCCCTAGCCTTTGCCTCTCCCAAGGCACCCACAAGGCAGTGGGGCTATTTACCCATAGCTGGGGATCTGGTTCATGGGCATCAGGGCTTGTCCACACATCGATGGGCCTGCATGCCGCATGTCTGGGGGCCAGATCTCCTCCGAGTCCTCTGTAGTTCAGCCCGAGTCCGTAAGGTGCTCGGTTACCATGAGTCACCACGAGGAGGCACTACATGAGGCTTGTTGTTGGAGAGGCTGTGTACTGGCAGGGAGAGACTGACATGTTCTGCTCCCCTTTTCGCAAAACTGCTATCCAGCGGTGGGAGCTGAAAGCGAGAGCGACAAGCACAGACGCTACACTACCACACTAGACGCATCACAACAACCATTTGACCCACAACACAACCTCTGATCAACAAACCTCGACGGCGCACTCAAATAAAGACGGACACACGGTGCTTCCCGCCATTAGTACGCTCTGTGGGCTCGTGTAGCGACAGGAATCCATCTCCTTCTACTGTAACCCACCCTCTGTTCCACGCACACTGGCACATAAATAAAGACGGACATATGGCGATTTCCGCCATTCGTAAGCTCTGTGTTCTGGCGTAGCACAGCTATTCTGAAGAAGAATAATAGCACGAGCAGCTAAATGAGCTTCACTTCATGGCATCATTAGTCCCACGACGTCGTGTTCTTAGTGACGACTCGATGTTATACGTCACTCATTGCAGTACTAACATTTGACGTATCAGAGGATCAATTTCACAATTTTCTTGCTGATTTTCACGCCTAGTCCTTACGGTCACAATTTTGACCTAATCCTACCCCAGGGCCGGGACAAACAGCAGGCTTATGCAAACACTGTTTATGAAAAATCATGCGGGTATTAATGAGAAGATAATTCGTAAAAGAAAAAATAAAGTTGTTAGCTGTTTCACAAATGACTCCCGAAAAAGTGGTGTAAAAAAATTGTCTGATTTTCACAACTAGGGCATGCAGGTCATCATCATCATCATCATCATCAGTCCCTTGCCCGAACTGGGCGTTGGGGGGACTGAAAGGCAGCAGCAACAGACAGTGCTCTCCACTGAGTTCTATTTTGGGCGGTGGCAAGCAAGTCTGGCATCTCGAGTTCGGTCCATTCTTTTATGTTTGCGACCCAACTCTTTCTCTGACGACCTCGCCGACGACTTCCTTCGAGAGTGCCTTGGAGGATAGTCTTGGACAAGGTGTTGTGTCGGGTCACGTGGCCAAACCAAGCAAGCTTGCGCCGTTTCACAGTTGCCAGAAGGGGTTCATGTGGGCCCACCAGGGAAGTGACGATGCTCCGTACATATTCGTTGGTCTTGTGCTCGCGGTACGAGATGCGGAGCAACTTCCTCAGGCACTTGTTCTCAAAGGCCTGGATTTTCTTTTCTGAGTCTGCAAGCAGTGTCCAAGTCTCACAGCCGTAGAGTAGAATAGACACTACGAGGGACTTGTAAAGCCTGTACTTGATGGTGAAGCTGATGGAGTTACTTCGCCATATCCTGTCCAGCCTGGCCATTGCGGATGTTGCTGTACCTATCCTGATACGGATCTCTGCTATGCAACTACCGTCTTTGGACAGGGTGGCTCCCAAGTACTTGAAGCTATTGACCTCTTCTAGCTTCTGGCCATTCATGTGAATATTGCTGCTGCTGTCGCTTGTGGTGTTGATCATCACTTTGCTTTTATCCGTACTGATCTCCATGCCATAAGACCCTGCGCTACTTGAAAGTTTGTCTGTCAGGTTTTGGAGCTCACTATTGCTGCCTGCCATGAGGTCAATGTCGTCTGCGAATCGAAGATTGCACAGGGATCTGCCACCAATAGAGATTGAAGTATGGTGGTCGTGGAGGGTTTCCTGCATGATCTTCTCCAGGAATATGTTGAAAAGGACAGGAGAGAGCAGGCATCCTTGACGGACACCGATCGTCGTCCTGAAGAACTCGCCTGACTGATTGTTAAGTAGAACCGCGCTGCAGGCGTTCTTGTAAAGCGCTTCTATCATTTGGATCAGTCCCTCCTCTATGTTGAACGATCTCATGACTTGCCAGAGTCCGTCGTGCCAGACGCGATCAAATGCTTTCCTGAAATCAATGAAGTTGTGGTAGAGTTCGCGCTGATGCTGCAGATGTTTCTCGATCAGGACGCGGCAGTTGAAAATCTGCTCTACAGTGCTTCTTCCAACTCTGAAGCCAGCCTGTTCTTCTGCCAGCAGTTCCTCGGCGAAAGTTTTGAGGCGGTTGAGAACTAAGAACACGACGTCGTGGGACTAATGATGCCATGAAGTGAAGCTCATTTAGCTGCTCGTGCTATTATTCTTCTTCAGAATAGCTGTGCTACGCCAGAACACAGAGCTTACGAATGGCGGAAATCGCCATATGTCCGTCTTTATTTATGTGCCAGTGTGCGTGGAACAGAGGGTGGGTTACAGTAGAAGGAGATGGATTCCTGTCGCTACACGAGCCCACAGAGCGTACTAATGGCGGGAAGCACCGTGTGTCCGTCTTTATTTGAGTGCGCCGTCGAGGTTTGTTGATCAGAGGTTGTGTTGTGGGTCAAATGGTTGTTGTGATGCGTCTAGTGTGGTAGTGTAGCGTCTGTGCTTGTCGCTCTCGCTTTCAGCTCCCACCGCTGGATAGCAGTTTTGCGAAAAGGGGAGCAGAACATGTCAGTCTCTCCCTGCCAGTACACAGCCTCTCCAACAACAAGCCTCATGTAGTGCCTCCTCGTGGTGACTCATGGTAACCGAGCACCTTACGGACTCGGGCTGAACTACAGAGGACTCGGAGGAGATCTGGCCCCCAGACATGCGGCATGCAGGCCCATCGATGTGTGGACAAGCCCTGATGCCCATGAACCAGATCCCCAGCTATGGGTAAATAGCCCCACTGCCTTGTGGGTGCCTTGGGAGAGGCAAAGGCTAGGGGAGTAAACCCTATACAAATCCGGGCAGGGATGCTCGATAGCCTTGGTTGGCAGATCTCCTTCGAGAAGGAAAACTCCGAGGAAAAACCTGAGTAGATGGGACCCATAAGCCTTGGTCGGCAATCCATCTAGGAGAAGGATACTCCAAAACTAAACCATCCTGTGCTCCCAGGAAAGGCCTTTTGACCAGGAGCTAAGGGTGAGGTAACCCCGACAGAAACCCCGAGTGCTGAAGACGGAGGTACTGGGCTGCACAGCGCACTCTAATAAACCACAGTACCATGCATATACAGCCATATGACACTTGGAGATGGATTCAAGAGGAATGGTGCTCGCCCTGTGGAGTCTCACCAGGCAGGTGCAGTACCGGGCTCTGCGCCTCTTCGGAGCCCACCCCCAGCGACTGGAGGACCTTCCCGACTGTCTCGAGGAGCCAGGGGACTGGGAAGTAGAGCGACTGGCCAGCGAAAAAACAAGACCAGAGACAAAGAAAAAGCCAATGTGAACATCATGCACTGGAATGCCGAAGGGGTTACCAACAAGAAAACAGAAATAGAGCACTTTCTGCATGAAAACAGCATAAACATCTGCTGTATACAAGAGACACACCTGCAAGAAGGGAAACCCTTTAAGGTCAGAGGATATCAGGTCTTCCGAAGTGATCGCCAAGGGAGGAAGAAAGGGGGGGTTATGACCCTAGTTAGAAACAACCTGAATGCCAGCGAAACCAGGAGATTCATGGAAGAGGCAGAATACATCCAGGTCAAGGTAACCACCAGTGACAGCACCCTTGACCTTGTCAACTACTACTGCCCTAATGATAAGTTGCTGTCCCTCGACACTATCCAGGTCCCGGACAGTGGATTCCTCATCACTGGTGACTTCAACAGCCAGTCCCAGAGTTGGGGATATGACACACTGGACAAGAGAGGAGAAGACATTGAGGAGTGGCAAGATGAAAACCACCTGATACTTGCCAATGACCCTGAGGACCAACCTACCTTCTACTCTCGCCGCTGGCACACCACCACTACACCGGACCTGGCGCTTTGCACTGAAGATGTTCATAAGTGCCTCAGCAGAACAGTAGGACCACAGCTAGGAGGAAGTGACCACCGCCCTATCCTCCTAACCCTAAAAGGATGCACAGCAGCTAGCTCGCCACACCGACCAAGATGGAACTACCGAAAGGCAGACTGGCGCTTGTTCAGTATCCGAACAAATGAGCTAATGCAAGACCTCGCTGTGTCTGGAAGGAACATCAACAATGTGGTCAGAGAGTTTAATGACATTATCAGTAAGGCAGCCAAGGAATCCATACCTCGAGGGGTCCGGAAAAACTACACCCCATACTGGACCGCAGATCTTCAGAAAGCACATGACAACCTCACTAGGGCCAGAGAAGACGCTGAAACCAACCCCAGCCAAGAAAACAACATCAAGCTACAACACAGTAAGGCCCAGTATCTGAAGATGAAGTTGGAGTGCACAAGAAGAAGTTGGAGAGAGAAGACTGCAAAACTAAACATGGACAGGGACACCACGAAGTTGTGGAGACTGACCAAGGCGTTGAACGATGAGGGCACCAGGGAACAGAAGATCACCTTGGAAGAAGAAGGGAAAGCACTGACTGGTAGGAAAGCTGCAAACATGTTTGCACAGATCTATGCGAAAGAAAGTGACATCACTGTCCCACGAATGCTTGCGAAAGAAATCAGACAGGAAGAAAGAGAGAGAACAAGAGATGTGAACATCCATGATGCAATGAAGAAGGACATCACCCTTCCAGAACTGAAGATGGCCATCAAACAGCTGAAGAAGAAAAAATCTCCAGGCCCAGACAGCATCTCAAACGAGATGTTACAACACCTTGGCAACACTGCCTTAATGAAGCTACTGGACATCTTTAACCACAGCTGGAGAGGAGGACAGGTACCCCAGTGCTGGAAGGAAGCTAGGATGATCCCAATTTTGAAGAAAGGGAAGAATAAGTCCAAAGCCCTGAGTTATCGCCCCATCAGCCTGACAAGTTGTGTGTGCAAGACCATGGAGCGCATCATCAACAAGCATTATCGTGCCAGAGCAAGCTGGCTTCAGAAGCTACAAGAGTACAGAAGACCAGACAACACACCTTGCACAGGTCATAGAAGATGCCTTTCAAGATCAGAAGGTGACATTAGCTGCCTTCATTGACCTACAGAAGGCTTTCGACAAGGTGTGGAAGGATGGTCTCCTTGTGAAACTCCTTCGCAGTGGCATCCAAGGGAATATGTACCGGTGGACCAAGTCATACCTGCACAATCGCAGAGCCCGTGTGACAGTGGATGGGTACTGTGGCCAAAAAGTGCTGTTGCGTCAGGGGGTGCCACAAGGGGGAGTCCTGTCACCGACACTGTTCATACTTTTCATCAACGACCTTGTGCCAGAACTACCAAAAGGAGTACACGCAGCCCTGTACGCAGACGACCTGGTACTCTGGTGCACAGAAGAGTATGCAACAACTGCTACATACAGGATGCAGCTAGCCCTGGACAGGCTGACAGACTGGACCAACAACTGGTGTGTGACCATCAACACAGAAAAATCATCAGCCACACTCTTCTCTCTCTCCAACAAGGCAAAGGCTGGCAACCTAACACTGGGCAACACCCCGCTGCGGTATGAAGACCAACAGACATACCTGGGAGTCACCCTTGACAAGAGGCTGACGTGGAAGCCGCACATTTGGAATGCAGAAGCGAAAGCTAGAAGAAAGCTGAACATCATGAGAAAACTGGCTGGAACACAATGGGGAGCCAATGAAAAGATCCTCAAAAATGTATATCAAGGCACAGTGAGACCACACCTTGAGTACGGATCTAATGCATGGTTGACGGCAGCCCAGTCACACCAGCAGACCATTGACAGAGTTCAGAACCAGGCACTGCGTATCATCACCGGCGCAATGAGATCCACACCAATTGAAAAGATGGAAGAGACAACAGGCATCCCACCCCTGCGCTTGAGAAGAGATTGCAAAGCCTTGATACAGTTCACAAAGGTCAAGTCTTCCAAAGACCATCCTATGAACGCTAGGATGAAACAACCAACCTCAGGGAGACTGAAAAGATCAAGCTTTGTGAAGGAGACGAGAGCACTGCAGAGAAAACACCAGGCAAAGCTGCCTGCGCAGGTAGAGGCTCTGAATCCTGCTAGCGACCTTCCACCTTGGGAAAGTAAGCCAGAAAACATCACCATCTCTTCCACGGTACCCTACATCACCACCAGAGATGAGCACAGCACTGTGAGCAAGAAAGGCCTGACACTGGCCATGCTCGAAGAAAAGTATCCCCAGTAAGCATGGATACGGGCATACACCGATGGATCAGCCACAGATGCAGTTCAGGATGGAGGGGCTGGGGTGTACATTCAGTACCCAAACGGAAAATGGCAGGCAGAGGCAGTACCAACAGGCCTTCACTGTACAAATTACAGAGCTGAGGTGGAAGCCCTAGTCCGCGCAGCTAACACCCTTAGTGGCACTGCAGACCCTGATGCCCAGATTGTCTTCCTTACTGATGCCATGTCTGTCCTTGAGGCAGCAACAGCAAGCAAACTGCCACGTCTACAAGAGGCACTGCAAAACATCAAGTGCACCAGACTGGTGCTGCAGTGGATCCCTTCACACTGTGGCATCTACGGCAATGAAGAAGCTGACAGAATGGCAAAAGTGGGCGCAGAGAAAGAACAAGATGAAAATGGAGTCAGCTTCACAGAGATGAAGACCATCATTAAGTCTGTGTACAGACCACCACAACGGCCCCTAGACAGTTACCATCAGCTGTCCAGACAAGAGCAGGTGACCATCTTTCGTCTGAGGACCGGGCACAACCGACTCAATTTCCACCTGCACAGACGCTTCCGGGGAGATGATTCTGTATTCAGGTCATGAAGAGGAGAATGCCCCCCATACAGAAGGAGTAGCACTCATGCTGTCACCAGTGGCACAGAGAGCACTGATGGGCTGGGGACCTCTTGGGCCAAGAATTATAACAGCAGCCTTTAGAACCAAGAAAAAGCTCAAGCTGAACGTCATCCAGTGTTATGCGCCCACCAATGACAGTGACGAGGAAGAGAAACAAGAGTTCTACGACCGACTCCAGAGTGCCGTGGACAAATGTGCGGAGCGAGACATCACCATCGTCATGGGCGATTTTAATGCCAAAATAGGGGAGGACAACACCGGATACGAAAAGGTGATGGGGAGACAGGGACTAGGCTCGGAGATGAGTGAGAACGGGGAGAGGTTTGTAGACTTTTGTGCTCTAAACCGACTTGTCATTGGAGGCAGCATCTTCCCACACAGAAGAATACACAAAGCAACTTGGGTCTCACCTGACCATACAACAGAGAACCAAATAGACCATATCTGCATTAGAAGATTTAGATTTAGAAGATCCCTTCAAGATGTTCGAGTGAGGAGGGGAGCAGATGTCGCCTCAGACCACCATCTGCTTACCTTAAGAATGAAGCTCAAGCTAAAGAAAAGCCGCACAGAGACAACAAGAAGACAGCGCTATAATGTAGGCCTCCTGAGAGAAACTGGAGTTAGAGAAGAGTTCAAACTGGTGCTGTCCAACCGGTTTCAAGCGCTACAGGAGCTAGTAAATAAAGAGGAGGCGGTCACCACAGAGCAGCAGTGGAAGGCAGTTAGAGAGGCGCTGAACTCAACCTGCAAAGACACTGTAGGGTTCAGGAAACACCACCACAAGGACTGGCTGTCGGCACAGACCTTGAAGAAGATAGAAGCGAGGAAGCAGAAGAAAGCAGCGGTCAACAACAGTCGCACGAGAGCAGCCAAAGTAAGGGCACAGGGGGAATACTCGGAAGCCAACCGCGAGGTGAAGAGGAGTATCAGGGCAGACAAGAGGGCCTACACAGACAGCCTGGCAGCAGAGGCAGAAAAGGCAGCAGGCAGCGGCAACATGAAACAGCTCTACGAGATTACCAGAAGATTGTCGGGTAAGTATGGCCATACAGAAAGACCAGTAAAAGACAAAGAAGGCAAGCCTATTGCAGACAGAGCAGACCAACTCGACAGATGGGCCGAGTATTTTGAAGAGTTACTGAACAGACCTAGCCCACCCGACCCCCCCGACATCCAGCCGGCAGAGACCGACCTACCCATCAGCTGTGACAGACCCAGCCGGGAAGAGATCAGAAAAGCAGTGGCATTTTTGAAGAATGGCAAAGCAGCAGGGCCAGATGGCATCCCAGCGGAGTCTCTGAAAGCAGACCTAGAGACAACAGTTGAGATGCTGTACCCACTGTTTGGAAAGATCTGGGTAGAGGAGGTGATGCCAGCTGACTGGAAGGAGGGGTACCTAATCAAGCTTCCCAAGAAAGGTGACCTCAGCAAGTGTTCCAACTACAGAGGAATCACCTTGCTGTCAGTACCAGGAAAGGTCTTCAACAGGATCATCCTAGAGAGAATGAAGAGCTCCGTTGACCCCCAGCTGAGAGACCAGCAAGCAGGATTCAGGAAGAACCGATCATGTACAGACCAGATCGCCACTCTCCGCATCATCGTGGAACAGTCTCTGGAGTGGAGCTCCCCGCTGTACGTCAACTTTGTGGATTATGAGAAAGCATTTGACAGCGTGGACCGAGAGACTCTGTGGAAACTCCTACGACACTACGGTGTACCCACAAAGCTCGTCCGCCTGATCAAGAGCAGCTATGATGGCATGACATGTCGCGTGATCCACGAAGGGCAGTTCACCAGAGAGCTCCAGGTCAGAACTGGTGTCAGGCAGGGGTGTCTGCTGTCTCCATTCCTCTTCCTACTGGCCATAGACTGGGTCATGAAGATGACCACAGAGCACAGACGAAGTGGAATACAGTGGACACTGTGGACACAGCTTGACGACCTCGATTTTGCAGACGACTTGGCATTACTGACCCACACTCATCAACAAATGCAGAACAAGACAACGAGGCTTGCTGACATCTCGTCCCAAGTGGGCCTCACCATTCACAAACAGAAAACAAAGACAATGAGGCTGAACGCAACCAGGGAAGAACCAGTCTTGCTTGCTGGCACCCCGTTGGAGGAGGTGGAGTCCTTCACCTATCTCGGGAGCATCATAGACAAAAAAGGCGGCACTGATGCAGATGTCAGAGCACGAATCGGTAAAGCCAGAGCAGCCTTTCTCCAGTTGAAAAAAGTGTTGAGTTCCAGAGAGCTGTCACAACACACCAAAGTCCGGATTTTCAACTCCAATGTAAAAGCAGTTCTTTTATATGGAGCAGAGACATGGAGATTGACAAAAACCACAGTCAACAGAGTACAGACCTTCATGAACAGTTGCCTTAGAAGAATTTTGAAAATCCACTGGCCAGAGAAGATCAGCAACGTCAGACTCTGGGAGAGAACAGAGCAGATAACAGCAGAGAATGAAATTGGGCGAAGAAGATGGGGATGGATCGGTCACAGTCTGAGAAAGCCAGCTTCCAGTATCACTAGGCAGGCATTGTCATGGAACCCCCAGGGAAAGAGGAAAAGAGGTAGGCCGAGAAACTCCTGGCGTCGAGACCTCCAAGCAGACATCAAGAGACTGGGAACCACCTGGAGTAGAATTGAAGGAGAAGCACAGGACAGGAGTTGCTGGAGGTCTCTTGTCGACGGCCTATACCCGGGTAGGGGTGACAGGCGTAAGTAAGTAAGTAAGTACAGACGCTTCCACCTCGTGCCATCTCCCCTGTGCCCTTGTGGAGAAGCAGAGCACACCGCAGAGCACATCCTCCAGGACTGTGGGAACCACCAGCCGCTGAGGGAGGAGATATGGCCGAAGCCCGCCACTCTACAAGAGAAACTGTACGGGCCTGTGGAGGCGCTACAGAAGACCACAGATTTCATTTTGAGAGCCAAACTCCAAGTGTGACGGCGTTCGAGAAGAAGAAGAAGAAGAGGTTGTGTTAGAGAGGAGGAAATGGATCAGCATAATAAGCCTAAAAATATGAACAACTCTGAATGTTCCTAAAGATAAACGCATCTGAGCTCCAAACAATACGACAGACTTTGGGATGAAATTCTCATCTAGTTAATGAATATTAATGAGTTTTGTTTACGTTTTCTTTTCTGATTGGTTGTGTTGAGTGAATCTGCTGGATTGTTCTGGAAATCTGTAATAGTATAAAGACCGTGTGAGGAAATATGTTTGTACATTGTACGAGAGACGCAGTGTGTCAAAAGTGTTGATGCATTGTAGAGACACAGAGTATCAGTGAGTGGATGCATTTGTGGATGCATTGTGCTGAGATCGCATCGCTGCAATAAAATAAAAAGGAATGTGGACTCGAAGGAGCTCAACTCCTCGAGTTTGTAAAGGAGAAAGAGAAGGAGAGACTGGCGAGAGATAAGGATAGGAAAAAAGAAAAGAGACTGGAGAGAGAAGAAAAAGCCACAGAGAACAAGAAGCTTGACATTCAAGCTGTAGAGGCAGATAAACGGCGAGAACATGAATTTCAGCTCAAGAAGATGGAATTAGAAGCACATGGCCAGAGGACAACTGAAGCCAGCAGAGAGCAAACAGCCCGTGCGCCAAAACTACCGCCTATTGCAGAAAATTCAGATAAAATGGATGCTTATTTGGAACGGTTCGAGCGCTTCGCAAGCAGCAACAACTAGAAACAAGAGACTTGGGCCATCAAACTGGGCGCACTTCTAAGCGGCAAAAGGCTTGAGTTCTACACCCTCTTGCCAAGAGAAGAAGCCGAGGATTATGCGTATTTGAGAGCCGCCCTGCTGAGAAAGTACGAATTCACTGACGAGGGTTACAGACGACAATTCCGGAATTGCAAGCCTCATAAAGGAGAAACACCCGGCCTATTCATTGAGAGAATCAGGACCTACCTGGAGAAATGGATAGAGCTGGCTGGCTTGAAGAAATAATACCAGGACCTGTGAGACCTCATCTCCGAGAAGAAGTAGAGGCTGCAGTGAAGTCGCTGAAAAAATGGGAAGGCAGCAGGAGCAGACAACATCCCTGCAGAGTTAGTCCAAGAAGGGAGAGAAGATATGATAAGCGCCTTACTAACAATCTGCAATAAGATAGTTACATGCCTATGCATAACAAATTAAAAGAAAAGGGGAGACTGCCAGTGCTAATATTTTAGGAAGATTACAAAGTAAAGTAGGTTAAAGCACTGTTAGGGGAGAGAAATGTGCATGATCGACCAGTGATCATAGACCTACTTTAGGTCAAAGCACAAAAAAAAAAAAAAAAGATAGGAAAGAGGGGTGCGCTAAGAAAGTGACTAGAAGCAATGCATATGGAAGCCCCCCCCCCCCCCCCCAAGGGGGGCGTATCACATATCCCACTGTTCCAGCCCCTTGGTGCACGGTCCCCCAGGTCTAGGTGTGGCAGTCTCCTCTTTTCTTTTCATTTATTACTATAATATCGACTGCAACCCCTTCCCCCCTTTTAGTAGGTTCTCTCTTAGGGTGCATGGAAATTTGGCTCTAGGTGGGGGCATGGAATGTATGCCCCTGCAGACACACAGTAAAATGTGGCTGTCATTGCAGGTAGGCAAAAGTTCCTGCCTTCCTCCAGTATTGCCGATGGTGTGCTGAAGAGGTCGCCAAGACCGAAACAGCTGTCCACACCGGCTAAATATCTGGACCCCCCCCCCCCCTTGGGGGACCTAGATTTAAAGTTCCTTGCACCTAGGGGCTGGAACAGTGGGATATGTGATACGCCCCCCCTTCGGGGGGATGGGGGGGGGGGCTTCCAGTTACTTTCTTAGCGCACCCCCTCTTTCCTATCTTTTTTTTTTTTTTTTTTTTTTGTGCTTTGACCAAAGTATGATCACTGGTCGATCATGCACATTTCTTTCCCCTACTTTACTTTGTAATCTTCCTATGCATAACAGATTCGTGCCCCTTTATTATATGTCCCATAAAAATTCAGTCTGACGCCAGAAATATTTGGCGTTTTACTCCTAACGTGCGTGTGTATGCATGCGTGCGGTTGTGCGTACGTCGTGTGTGCGTGTGTATTCTGTGTGTGTGTGTGTGTGTTTGTGTGTGTTTGTGTGTGTGTGTGTGTGTGTGTGTGTGTGTGTGTGTGTGTGTGTGTGTGTGTGTGTGTGTGTGTGTGTGTGTGTGTGTGTGTGTGTGTGTGTGTGTGTGTGTGACAGGCTGGACCCACCGTGCAGCAATACAGTCGATACATGACGTGAAGGTCATCCCTCAGACTACAAACGTGACTCGAAACTACGACCTTGATTTGTGGAAAGGTCAGTGATGCGTATTTTATCGTTTTAAATAAAAATGCAACATGTATCTCCTAATATTACAGCGATCTGCTCCACGGCGGGGTTGAATTCACAAATTTGTAAACACAACTTGATTATAAATGTTGTCTTGCGCAAACTAAAACATTTCCACTCTTCTTTTCACAACCCGTGTGAATAGCAGAGGTTTTCTACTCCCATTGTGGTGCAACGGAATAACTCTTCTAGGTACAGATGAGAAGAAGAGATTTCATGTCTTTTAGGTTTACTGAATTCAAACTATATAAGTTTAATTTAGGCGTTCGTCCAGCATTGGTTTGACATATTAAGAATATTTATGAAGGAGACATTGCTAAGTATTGCATGGAGTCGGTCGCTTTAAGTATGTTCTTTGAGGGTTTTACTCGTGCTGAACAGTCCATGCGACGTCGTGCAGTTGATCCATTTTTGGACACTGTAACATTGGGCGTGTTTGACTTACTTTTGAGTTACTGCAGTCAGCTTCTGTATGGTATGGGAGTTAAAATGATCCGGAGTTTACAACGTGTGCTCAATGTTTGTCGTGATGCAACTAAGACTTTCTACCCATCTTTTCAGAATCGCTTGGAATTAGCACACGTAATTGGGGTGTGCTTCTGTTCCGTGCAGAACTCTCCTACGTCGCAGAAGTGGAAAAGAGCAGAAAAGTCGTTAATTCAGAGTCATTTTACGATTTTACCACATATCCCACTTAAAATAATTAAAGCGACATAATCTAGGCTGTAAAGGGTTCATCCTTGATAATTGATCTTAGTACAATGTTGGTCAAAAAATTTGACTCACAAAAATACCTAACTTATGAAGTTTGAATGTCGTAAAATGACCATGTAGCAGAATTCTGTCAACACTAGCCAGGGGCAGTAAAAACAAACAAACAAACCCAAAACTCTGGTTAAGAAAGTCTTTGTTGTTGCAAGACACATTTTAGAACCCAGTCGTATCGGCAAATTTTGGCAACCAGCCCACCACGGAGCAGCTAATATAACTAATTTTCAGTACAAGAATAGAACACGTGATAAAAGAAAAATTCGGCTCATCTTGTTTTAAATATAGCCATTTTGAAACATCTAAATCGACATTCAGTTTCGCAAATAAAAAAAAAAAAAACGGAAAAAAAACACGAAAAAAAAAAACAAACAACTGGTCTTGTCATACGGGGTAACCTGACAAATTGCAAACACAACACCTCCAAAATCCACTAGTACAGCGTGGATTGCATCCCTAAAGCTTTATGTGATCTAGTGTGATCTTTATGTGATCTTTCTATATCTAGTGAGTGATGCAGTCACTTTAGTACAGCAGTTTAAAGTAAAGAATATATATATACTCAGAGACTTAAACGCGAAAAATGTCCATAGATAGATCCGCAAACAAAGAGCCACCCTGACAAGAAAACAAGAAAACTGTATTTGTTGTTTACTACAGATTTCAGCCTTCTGTCTGAGCTACCTTAACCAAACAATTAAAAATTGGAAGAGCTATCGCCCGTGGCTACCTTGGTTTCATTAGTGTTGAAAATATGCAAAACTGGACACAGCAAGTTGAGATGTTTTAACACACACGTTGTTTATGATGTTTGTTTCTGACTCAACAGAATTTGACTCACAAAATTAATTAGAGAACCAGAACTTCTGGTGCACATTATTTGGTGGTAAAAAAAGCAAGACCGGTCCCACCCAGGTATGCATCCTGTCACTCTGGTCCCGACGCCTGTTATTCTCCGAGTTGTTTGTGGTCGCTGCAGTCGCATACGTTGTGTTTTTTGAGGCGTTTCGATCGGTATTCGTAGTGTGTAACTACAGGCTCCGATATACTCGTCAGGGAACCGGCCTATTGTTTTATTGGTGTAGTTTTTGGGTAGAGGGCTATCTTTAAAGTCGGTGGGTTTCTGTAGCGGTGTCCGTTTTGGATCATGTGTTCTTCCTAATCCGTTTGTGAAATTCCGTCTCTCGAAGTATGGTGGGGAGTGTAGAGAAGGATAAGCCAGGTGGGTAGTATTTGGGCTGCGCATGTAGATTACGCAGTATCCTTGGCCCGATGAGCTTAGCCGGGTGAAAGGCAGTCGCTGGTTGTGAAGTCTTTCCTTTGATGAGTTGGTAGATCCCTGTTGATTGGGGGTCATTAATAATCCCGTTGGAGTAGGGTCGTGGGTTTTATCGCTTTCTTTTCATCCGTCGCGTTGTCTTTAGGGCTGAAAGGGAGAGGGGAGGTTAGCTTGTATCGTCAAGTTGCTCCGGGGTATCTGTGGTATGTCCGGATGTCGGGGAATTAGGGGCGATGTTCGCCTACTTTCTTCGTGGTAGAGGGTCAAATTCTCGTTGGGTCCATGGAGTAGATTGGATTATGTGAAGCGCTGTATGTTTCTTTAATCCTTTTCTTTCCCTTGTTGGGGTGGGTGGATTTGAGTATCCTTCGGGGTCTGAGCTTCATGCTGTGCGGTTGTTTGGTTTCCCTGTTGCTGAGAGCGGGAGTGTGAAGGGGGTTTATGCGCGATTAGCCTTGTTATAGGCACCATGCTTATGGCCGACCGTTACTAATCCTCGTCTAGAGGGCCGTTGTTGCCGTGGTGGTTAGTTGTTGTCGTTGTTGCTGTTAGTTCTCATATATCTGGTTGTCTTCTTGTATTGTGTCGACAGCAGACATGGCTATGTCTCTTTTTGTGTTGAGTTTCGCTGATATAATCATATCCTTTATGTTTTTATGTCGCTTATAGGCGATCAGCGGTGGATTGGGGAAGAGTGTTTTGCACTCTGTCTTGTCATGTGGTGCCAGTGTGTTCGAATTTTCCTTTGTATGTGCTTGACACTGGGGGAGTATGGGGTAACCATAACCAGCGGTGTTTTCGTTGCTTTCTTCGGTCTTTCCGCTAGGTGTTGCTTTCTGTCTTTCGCGAGTACTGTGTCAGTTTCTTGCGCGAGTTCCGTATGTTTGTATCCACGATCTGTCGTTTTGTCGTGAAACAGATGGATCTGTTTATGTAGATCTGTTCTGTTGCTGTTAGTTCTCATATATCTGGTTGTTTCGCCCCTGATCAGGGCTTTGAAGACGTGTTGAAGGTGAGCTGAGGTACTGATAAGTTTCTCTCGGTTTTCTGTATGTTTTGATGTCCAGTATTCCTTCACGCTCGAATCGCTCTCCCTTGTAGACTTGAGTGTCCAGGAAAGTAGCTGTATGGTCTTCGATGGTTTATGTGAATTTCAGGAGTGGTGAGGTTAAAAACCCTGTTGATGGTTCCACATTTGGAAGCCGTCATCTCTGTATCTTTCGTTCCAAATGATTCTCTCTCTCTCTCCTCAAATTGGTTGATGCCCATCAGTATTGGTGTTGCAGGCTTCCGGTGGAACTCTATAGCACATCGCGGCGCTGATTATTTGTCGGTACAGCTGCCCATTGAAGGTGAAGACGTTGTTCGTGAGGATGATTTCCATGAATCTCAGGAGGTAGCGTTTTTCTATCGGCGTCTCAACTAGGTCTGAGACTGTTCACTGCCTCCAGCAATTCGTGGAATTCCATGTTGCTTACATCGATGTGACGTCATAGCTTGGTTTCTCGTGGGATCCTTGTTTGTTCAATTTATCAAATGAACGCCGGTGTGTCTTTGATGTATGTGGGTTGTTTTTGTACGAAGCATAGTAGGTGGAGATCCACAAATTTTGCTATGGCATAGTCGTGCTTGCTGATTGCGCCACGATTGGGCGACCCGCTATAATTCTCCTTTGCACTCCATTTTTCTCCATGTCATGCAGCACCTCTGTTGGGTATTTGTGGATTTTGGGAAGTAGGTAGAAAGAGGCTGTGTTTTGGTAGGTTTCCGTTTGCCGTAGGAATTTGTATGTTTGTTTGTCTATCCTCTTGGTTCTGTATGGTGTTTCAGATGTGTTGAGAATTTCTGCTATGATAGCCTCTGTGTTTGCTGTATCTGTTTTCTCGTAGTGTATTCCGTCCTCTAGTTGTCTCGAGCCCTCCCTGATGTAATTGTCTCTGTTGAGGAGTACGATTGTGCTGTTTTTGTCGGCTTTTTTTAAAGAACGATGTCCGTGTTGTTTTTGAGTGCATTGTGTGCTTCACGTTCCTCTCTCGCAAGATTGCTTTGTGTGCTCGACACGTTGACGTGCGTTAATTCTTCCGTTGTATTGGTCAATTGGACCGTTTGCTCTGTTTATAACCCGAGCTAAACTGTAGTGGGTGCGGGATCCACTTATGTTTGTCCTGATCCTGGAAGTGGTATTTGCAGCGTATTTTTCTGGTTAGTTCGTCGAATGCCGAAATGAGTTCGTTCTTCACTCGTTTGTTGTTTTGGGTATGAATTTCAGTCCTTTTCCCAACGCTTGAATTTCCGGGTCCGTGAGTTCGTGTTTTGATAGGTTTCGAATGAATTTTCTTGCTTCCTTTGTCTTCTCCTTAAGAGTCGCCGCGTTGGTGTGGTCTCAGTTTTGTCTGTATTTGTGTTGTTCAGCCTTCGCTTTCTTGTGCCTCCTGTTAAAGTGCCTCGCATATCATTAAGCCCTCTGCTGTGTAGTGAAAGTTGGTATTCAGCTTCACATGGAGCTTTTTAAGTTCTTTATGCCCTTTCGGGTGTTACGATTGTGGTTGTGTTATCCTGTGAGAGCGTACATGTGTTATTCGTAGGTAACGATATGTTGTTTATTTGAGCTATCACGGTTATGATTCACGTGTTTGTTTTTTTTGTAAGATTTTCTTTTGTTCGTGAGTAGAGCCGATTTCGTTTTGTTAAGTTTAGTCCGGAACGTTGTAGAAGGGTCGCACTGTAAGTGTCACGTCGGTTAGGTGACATCGCAACATTTTCGCTACTTTTCCTGTGCGCGTGTAGTGAGCAGTTTTTATTTTGTTTGGTGAATGTTCTCGTACCTTTTTGAGCTATCATAGATAGGGATACCATACTTTTATGTGTCTTTATTATATGCTAGAATTTAGAGCTGAAGTGAGCAACCGTGTTTTTGTAGCCTGATATATTGTTTCCGGAAAGTTTATGTTAATGAGTTTCGGCTGCGTGTTCCGTTCTGATTGGTTGAGTTCATGATTTCCGTAGAAGATTCTAGATTTTGATAGTGTATATAAGGAGGGCGCTGAGAAAACCCGTTAGTACATGTCTTGCTTTGTCAGTTGTAGTTTATTGCGAAAGACGCTGTGTATGAGAAACTTTGAGTCGTAGTATGGACATAGCAGAAGAGACTTTGTATTCAGTAGTTTGTGCATTTGAAAGAGCATTACTGTGAGGATATCGCATCGCTGAATTAAATATTGTTGGAACTGTTACTCCAGTTTTGTCTACATCCTTAAGCCACGGTTGACGGATTGCAGCTGAATGAGGTCTATTTAAAAGAACTCTACGTGCGTGTGTGTCTGGTGTGTTTATCATACTTCGACTCCACCACGTAACATTTTGGCGACCTCGACGAGACCTCTTCAGTTGGTTCAGTGAAAAGGGTAGCAGGAGAAAACAGCCAGCGGTGAAAAGCAGAGATGGCGACATCGGAATTGGAGACATTCCTGAAAATTGGAAAGGAATGTGGACTCGAAGGAGCTCAACTCCTCGAGTTTGTAAAGGAGAGAGAAGAGAAAGAAGAAAAGAAACGAGAGAAAGAAGAAAAGGAGAGACTGGAGAGAAAAGAGAAAGAAGAAAAGAAACGAGAGAAAGAAGAAAAGGAGAGACTGGAGAGAGAAGAGAAAGAAGAAAAGAAACCAGAGAAAGAAGAAAAGGAGAGATTGGAGAGAGAAGAAAAAGAAGAAAAGAAACGAGAGAAAGAAGAAAAGGAGAGACTGGAAAGAGAAGAAAGAGCCAAAGAACGTGAAATCAGGAGAGTCGAAATCCAAGCAGAAGAAGCAGAGAAACAGCGAAGAGAAGCAGAGAAACAACGAGAAGAGGAGAGAGAAGAGGCGGAGAGGCAGCGTCAACACGAAATTCATCTAAAGCAGATGGAGATTGAGGCACAGAGGCAGAGAACTAATGAAGCAACAGCATTAGCGAGCAGAGAACAAACAGCCCGTGCGCCAAAACTTCCACCTTTCATTGAAAATTCAGATCAGATGGATGCTTATCTGGAGCGATTCGAGCGCTTCGCAAATAGCAACCATTGGAAACAAGAGACTTGGCCTATTAAACTGAGCGAACTTCTAACTGGCAAAGCGCTTGAATTTTACACCCGTTTGCCAAGAGAAGAAGCCGAAGATTATACTCATTTGAAAGCCGCCCTGTTGAGACAGTACGACTTCACTGAAGAAGGTTACAGGCGACGATTTCGGAACTGCGAGCCTGAAGAAGGAGAAACACCCGGCCTATTCATTGAGAGAATCAGAAGCTACCTGGAGAAATGGATAGAGCTGGCTGGCCTAAACAGAGAGTACCAAGACCTGTGCGACCTCATCATCAAAGAACAAGTTTTCAGCGCATGTTCTAAGGACCTGGCCGCCCACCTCAGAGAGCAAAAAGACCAGTCACTAAAGGCCCTGGCCGACTTCGCTCAAAGATACCTTGACGCTCACAACATGAAGTTCGGGTCCAGTAAGCCACAGCGTGTGTCTGAACCAGCAGAGGGAATCCACGATGTCAGAGACACCCCGAGATACAAGCCGGTGGAGAACCTGATATGTTATCTCTGTGGAAAGAAAGGTCACAAGGCGATACGGTGTCCTTCTAAAAACATTCCCGGAGGCGACAACATCAGAAGATCCAACCAAGATCGTGGGATAGCAGGCAGAAGCAGTACCACGTCTCAACACAGAGCTGCCGCTGTATTAGCAAATGATGTGACGTCATCCAATGACTTTGAATCCAGAGAAAAGCAAGTTACACCAGAGCTGATCGAATCTTTTAGAAAGAATGGACGCATCCCAGTAGGAGATGGGACTACGTTTTTACCAGTCTCAAACATCGCGCTGCCTGAGAATGAAGTGCCGAACATGCCGGTGGTGTCAGGATTCGTCGGCAACACACCAGTGAGTGTTGAGAGACACTGGTTGCAGTTGCATCATCGTGAGAGAGGACCTAGTAGCTGAAGACCATAAGCTACAGGAGTGGACCACACTCATTTTGGCTGACGGAACTGTAAGAATTATCCCCCTTGCCAAAGTCAGTGTCGACACCCCATACTTGACAGGAGAGGTGAAGGCGTTGTGCGTGAAGACACCAGTCTACGACCTCATCATCGGAAACATTGATGGTGTCAGAAACGCAGACGATCCAGATCCAGAGTGGAGACCTGAAATATGTTCTGTTACCACGAGAAGTCAAGCAGAGAAGAGTCACCAGACCATCCCTCTAAAAGTGGCGGACAACACGGAAGCAGCAGTGGTAAATAAAGACAGGCTGGTGGAGCTACAGAGAGGTCAAGACAAACAAAAATCGGCGGAATCGGTGCGTCTTGCTGATGACGAAAGACTAGACGACGAGAACCTGTTTGACCTTAATGAACTCCGACACAAAGAGAATGTAGAAGATATTCAGTTCGGTCAGAATCTGACCCAAACTCAACGAGAAGAACTGTGCGTCCTGACTCGAGAGTTCGAGCATCGGTTTACACCTGACCCAGGGACAACAGACACCAACCAGCCCGAGGTTAATCTAACATCCGACAATCCCGTTCGCGACGAGTCGTGTCGTCTGTTTCGCTACACGAGTAAAGGAACGAGAAAGAATGTTCGAGAGACGCCGGACCTGAGAGTCGACATGGATTCCAGATCACCAGTTGTTATCGCGAAGGAACAAGAGAGATCCAATTTGGTGTGTATGAACTGTGACACTTTTCCTAAGCTGACAGTGTTCGACCCCGGACCAGTGACTTTTGAACTGGGAACTGTAACTTATGGTTTGGTGATGTTCCTGAAACTAACTTTGACATTATTTTTAGTTTAACTTAAGGGTTCGCAGAACTTTGGAGCAGATTACCTGAGCAGAACAGTTTAAATGAACATTTCTGTGTCCAGAACTTTTGTATGAAACATTTCGATGCTCAGGACTGTTTACAGGAACTGTGAGACGTTTATTTTAATTTGATTTTTGATGTGTAGTTATATTTATTTAGGGTTTTGTGTAGGTTTACACAGCCACAACCGTATTTTTGAAATTTGAAAAGAAATTTTTGTGAAATTTCATTCTTAAGGTGAGGGGGGGGGGGGGGGGTAATGTTACGATTGTGGTTGTGTTATCCTGTGAGAGCGTACATGTGTTATTCGTAGGTAACGATATGTTGTTTATTTGAGCTATCACGGTTATGATTCACGTGTTTTTTTTAGTAAGATTTTCTTTTGTTCGTGAGTAGAGCCGATTTCGTTTTGTTAAGTTTAGTCCGGAACGTTGTAGAAGGGTCACACTGTCTAGTGGCCTCGTAAGTGTCACGTCGGTTAGGTGACATCGCAACATTTTCGCTACTTTTCCTGTGCGCGTGTAGTGAGCAGTTTTTATTTTGTTTGGTAAATGTTCTCGTACCTTTTTGAGCTATCATAGATAGGGATACCATACTTTTATGTGTCTTTATTATATGCTAGAGTTTAGAGCTGAAGTGAGCAGCCGTGTTTTTGTAGCCTGATATATTGTTTCTGGAAAGTTTATGTTAATGAGTTTCGGCTGCGTGTTCCGTTCTGATTGGTTGAGTTCATGATTTCCGTAGAAGATTCTAGATTTTGATAGTGTATATAAGGAGGGCGCTGAGAAAGCCCGTTAGTACATTGTCTTGCTTTGTCAGTTGTAGAGATACGCAGTTTATTGCGAAAGACGCTGTGTATGAGAAACTTTGAGTCGTAGTATGGACATAGCAGAAGAGACTTTGTATTCAGTAGTTTGTGCATTTGAAAGAGCATTACTGTGAGGATATCGCATCATCGCTGAATTAAATATTGTTGGAACTGTTACTCCAGTTTTGTCTACATCCTTAAGCCACGGTTGACGGATTGCAGCTGAATGAGGTCTATTTAAAAGAACTCTACGTGCGTGTGTGTCTGGTGTGTTTATCATACTTCGACTACGTAACATGGGGTCGTTTTGTTCGCCCTTCTCCAGGTGTGTTTCATCAAGATTTATATTTGTGTGTGGGGAATGAGTTCCTATATTCGGTGTGGTACAAAGGGTTTCGACCGCCCTTAAACACGTGTAGGTCTTAACCACCCTGTCTCAGGTGTGGTAGACATACAAAGAAATCCTTCTCTTTAGGAGTTTATTGTTGGTAACAGCCTTGGGTCTGTCTTGGTTGTTTTGGTTCCATCCACCCTTTTTCAGGTGTGGGGAGTGAGTCTCAACCACCCTATTTAGTGGTAATAAAGCAAGACCGGTCCCGGGTGGGTATGCATCCTGTCACTCTGGTCCCGACGCCTCTAAATATCCGAACAGAAGAATGTGAAGCACTCGGGGCGTTTCGATCGATAGTACTACAGGCTCCGATTTACTCATCAGGGAACCGGCCTACAATTCTCAGTCCATTCCTTGGTGTCGCATTTTATTCCTTCCAATAGGACATGGTAATTGTTGTCAATGTAGTCCATGCATGTAACTGTAGTCCTGACGCGTCAAGTATGATCGCTTTCAAATCCTTGCAGGGTCCAGTCTTATGTCGGGATACGATTAAATCGTCGCGTCTTCTTTTCCCTCGGCGCTTGTGCCTGTCAGGTCCAAGGTCATTTCCTGCTCAGCGGGGCTAAGCCGCGATAAGACACCAGGAAGCGTTGAGAGTCTGCGTGTATGGTTGTGGGAGTCATATTCTTTGTTTATTAATTCGTCCGTTTTGACGGATCAATCCCGGACTTAGCGTCGTTGTTGTTGTTGATTCTCAGTGTATTCAGTCGTGTTTATAGACGATGCCGGTTGTTTGTGTGGCTGTGTTGCCGCACATACGACAGATTGGTGTTTCTGTGTAGTACTATTGCCCTCTGTGTAGATGGTACGCAGTGTTGCCGTGGTGCATATCTTACAGTTGATGCTTTACAAGCAGCTTAATGAGCTGCTGTTGCTGTTTTGGTGTGGCTGTCCTTTCGTTGATCGCTGTTGTTGCCGTTGGCTTGTTGGGCCGCCTGAATTGTATACCGTTTTAGTGGTAGGTTCCGGGTTTTGTCGGTGTAGAAGGGCCTTCATTTCATGGAATCATTCACAGAAAAGTTGGCCTCGCTTGTTGCGAGTGTCTCAGTCCTCCTTTCACTTTTGTGCGCTTTCAAACGAGTTCTTTGTGACCAGTGTTGCCTGGTGTTGTGGATTAAAGTTGGTGTCGCGTTGTTTTGTGGTAGCAATGTCCGTTTCCTCTATTCTTAGTCTGTGTTGTACACACAGTGGCTTGCCTTCTTCGTTGGCGGGAGTTAAGTCTTTTAACAAACAGTATGACGTCATAGCGTGTAGCGATTCATGACAGGTGTCAGGGACCAGGGAGAGGGACCAGAGTGACAGGATGCATACCTGGGTAGGACCGGTCTTGCTCTTTTACCACCCACCACGGAGCAGCTAATTTTCAGTACAAGAATAAAACACGTGATAAAAGAAACATTCGGCTCATCTTGTTTTAAATGTAACCATTTTGAAACATCTAAATCGACATTCAGTTTCGCAAAAAAAAAGAAAAAAAAAAAACACGAAAAAAACAAACTCAGTTCTAACTCCGAAAAGCCTAATCATTTTGATTCGATGGAACGTGAGAACCTTCTGCCGTACCATCTGACGGCAGTTCCGATGAAAGCGTCCTTCCAAGGCTGGCTCTAGCCTCGTCCTACTGTCCCCAACCCTCAACCAAATAACAGCCTTATCCGAGCCCATTTTAGTATATATATTTTTTAATTTGTTTCCTGGCTTTTAAATTTATGCCCGTATATGTGCCTCAGCAGATCCAAGTATATTCCGTAGTGAACCCGACTGTCTTTACCAGAACGAAAGAGGGGAGGCGAGGGGGGGGGGCGGGGAGGGGGGTGGCGGGGGGGGTGGGGGGGGAGGTGTTCATTTATATGGTCATTGATGTACGGTTACTGAAAAACAAAAGGAACTTCTGAAACTCACTGCAAACCACAATAAGCGCATCTCCCTTCACCCTCACCCACTCAGCCTGGAAATTAAAATTGTGTGAACTGAAAAAGCAAAACTTAGGCACATATTCTCATGGGTCACGGTCCTGTAACTTCCATGACAGACTCCTGAGGATCTATGCCTTTTCTCATCAGTAGAAAGGACCACTATCACACTGAATTATATACACTCACTGATGCGCACCTTCTGTCTGGAATAAACATAGATCCTCATGGCTGATTGTACATTGCTTAACGTCCCGACAGCAACAAGGCTTTCTCAGGACGTGCCTGCACTGCTTGTGAAAAAAAAAAAAAACTAAACAGAACATTGAATGTATGTCGCCAGCCGGTCAAATACATTAAATAAACCTAACACATGGGCCTAAATAAAGCTAAGACCATTTAGCAACACACATCCAATATCAAGAGCTACAGGCAGTGCAGACAGTAGGGAGAGTTTTAAAATGGCAAATACAGGTGAATGGACAAAGGGTAGACAGAAACACATGCCCCAGAATAGAGAGATAAACCCACCCTGTGGGGCTGACCAGGGTGACCCTGGGAACTAAAAAATACCTAACCCCACCCAAGTCCCCCAGGGCAGACCCGGGTGGGGCGATCCTCATGGCGCCCGCAGATGCGAAAGCTAATGAGAATCATGCCTCTTGCCTGCCTCTATCATTATGCTGATAATTACATACAAGAAGCTACGCGAGCTGATTCACTGACTGCCTTCACCTGTATTAGACGCGTTGACAGCAATTATAAACAAACCGCTCTGCTGGAAAAAGGGGACAGAAACCGAGAAGAGCGCGCGTTCTGTTCCGTCTGATGTGCACAGAGACAAATGAACCTATCAAGAAACATTCATTCCACCGTTACCGCATACTTTCACGAGGATAATATGTTCTTGTTTTTACATCAGACCGATGGCATTTACTGTTTAGCAATGTTCGCCTATCTTACTTACTTACTTACGCCTGTCACCCCTACCCGGGTATAGGCCGTCGACGAGAGACCTCCAGCAACTCCTGTCCTGTGCTTCTCCTTCGATTCTACTCCAGGTGGTTCCCAGTCTCTTGATGTCTGCTTGGAGGTCTCGACGCCAGGAGTTTCTCGGCCTACCTCTTTTCCTCTTTCCCTGGGGGTTCCATGACAATGCCTGCCTAGTGATACTGGAAGCTGGCTTTCTCAGGCTGTGACCGATCCATCCCCATCTTCTTCGCCCAATTTCATTCTCTGCTGTTATCTGCTCTGTTCTGTCCCAGAGTCTGACGTTGCTGATCTTCTCTGGCCAGTGGATTTTCAAAATTCTTCTAAGGCAACTGTTCATGAAGGTCTGTACTCTGTTGACTGTGGTTTTTGTCAATCTCCAAGCCTCTGCTCCATATAGGAGAACTGCTTTTACATTGGAGTTGAAAATCCGGACTTTGGTGTGTTGTGACAGCTCTCTGGAACTCCACACTTTTTTCAACTGGAGAAAGGCTGCTCTGGCTTTACCGATTCGTGCTCCGACATCTGCATCAGTGCCGCCTTTTTTTGTCTATGATGCTCCCGAGATAGGTGAAGGACTCCACCTCCTCCAACGGGGTGCCAGCAAGCAAGATTGGTTCTTCCCTGGTTGCGTTCAGCCTCATTGTCTTTGTTTTCTGTTTGTGAATGGTGAGGCCCACTTGGGACGAGATGTCAGCAAGCCTCGTGGTCTTGTCCTGCATTTGTTGACGAGTGTGGGACAGTAATGCCAAGTCGTCTGCAAAATCGAGGTCGTCAAGCTGTGTCCACAGTGTCCACTGTATTCCACTTCGTCTGTGCTCTGTGGTCATCTTCATGACCCAGTCTATGGCCGGTAGGAAGAGGAACGGAGACAGCAGACACCCCTGCCTGACACCAGTTCTGACCTGGAGCTCCCTGGTGAACTGCCCTTCGTGGATCACGCGACATGTCATGCCATCATAGCTGCTCTTGATCAGGCGGCCACGCCCAACCCCCTTACTAGGAGGACCAGGGGTTTTCTGTCCCTTAGACCATGTTGGTTCACGGCACCTTATTTCATTCGGTGCACCCCTCTCACGAGGGACCCCCTATCCACCACCCAGGGGACGCGCCTCAACGCCATATGGTCCCAGCGCGAGGAATGTTCGCCTATAACCATAGACAAAACTCCCCAAGAGGCATAGATCTTCACGGGTTCCGCGCAGAGTGCGGGGGCTTGTGAGAAGCTAAATGTACTGTATGTATCTTGGTGGCTAGTGTTGCCTCTATGCTGCTATGTTTGCGCAGCCGGGATAAAATTGCGACCACCGAGCCCAAAACAAAACACCCATGGCTGTCAACACGCACGATTCGACGACCGTCCCAGCTCTGCGGCGTAGAATAGCGCGATCGGCAGTGCAAACTCGAGTCTAGAGACTAACTGAAACTGGTCTTGGCGTAACCTAACAAATTGCAAGCACAACCCCTCCAGAATCCACTAGTGCAGCGTGGATTGCATCCCTAAAGCTTTATGTGATCTAGTGTGATCTTTATGTGATCTTTCTAGATCTAGTGAGTCTTGGCTTGACTTCGCGAACGAAGATTTTATAGGAGTTGCCCACGACGTCTGCAGGCTTGTTCGTGGCTGCGGAGGCCAATCCGAGACAGGCAGGTTCGACCGCAGTGGCTGCAGGGGAAGGTATGGCCAGGGTTCTGAGCTGCGGCATCTCTGTTTTTTCTCCTGAGCCGCTTGTCCTTAAGGCTAGCTCTGTGAGAGTCCTCAAAGGAGACAGCTGCCTTGTAAATGGTGGAGCGCCAGGTGTCACGGTCCGCAGCAAGCGAAGACCACTGGTGGTGGTCGATTTGGCAGGCACTAAGTGACTTCTTGAGACAGTCTTTGTATCTCTTCTTTGGTGCCCCTCTGTCACGGTGTCCAGTAGCAAGCTCGCCGAACAGGGTGATCTTTGGTAGGCGATGATCCTCCATCCTGGAGACATGCCCCGCCCAGCGGAGCTGCGTCCGCAGCAGCAAAGCCTCGATGCTCACAGTTTCAGCCTGTTCAAGGACCTCGACGTTGGTGACATAGTCACTCCAGTGAATGCCCAGGATGGTACGCAGGCAGCGCTGGTGGAAGCGTTCGAGGAGTCGTAGTTGGCTGCGGTAGAGGGCCCAGGACTCGGAACCATACAGCAGGGTGGTGAGGACCACAGCTCTGTACACGCTGATCTTGGTGCCTGTTTTCAGCTGTTGATTGTGCCACACCCGCTTGAAAAGTCGCCCGAAAGCGCTGTTCGCTTTTGCCAGCCTGCTGTCAAGCTCCTTGTCCAGCTTGGCGTCCGACGTGATAATGCAGCCAAGGTAAGTAAACTGGTGCACTGACTTTAGTTCAGACTCGCCAATGGTGATGTGAGGAGGGCGATACACTGTCTTGGGTGCCGGCTGATGGAGGACCTCTGTCTTTTTCAGACTGACCTCGAGTCCAAAGAGCTGGGCAGCATCTGCGAAGCAAGACGTGATGCGCTGCAGGGCTCTCTCTGTGTGTGCAACGAGGGCAGCATCATCAGCAAAAAGCAGCTCACGAATCAGTTGGTCTAGGGTTTTCGTGTGGGCCTGCAGTCGTCTGAGGTTGAACAGGCTGCCATCGAGACGATACCTGATGTACACTGCATCGTCATCATCGAGGTCCACTGTGGCCTGCTTCAACATCATGCTAAAAAAGATGGTGAAGAGGGTCGGTGCCAGCACGCAGCCCTGCTTTACGCCGTTGAGAATAGGGAATGGTTCTGAGAGGTCATTGTTGAGTCTGACCTGGCCTTGCTGGTCCTCGTGTAGCTGGACAATCATGTTGAGGAACTTTGGGGGACAGCCAAGTCGCTCCAGGATCTGCCACATGCCTTGCCTGCTCACAGTGTCGAACGCTTTTGTTAGGTCGACAAATGTTACGTACAGCCCTTTGTTCTGCTCGCGGCACTTCTCCTGTAGCTGTCTCAGCACAAAGACCATATCGGTGGTGCTCCTGTTTGCTCTGAAGCCACACTGGCCCTCTGGGAGTTGGTCTTCAGCGATGGCAGGTACCAGCCGATTCAGGAGCAGCCTTGCAAGGATTTTCCCAGCAATGGACAGCAGGGTAATTCCCCGATAGTTGGAACAGTCAGACTTCTCGCCTTTGTTCTTGTACAGGGTGATAACGACTGCATCACGGAGATCTTTTGGTAGTGTTCCTTCCTCCCAGCAGCAGAGAAAGAGGTCATGGAGCTTGTTGTGCAGTGCTGTGCCTCCATGTTTCCAGATCTCTGGCGGTATTCCATCAATGCCTGCTGCTTTGCCACTCTTGAGCTGGTGGATGGCTGTGAGGGTCTCTTCAGCGGTGGGCGGTTCGTCCAATTCAACCTTTACTGGGAGGTGTGGGATTTGTAGGACGACTGCTTCTTGAACAGTGCGCTCAGCGCTGAAGAGGCTCTGAAAGTATTCCGACCAGCGGTTCAAGATGGAGGTATTATCTGTGAGGAGTGCCTGGCCATTCGCGCTTCGCAGGGGACTTTGTACCAGGTGCCTGGGGCCATACACTGCTTTCAGTGCTTCGTAGAAGCCCCTGTAGTCACCATTGTCAGCACAAAGCTGGGTCCTCTGTGCAAGTCTGGTCCACCACTCATTCTGGAGATCTCTGAGCTTGCGCTGGAGACTGCTGCAGACGAGGCGGAAGGCAGATTTCTTCACAGGGCAGGAAGGCTGGGCTAGGTGGGCCTGATGGGCGGCTCTTTTTTTTTGCTAGGTGTTCCTGGATCTCTACATCGTTTTCGTCAAACCAGTCTTTGTTCTTCTTTCTGGCGAAACCCAAGACTTCTGCAGAGGATTTTGCAATAGCAGTTTTCAGTTGTTCCCAAAGTGTTTCAGGGGAGGAGTCTACTGGGTCCGCTGTGTCTTTGAGCCTGCGCTGTAAATCTGTCTGAAAGGCAGCTTTCACATCGTCACGCTGAAGGCTGGCAACGTCAAGCTTTTTCTTGGGGGGCCCCCATTTCTTGGGTTTTGGCTTGAAGTGGAGCCTGAGTTTGCAGCGGACAAGGCGGTGGTCAGTGTGGCACTCTGCGCTGGGCATCACTCTGGTGAGGAGGACGTCACTGCGGTCCCTCTGACGCACTAGGACATAGTCGATAAGGTGCCAGTGTTTGGAGCGAGGATGCATCCAGGTGGTCTTTCGACTGTCCTTGTCGTCCTAGTGAGTGATGCAGTCGCTTTAGTACAGCAGTTTAAAGTAACGAATATATATACTCACAGCCGATAAAAACGCGAAAAATGTCCATAGATAGATCCGCAAACAAAGAGTAGGGTTACAAAACAAGAAAAATGTATTTGTTGTTTACTACAGATGTTTAGCCTTCTGTCTGAGCTACATTCACCAAACATTTGGAAGAGCTATCGCCCGTGGCTACCTTGGAGGACAGTTTCATTAGTGTTAAAAATAAGCAAAACTGGACACACTCTGATCAGCAAGTTGAGATGTTTTAACACGCACGTTGTTTATGATGTTATTACTGACTCAAAATAAATTTGACTCACAAAATTAATTAGAGAACTGGAACTTCTGGTGCACATTATTTCGACTAAATTAGTATGCATGGAAAGGTGTTCTCATCAGGCGTGTAAACATAAGTACAAGGTTGGCTTTTGTATCAGCGAAGTCAGACTTTTCTTAAAATGTATGACCCTTGAACTGTGATGGGTCGACTAAATTAGTATGCATAGAAAGGTGTTACCATGAGCTACCTTTTCGCCAAAATGTATTGAGAAGTTTGCAAAAACATCGAGGACGGTTTCTTCTTTCCTCTATAAATTGTGTTCTTATCAAAACGCCCCACACTTGAGCAGGGAACCAGGTTTCTCTTCCACCTTCTCGACTGGCAACGAATCAGACGATTTTTGTCAAACGTCTTTCATGCTCCGCCCAGCTGTTTTCCTTGTTTGTGTACATGATAAGTGATTAGGCAGCATATGGCGGAGTTTGTCGCATTACCGTCAAAAATTCTAAAGGTTATTATTTAATTTTTCTAGTTTCTCGCACACGAGACATAAGCAAACATATGTCGGGAAAGTTTGACCATTGACTTCTCCGACACCAAACACTGTGCTGCTGTAACCAAGACGGAAACCCCTTAATTTTGACCCAGCGAACTAGGTGAGCAGTTTTATGGCCGAACTATGCGGAAAAAAATTATCTCCTCTTGGTTTAGGGGCCTTTAAAACTTTCGTTTGATAATTTGATCTAATCGCACCCGACAGTCGGGAAAAATTGCAGGCTTATGTAAATATTGTTTATGAAAAATCATTCGGGTATTAATAGTGGAGCTGGCCCATTGCAGAGTCGTTCACTTCGCATGAGCGGAGAAATAATGTTTTGTTTGAAGCCCTGCTGCAGACGATCGATAGCTCAGTCATTATTCCATCTGAGATATCTTACAAAGCAATAAATTTCTCAGTGGGCATGCATGCTTTTGAATGGAGATGTACGAAATCCTATTAGCTTCTCGGTTAGAGAAAATATGCACTAACTTGCAAGCTGTCTGTGCCTATTAGTTTCTAGTACTTTCTGTCAGCCAAGTTCATCAAAACAAAAGAAGCATCATTACATGTTTTTTGGAACCGTTGTCGAAATAAAGATAAAACAACTCGAAATTAATGTATTAAAGAAGACAGAAATGAAGTTTGATTTATGCTCACCCCACAGAATGGATACAAGCACTCTAGAAATTCGATACGAAACCCTGTATTTTAACAGTACTTTTCGGTCTTATTGATATTTTCTTTTCCTATACCGGCAATCTCAAATGTCCCTGTTTCACACCACTCAGCCACACACATGAACGCTCATAGTCAAACACTGTTACGTTGTAGTCGTTGTCATAGTATGATCCAATCACACCAGACGCACTCACCTATCGTACTGGTAAAGAAACTTCACTCAGTTGCAACTCGTCACAAATGGCATAAGGTTGTAGACCACACAGTTCCAACAGTATTTTATTCTCACGATGCACAACGCTTCCGTTTATGCATCCACACTTTGATACACTGTGTCTCCCATACAATGCCCGCACATCAGTTTGATACACTGTGTCTCCCATACCCTAACACCCTCTTTTATACTATTACAAATTTCCAGAACAATCCGGCAAATTACACAACTCAACTAGATCTATCTACGATCTTCCACTAACATCCGTAAATGTTGCGAAATGTAGCCAACATGTGTACTACAAAACTTTGACGTCATATAACTAGAATAATCGCGCCTTTTTGTTTTGTAAGAGAAAAGCACGCAAAATTATCCGTGACGCATTCAAAATGTTGCCCTCCGGTAGACGACTGCGTGCTCCTTTGGCAAAACGTAGCGTGTACAAGCGCTCCTTCATTCCCACTGCCATCAGTATCCTAAACTCAAAACAACTGTAATGATGGCCCATTCTCCTCTTCATCCCTTCATTCTGCATTCAGCCTAAGCCTAACCCACCATACCATTTCCTCCCCTTGTTTTACCCCCCCCCCCCCCCCCAACTTCTTTTAGAGTGTGTGTATGCTGATAGGGTGTGTGTGTATGTTTGATATTGTGATGTTTGTATTTTTGTTGCATACGTATTATTATTATCATTATTTATGTCACTTGATTCCTTGTTTTATTCAATTATCATACACCAGTTCAGCAAAGGAAAATTTCCATATAAAATCTTTTTATCTGGACAATAAAGTTTTTGAATCTTGAATCTTCTAGAACCTCCCGCCCAAATGTAGGCCGGACAACATTCTAGCTACACGACAAAAATCGATCGAAATTATCCGCGCAAAATAAAACGAATCATACTAAGAAGGTACCTGATTGTTATATAACTCAACTGAACTCAATTCGACTCAACTGAACATCGGATCTTTCCGGCTATGTTCTAAAAAGAATAACACAATTACAAACGTCACACACACACACACACACACACACACACACACACACACACACACACACACACACACACACACACACACACACACACGCACACTACTCTCTCTTTCAACACTACAAAGTAAATGAAATAATGGTTAATACTAGTCTTGATGAAATTTCACGGCTTTGGTGTGTAATACAAATTTATGCTATTTACCCTTTCTAAAAATAAATGTTTGCTGTTTACTACGCGTTTTGTTTTTTTTTCCCCGGTCAAGGATAGTTTTCGAATGATAATGGATAATCGTTGTGGTCTGGGTACTCGAGAGTGACTAACTTGATCACTTGATCAAGCGGATTTGTCTCGACTCGTACGTGACATGGCATATTATTCTATTAATAACTCTCTTGGCGCGTGCTAATGTCGTCTGCTTCACGTTCGCCAGACACCACGCGGCTTTTTTTTTTTCAAAACGTCATTAAGAATATTATTTGTTTAGATCCGCGACAAAATTATGGCTTTTGGTACCTTAAACATGACACAAAAACGTGTGGCTGAATATCACCGCTCGAAAAACTATCAAACAGGGAAGGGGGGGGGGGCACAATGAAGAAAAGTTTGCTATTTTATTCCCTTTGCTACTCCCCCCCCCTATCCCCCCAACCCCCCCACCCCCCCCCCCCCCCCCCATGCAGTAAAAAGCCACCGTTGTGTGCCTACTCAGATGGAGTGTAAAAGATAGGGTAGAAAAGTCTTAGTTACAGCAAGACAACACTGAGAACCCGGTCCGTTATATCGACTAAGGCCCGCCCTGGAGCAGGTCGCTTTCATCTTTGTTCAAACTTACAGAACATTTCATTATCGACACAGCAAAGAAGGAACGTTAGGCTCAGGATGGACACCAATTTGGAGAGTAGCGAATATTTTTACTAAAAAAAATCTAAAGAAAAATAAATGTAAAAATAGTAAAAAGAAACTGTCGTTTTCTTTTGGTATTTGCAAATACTCTAATTAAGTGCTTCTACATTAAAATGCACCTATAAATGAATGAACTTTGGCTGAAAAGAAACTTTTGTCGATATGGGATTATTACATTAGAAAGTCTGAGACTCCGTTTATAAAACAAAATCCGCATAAAACAGCGAAAAAATGTTGGCCCCAACGAATTTGTTATATCTGGACATTACTGTACAAAAACATTGGATGACAGACAAATCCCTTCTTTGTCAAATAGAATACACCTATGCTGGAAGAAATGCGGTAACTGAAACATACAACTCGAATTTTCTGAGACAGCTACACCGGGAAACACCGTCGACGGCGTAAAGCGATGTACGGCGTGTTTCAACGCCACTGACTGACTTATCCGAAAGTTCTTGCCACAGCCTTGCTCTAAACATTTACTTTAGATCAGCTGCTTTGTTTAGTTTCGAAGGTTCAGTTTGCTGTATTCTGTTCTTGGTAAGGAACGATCTACAGGTCAGTTAAACTACAACCTACGTTTCTTTCTGCCAGCAATGTTCATAGAAACAATCCGTACCGAGGGTCTGGAGATCCGTCACATTACCTACACGCATCAGCGTCTCGTGCAGTTGTTAGTTACTCAGATCCACGTCACCAGAACCAACAACGACAAAGCAGCAGTGACATTCATCATCAACGGCTCGGCGATGAACAGCACAGCGGACCTTGTCGTCAAACATCCTGACGAGGCTCAGGATATTCATGGGTAAGAGTATTCACCCCCAACCTACCCCCGCCCCACCCCCACCTCCTGCTGCTCCACTTCATTGCACATTAATGTCATGAACGTCGAATTGAACAAGAAATTATATTATCATTAGAAGAGCAATATATCACGTTAATAATGGCAAAATATCATACCTTTCATAAATCCACCATTTTTTTTTTTATATCGAATACCATTTTTGTACAGAAAATCTCCCCAAACTTGCCTTCGTATAAAAATGGTGCAACAGTGGAAAATTACACAGTGCATATATTAGCTAGATCTTGCCCAGTCTGGATATTAGCTGCACTGCAAACCTGCGTATGAAGCAACAATAAAGCGTTTTTCTTTGATAACGTTTGGCCGGGTTATTTTGAACAAGATGAGGATTTCATCCCAAAGTCTACGGTATTGTTTGAAGTTCACATGCGATTTTCTATTAGAAACATTCAGAGTTCATGTTCATATTTTTAAGCTTATCCTTCTGATCCATTGCCCTCCTGTCTAATCCAAACTCTGATCAAAACACACCGGCGCATACAAATAAAGACGGACACATGACGCTCTGTGGGCTGGAGTAGCGACAGGAATTCTGAAGAGGAGCAAAATGACGTCTGTAAGCTTCACGTTATGGCATCTCTAGACCCATGACGCCGTGTACACACGATGAATTTGATGTCGAATCAGAAACATTGTATAACACTGGCATCTGGTGCTTTGCGACAATTTAGAACTTTGTGTAACACTGACGTATTTGGCGCCTTTACGTGACCGTCACTGTCTGGTCCTTCTCTAGAAGTCGAGAATTCTTAGTTTTTATTTTATTTTTCTCAAATGAATTACTTTTCACGGAAAAGTTGAAAAGGTACAAAGCTGGCTAATAAACTCATCCAATGTCAGTATTCAATACTGATCAACAAAAGAAACACTATTTTTTTCACCATAACTCTTTTCTTCGTAAATATGCTTTAATCCGGATTATTTTGACCTCATTTGTTAGGAAATGTTATGTTTCGTGTGCAAATAGAATGTTTAGTCTTAAAAATCGCACATCGATGACTTATGAAAGTGAAATGGAGAGCATCTGCAAAAGACACAGCAGAAAGTGAACCAATGTGTAGTGTCACTAGGGTCCGTGTGCATGAAAATCCGGCCGGTTTTGTCTGTCTACGGCACATAATGAACATGACCTACAAACATGACAATCAAAAAGTTCTTTATTTTTAGGCTAGCGGCCATATTTACCTGATAAATGAATATGGTCAGTCACTGGAGCATAAAAATTAGTTTAAAAGTAATTCACATTAAATCAAATAAGATTTATTAAGAAATGATGTGCACCGGAAGTTCTAGTTCTCTTATAAAATTTTCCAGTCAAATTTCGTTTCAGGCAGTTAATAAGAGCATACGCAATCCACATAACTTGTGTGTTAAAACATGTCACAGGAAACTTGCTTCACAGAGTGTGCTCAGTTTTGCTTATTTTCACCACTAATGAAAAAGCCTGTGTAATTTTCACCACTAATAAAATACACCCCGAGCTGTAGAGCTAAAGGTAGCGTCCTGAGAAGGGCCACTGTGACTACGAGCGTGCCGTGCAGGCTGGCGGACACGCCCCCAAAACGTAGACCCCTGGCCTCCACGTCCACGTCCACCCCTCCAAGTATGGCGTCCGCGTCCCGCAAAACTATTTGGAAATCGATCGTTTTTGCATAGATCTTTCCCAGTCTTGACCACACTGAAACAGCATTGGGGTGCCCCCGACAATGAGTCAACAGTGCATAGTTCTCACGAACGATCATTAGTTTGATTTTTTTTTCTTATTACGCATCACCAGTTGGGTAACCTTCCTGGAACAGAAGCGGACAATCACTGGCCGTATGCTGCCCGATTGTTTTTAATGACACGCCTCAACGTCATTTGTTTTGATGTCTCTCAGGCCTAGCTTGTCGTGGATCATTTTCACCACCTTATTTTCCACCGCCTCAGCTGACTCCATTTCTCCCTCCTGAACGCCAAACACTCGGACGTTATTTCTCCTCGTGTACTATTCGAGGTTGACCACACGTTTGTGTGTGAGCGCCGCTTGGTTTTTCGCTTTTGTCACTTGGCTTTTCAGCTGCACCTCTCTCTCCTTCATACTGTCAATGTCTTTTTTTCAGTTGGTCGTTTTCAATGTGAAGTTCCATTATCCTTCCATTAAGCTCATCCACCGTCGAGCTGAGAATGTCGATCTTCTTAGACATGCTCCGAATCTCGCGCAGAAGGACAGCATTAGAAACATCCTCTGCCTTACTCGACAGATCAACCCTCACACCGTCACTGTCCTTGACACTGTCTCCGTCTCTGCGATCCGCCATCACTCTGCCTGCAACTATATGCGACGCCTGACCTACCTGTCGCAGGAAAGTGGTCGCGATTAGAGGCTGAAACACTGAGCGATCTCGACTTTAAAGTCCTGTTCTTGGCTTTGCTCTTCTTCTGTCTGTTTCTTGACCACTCGAATCGCTCGTATTTTGTTGCTGTTTTCGCTTCTTGCTGTCGCTTCTACCACGCTCAGGCTGCTGTGACATACTGTCCGCGCACGGTGTAATGGCGTGACACAGATTGAGGATTGCTGCTACTTCCACATCTGGATTCCCCAATAAGTTTTACATCATCCTCCAGCTGGTGATGAGGGCTAAGCTTAAAGGCTAATCATGATGATGGCCAGGCCCCACAGACGTTGGTAATTAGCAACAACTGTGCTAATTGTCCTCGCGCTGGGACCATTATGGCGTTGAGGCGCGTCCCCTGGGTGGTGGATAGGGGGTCACTCGCGAGAGGGATGCACCAAATGAAATAAGGTGCCGTGAACCAACATGGTCTAAGGGAAGGTGTCCCCGACAGAAAACCCCTGGTCCTCCTAGTAAGGGGGTAGCTTCCCCACCCTGCAAATAAGGAAATAGCTATAAAAACGCCGACGAAAAGAAAAACAGCCATTCCTTTCCTGGAGGAGGTTCTTCTACCAGAAGATTTATGACGTCCTGTGGTGAAAGCCGGAAGTCTTCGGAAGCCACAGGACCGCAGTGGCACGGCAGAGAGCGCTGATGGGCTGGGAACCTCTTGGGCCAAGAATTATTACAAAAGCCTTTAGAACCAAGAAAAAGATGAAGCTGAACGTCATCCAGTGTTATGCGCCCACTAATGACAGTGACGAGGAAGGACCGACTCCAGAGTGCTGTGGACAAACGTTCGGAGCGAGACATCACCATCGTCATGGGCGATTTTAATGCCAAAATAGGGGAGGACAACGCCGGATACGAAGAGGTGATGGGAAGACAGGGACTAGGGGAGATGAGTGAGAACTGGGAGAGGTTTGTAGACTTTTGTGCTCTAAACAGACTTGTCATTGGAGGCAGCATCTTCCCATACATACACAAAACAACTTGGGTCTCACCTGACCAAACTACAGAGAACCAAATAGACCATATCTGCATCAGCAAGAAATTTAGAAGATCCCTTCAAGATGTTCGAGTGAGGAGGGGAGCAGATGTCGCCTCAGACCACCATCTGCTTACCTTAAAAATAAAGTTAAAGAAAAGCTGCACAGAGACAACAAGAAGACAGTGCTATAATGTAGGCCTCCTGAGAGAGACTGGAGTGAGAGAAGAGTTCAAACTAGTGCTGTCCAACCGGTTTCAAGCGCTACAGGAGCTAGTAAATGAAGAGGAGGCGGTCACCACAGAGCAGCAGTGGAAGGCAGTTAGAGAGGCGCTGAACTCAACCTGCAAAGACACTGTAGGGTTCAGGAAACACCATCACAAGGAACTGGCACAGACCTTGAGGAAGATAGAAGTGAGGAAGCAGAAGAAAGCAGTTGTCAACAACAGTCGCATGAGAGCAGCCAAAGCAAGACACAGGAGGAATATTCGAAAGCCAACCGCGAGGTGAAGCGGAGTATCAGGGCAGACATGAGGGCCTACACAGACAGCCTGGCAGCAGAGGCAGAAAAGGCAGCAGGCAGCGGTAACATGAAACAGCTCTACGACATTACCAGAAGATTGTCGGGCAAGTATGGCAATACATAAAGACCAGTTCAAGACAAAGAAGGCAAGCCTAAAGCAGACCAACTCAACAGATGGGCCGAGTATTTTGAAGAGTTACTGAACAGACCCAGCCCACCCGACCCCCCAGATATCCAGCCAGCAGAGACCGACCTCCTACCCATCAGCTGTGACAGACCCAGCCGGGAAGCGATCAGAAGAGCAGTGGCATTTTTGAAGAACGGCAAAGCAGCACAGTAATAGGGCCAACGCCAAGGGGAGGGAAAGGGTTGTGGTAAGGGAGTGGGTGCGGGTCACGCTATCTGTCAAGCTATCTGTCATCAGCGCCCGCGCTGCCTCGTGTTTATGTTATGTCAGGCCGTTACTGCAACACTCCCTCTTCCGCCGTTTCTGTCCCCTCTTCATTTTGGCTATGTATAAGTCAGACCAGTACAACTGCAGTCGACATAGATCACTATGAACCGCCAGAGACTGAATCTTTTTATGGGAATAATTATGTGCATTTTGCGGACTCACTGTACATCCTTATTAGATCCCCTGGATAAGTAAGTCCCCGGCACTGCGGACTTATTTGCGTATCCAGGGCATCCACAAGAAATCCTGACCACAAAGGTGACTGCCAAGCGTGTAAAATGCAAAGAAGTACCCAACGGAGAAAGAAAAACGCTTAGAAAAGACGGTTATAACACAATTTATTAATATTTCGGGTAAATACCCTTTGTCAAAATAGACAAACAAACAGAGAGATCAGTCGCTACTTATCTTCATTCACAGAAGGAATGTGGCAACTCTGCCACATTCTTTCTGCGAATGAAGATAAGTAGCGACTGATCTAAGCGTGTTTCTTTCTCCGTTGGGTACTTCTTTGCACCCACAAGAAGCATGATCTTCATGAGCCCATACATGTTGTAAAGGCTGCTGTGCCGAATCAAAGTGCTCTTTTTGACTTTTTACATAGTTTGCATCCTAAAGTTGAGGGTGTTATTATTGATTCCGTAAAGCGATTGGATTCAGTCATTTCAAGCGGCTCCGTCAGCCATACAATATAATTATGATAAAAAAAATTTTAAAAAGGATAAAATAGCCAAGTCAAAAAAACTTTATTTATCCCTGGAATGGGTAAATTCAGTGGCATATAATATGTAGGTATCAAGTCAACTAAAGTGAAAAAAAAAATGGACAAGACGGACACAGGCACCCATGCACGCAAAATTTAGAAACTATACTAATACTGACATCTATACTAATAGAAATACTGACAACTATGACCTAATCCTTACAAGAACAAACTGGCACCTTCCATCCCCCTCATGATCGATTACAGATCTCACAGCTGAATATATTTAATATTGTAATTTATTAAAGTTGCACGCACACGTAAATAATGAGGAGGGAAACAGTTATTGTACTCCGGCCACTTAACAACTTCAGATGTTGCACGTTATTGCCAAAGTGACTCGGTCGTGACGTTTGATCGAATCACCATATCAATCTTCTCATGTTTTAATAATCCAAATTGAAGAGAACAAACGGCTGTTCTGGGAGGAAATGTACAGAACATGACATGAAAATACGCTGTTGTGAACGGGAAAAAAAAATTAGTAAAAAACAAAACAAAACAAAAACAAAAAACCCAACATGATATACGCTAGAAAATATAACTATATAACTGAACGGAATCCCCGTTAAAACGCCACCCCACCTCTCCACCCCTCCTTCTTCCCGGCCCGCGCCTAAACTTCTCCTCACCGCTCTATAAATTGTTTTTTCATGCTCATATAAAGTCCCATGTTGATTATGTCTCAGTGATGTCCACATGAAGAGATTAAACTCAATATACAAAAGAGCTGTAAAAATGATAGATAGACGCCCCATCCCTACCACAGACAAATTTAGACATTTAAACATTCTCGGTCTGCGTCAGCAACTTACATTAAACAAATGCGTCTTTATGCATAAGATACTGAATAATATGACACCCCAGTATCTAATCACTAAATTTATATCTCACCAAGAACGTGAACGGACTTTTTTAAAACTAGTATGTCATTCTCTGGTCCGTTTGCTTGGAATTCTATCCCTGCACATTTGAAAACTATTACCTCACCAGGAAGTTTTAAAACAAAACTTTTTGATTACCTGATGAGTCAGACTTAGTACGTTTCTCAGGTACTGTAATATTTCCTGTACCTCATGTATTTCATACAGATGGTTTTTATATGTGTGTGCGCATGTGTGTGTGTGCTCGTTTTTGTTTGTGCGTGTGGGTGTATGTGTGAGCGGCGCGCGCGCGTGCGTGCGTGTGTGCATGTGTGTGTGATGAGTATTATTATTTTTCTGTATATAATGATGCTATTGGCTTTTGTATGTACATATATATTTTATAGTTTCCCTTCCTTTTTGTTAGCAACGGCAAGTTTATAAAATGACGATTTGTTTTCTGTCAAAAATTTTTACCGTTGAAAAATAAAGTTTCATCATCATCGTCATCATCTAACGGAATATGGGCCACTGGATAGTTGAACACCACACAGTCAGTGTAACTTTATAAAAACAGTGTTGATGTCAATTGACAGAAAAGGCAGAATGAATATTTTTTAGCAGGAAGAAAAACAAGATATAAACAGTTACTTAGCAAAACCAGTAACTAGAAGTAGAACACAACTATAACAGACTGAACAATTCGTTGATCAACTGTCCACCTAACTAAATATCTAGCAGATGTCAATGATCCCTTGCTAAGACGCACAGGAATACCACCACAAACATGTTCGTCTTTGCATTACAGCACAGAAATAGTACATTTATAATTTTGTTTCATGTATGTAGTAAAGGCAATGTCTTGTGCAGTTGTGTGAACTGCTAAATGGATAAGATACTAATGTGTAACCTGAATTTGAAAAAAATGCATTAGAATCAATGTCAGTTGTGTAAATCGACACAGTTCTAACATGGGTCATATTTACTTTAGTCTCTGCGACAGTCGGCACGATTGAACGGATTGTCGGCTATAACCGCTGTCCATGTTCCAGCGCAGAAAGGGCGCAGACTGACATTTTTGCCACACGTTCGGGGTCACAGCCTGCATCATTCATATCAATATACGCATTTTCAAAGTAAAACCAAACACACACTGAACAGGAAACAACGGAATTAAACAAACAAAATAAAATATGGAAATGTTTAACGCTAATGTATATTAATGTACATGGCGACTACACACACATACACTAGTTCACACATACTGAGTTGTGTTCGGCAGTGTTTGTCTACAGCGGACTTCACTTTGTTGTTCGTAAGCCCGCGTCACTGCACTGTCTGTGTACAATATGTGTGTATATTTCAGATCGTAATATTACAGTTAATGTGTGCTACATCCAATCACTCCAGCAATATCCTGCTAGAATTTTGAGTTCCAACGCCGAACCGGCAAATTCTGATTCCAAATGCGCTCGTGTTACGTAGATACAATGTTGCTGTGTTTTTGTTTTCTTTCACATGAACATGCGCCTGTACACTACGAGTAATAATATTTTTTTAAAAAATTTTAAAAAAGCAAAAAAAAAAAAAACACAAAAAAAAAAACCACGAATCAATCATTCTATTAGTAGGACGCAAACGCCCATGTGTGAACCGCTCTCTCTGGAATGAGGATGAACTCTGCACTGGTTAGGTCAACTTGACAAGGGTCTGGAAGGCATATTGTCACGAGCATGACTTATTGAAATTACTGTGCCTTTTTGTGGAAATCCTACCTCGGCGGTCGTAACTGGTGCCCCTGAAAGAAAGGTACAAATAATTATTACATTGAAAGTCGAATGGAAGAAAATGTCAATGGGCCCACATTCTGTTACTATCTTGAGGCATGTGTTTGTGTGATTGGGCCGAAATAATACAACCGACATAGTTTACAAACAGGCAGACAGAGAGGTGTGTACTAGCAGTAACTGGTTTCATTCAATTAATTCATTGGTTCTGTAAGGCCTTTTTAATGTATTTAGTACCTTGACTGGCAAGGCTGGAGAGGGTCATACCGGCGATACCGGCGGCTGCATGTCTTCGAAAGATGTGTCAGCACACGAGGTATATCTGAGGGTATTAGATCGATGGTTTTCATGCAAGGACAGTTTTCCGACCCGTTACAGATGTCCTGATCATGATCTGAGTCCTTTGGCAAGCCCTTAAGTGTCACGGGCAGTGTGCATACCTGGGATGATCTTCCTTCGTCTCTGCTGGGGTCTGACCTGAATGTCAAACGGACAAGATTGTCTATGCCGAACACAAGATAGCAGTCATCAAGACTTACTTCGCGTGTGACATTACCCGCCAAGGATGTGCATTACTTACTTACGCCTGTCACCCCTACCCGGGTATAGGCCGTCGACGAGAGACCTCCAGCAACTCCTGTCCTGTGCTTCTCCTTCGATTCTACTCCAGGTGGTTCCCAGTCTCTTGATGTCTGCTTGGAGGTCTCGACGCCAGGAGTTTCTCGGCCTACCTCTTTTCCTCTTTCCCTGGGGGTTCCATGACAATGCCTGCCTAGTGATACTAAGGATGTGTATGTCAATTGATATTTCTTTAGTCACTTGTTGCCCGTCTCTTTAGTTCCTTCTCAGCCTGACGAAAGCAGTGCGTCACACCAGCGCTTGAAGTGATGGAAAAAAACAGTGGTTACACTATGGTAATTATAATTCAATTCTTCCGTGAAAGCACTCTGAAGGACACCTGTATATTTTCGATTTAAAACGTTGAGAAGAGAATGAAAATACTGGTAAAGCCTTTGAAGTTTCGATTCTATATAGACCTTTGAGTCTGCCGTCTTCGACAGAGACGCCCTGTTGAGGAAGCTTTCTAAAAACAGTTGACAATAAAGTGGGATGCTGTTCCTCCACTCGTTCACAACATCGAACGATTTTACATCCAACGGTTGCGTCTCTTTAAGTATAGACGAACAAGAAGGGCACGAATTATCAACTTCGGTGTCACAGCTTTCGTCGTTAAAATATGTAGCGAGTACGTCGTCGTCTATTTTTTTCAGAAAAATGTCGTCTACGAGTGCGTATGTATAGAGTTCGCCCCCCTCACAGTATTTCACAAAAGCACCCCTTTTAAAAAAGCTTATTTCTCTGCAAATTTCACAATGATGCTGTGAAACCTCAATTTCTATAGCCTTGGCTAAAAAGTCTAGAGTTTCTTGCTTTCCGAATTTTCCTTCAATGAATATATGCACACCTTTTTCGTGTCGGCACAAACTCACGTGACAAGGGGCACATACAATGTTAAAGTCTTCCTTCCCTTCGCCAATCGCCTCCACAATGCTCTCGTTGATGACTTTAGGTAGATGTTGGCACCGACCGACGAGAAGGACGCCGTCTAAGTAACTTGAGCAGCTGCTGCCTGTCGGCGTGTGTCACGTCGGACAACTTCTTGAAGAGACTTCTGCAGCGCAGGCTTCGATTTATTAATTGATACGCAGTTTAAAAAAAAAAAAACACCATTTTCTGTTACACAGTTCTTCGTAACTAAGCTGGGTGTGATCTTGAAAATTATGATGAAAATGTAGTTCAAAATCCTTTATCCTTTCCCACTCAATACGAGAAGAATGCTCTTTGTATTCTGTATATGCAGATTGTGAAGCTCCGAAATATCAGTGGTTGTTTGGATATTTCTTGATAGAGTTTCAAAACAGATTTGTCAACAGATGCACCACCGTCACACAACTCTCCCTTTTTATTAACAGTTTCAACACAGTTTTGTGAAACTTCAGCAGCCACTGACTTGTTTGCAGAAAGTAGACTTTTGGGAATTTTCAAAACAAAATTTGATGACTGACCACAAGTTCACAAGTAGCTTTCCTCGTTCGCACGAACGACTGGCTCCTGTCAGTTTCTTGAAATAAATAACCACATTGTCCTTTCTCGGAACATTAGGGTCAGAGGGTAGTTTCCTTTTGTTTCCGAGTTTCATAAAAATGATCAAGCTGTATCCAGAAATCTTCGTCTTCTGCTAAGACACCGAGATGTTTCAGTGATGGAATAGAATCGCAGGCGGGGCACTACATCAGTCCTGCTTAAGTAAGCGCCGGCATTGTTTAATCATCGTCATTGCTTGGAATATTGTGTTTTATGATTTTAAAGTTGATATAAGTTGCGGAAAGGACGGTATATGCAGGTCAGATCGATCAGGCGTTTCAATCGAGGCATATAACATGGACACACTTGAATCATTCCATTGAAATGTAAGCTGAGTGCTGTTAAATTTTGGGGTTAACGAGGAGCGGTCCACAATAGCCATATCCCGATGGGTGTACTGTTTGTCTTCATATCCCAATGGGTGTACTGTCTTCTTGAACTAACTGATATTTTTCAGGATATTAATGCACAAGTGCATGTTTTCAACCATGTTTTCGTTATATTTGTAACAACAGTTACACAGTAAAAAATATCATCACGGCAGCCTGCCGCCGCGGCTGAAGTGAACGAAATGCGAATAAAAAATAGTAATAAAATGTCTCTTACCTTTGGTCAGATAATGCCGACATCTTCGCTGAGTTCAAGTTGACGACGGCCGCAAATATGGAGACCATCTCAGACTTGTGAAGCGATATATTCGAATACGACACACAATATCACCCAAAAAAACACAAAGAAAATTCGCAGCTGATTTTTTTTAAAAATTATATGTATCCACTATGAGCAACTGCAAAAATGAAATCGGTGTGCACCGCATACACATCAGAATTATATACTGACGTCCACACATCTTAACCGTAGGATGAACACAGGGTCGATCTCTGCTAGAAGCTGTATGATCATCAACAACCTTTTGCACATGAAAATCTATGCCTCTTGTAGACGGAGTGCCCTTGATATGTGAATACGACCGCAAGAATTCACTCATTTAGGGGCGCTAATGTAGATGTAAATAGGACAGCAAAACGCACAGATTATCGTGATCTGACGGCTCAGCCTGTGAATGTGCATGGGGATCTATGTCAAGTGTAGTTGAAGAAATCTGACAGGGGAACAATGTTGCGAGTGACAGAAACATAAACACGAGCGCTCACATCGGCTTGATGAGGTTTCCGACCTCACCCCGGGGTCAGGGGGTATCGGATTTCACTGAAATTTCAGGGACTCCGGTGGCGTTGGCCCGACGACTGAGCAGGGCCAGATGGCATCCCAGCGGAGTCTCTGAAAGCATACCTAGAGACAACAGTAGAGATGCTGTACCCACTGTTTGGAAAGGTCTGGGAAGAGGAGGTGATGCCGGCTGACTGGAAGGAGGGGTACCTAATCAGGCTTCCCAAAAAAGGCGACCTCAGCAAGTGTTCCAACTACAGAGGAATCACCTTGCTGTCAGTACCAGGAAAGGTCTTCAACAGGATCATTGTTACGATTGTGGTTGTGTTGTCCTGTGAGAGCATGCATGTGTTAATCGTAGGAAACGATCCGATTTTTATTTGAGCTATCATGGTTATGATTCTTATACCTTTTTAAGTAACATTTTCTTTCGGTCGCGCAGAGCGAAATTCACTTGATACGCTAAGTTTAGTCCAGAACGTTCTAGAAAGGTCGCACTGTCTAGTGACATCGTTTGTGTGACGTCGGGTAGTTGGCGACAGTTCGCAACATTTTGTTTATCTCTGCACGTGAATTGAGCAGCCTTTTTTTTTTGTTGTTAGTTTTGTGAATGGTCGGGAATCTTCTAGAGCGGATATGCAAGGTCGTGATAGGGCTACCATACTTTTATGTAACTTCAGGATACATTAGGATTTAGAGCTGAAATGAGCAGCCGAGTTTTTGTAACCTATTTTAGTGATTCCAGAAAATTCGTATTTATGAGTTTTGGTTGCGTGTTTCGTTCTAATTGGTTGCGTTGTGTGATTTTCGTGGATGATTCTGGAAATTGGTAGTATATATAAAGAGGGCGCTAGGAAAGCACGTATATACATTGTCTTGCATTTGTCAGTTATCGTAGGTACGTGGCCCGTATAGGGTGTACATTGTGAGATATACAGCGTAACACTTGTAGAGAGACTTTGTGTCGGCAGTGTGGATATTTGCAGAAGAGACTTTGTATCAGTGTTAATGCATTTGGAAGTGCATTGTGTGGAGATCGCATCGCTGAATTAAAATATTGTTGGAACTGTTACTCCAGTATTGTCTACATCCTTAAGCCACGTGTGACGGATTGCAGCTGAATGAAGTTTATTTAAAAGAACCTTACGTGCGTGCGTCTGGTGTGTTTATCATACTACGACTACGACTCCACCACGTAACAATCATCCTGGAGAGAATGAAGAGCTCCGTTGACCCCCAGCTGAGAGACCAGCAAGCAGGATTCAGGAAAAAACGATCATGTACAGACCAGATCGCCACTCTCCGCATTATCGTGGAACAGTCTCTGGAGTGGAGCTCCCCGCTGTACGTCAACTTTGTGGATTACGAGAAAGCATTTGACAGCGTGGACCGAGAGACTATGTGGAAACTCCTACGACACTACGGTGTACCCACAAAGCTCGTCCGCCTGATCAAGAGCAGCTACGATGGCATCACATGGCGCGTGAACCACGAAGGGCAGTTCACCAATGAACTCCAGGTCAGAACCAGCTGTCTCCTTTCCTCTTCCTACTGGCCATAGACTGGGTCATGAAGCCACAGAGCACAGACGAAGTGGAATACAGTGGACACTGTGGACACAGCTTGACGACCTCAATTTTGCAGACGACTTGGCTTTACTGTCCCACACTCTTCAACAAAAGCAGGATAAGACCACGAGGCTTGCTGACATCTCGTCCCAGTAAGTGGGCCTCACCATCCACAAACAGAAAACAAAGACAACGAGGCTGAACGCAACCAGGGAAAAACCAGTCTTGCTTGCTGGCACCCCGTTGGAGGAGGTGGAGTCCTTCACCTATTTCGGGAGCATCGTAGACACAAGAAAAAGGCGGCGCTGATGCCAGAGCACGAATCGGTAAAGCCAGAGCAGCCTTTCTCCAGTTCAAGACAGCTGTCACAACACACCAAAGTCCGGATTTTCAACTCCAATGTAAAAGCAGTTCTCCTTTATGGAGCAGAGACTTGGAGATTGACAAAACCCACAGTCAACAGAGTACAGATCTTCATAAACAGTTGCCTTAGAAGAATCTTGAAAATCCACTGGCCAGAGAAGATCGACAACATCAGACTCTAGGAGAGAACAGAGCAGATAACAGTAGAGAATGAAATTGGGCGAAGAAGATTCCAGTATCACTAGGCAGGCATTGTCATGGGAAGAGGAAAAGAGGCAGGCCGAGAAACACCTGGCGTCGAGACCTCCAAGCAGACATCAAGAGACTGGGAACCACCTGGAGTAAAATCGAAGGAGAAGCACAGGACAGGAGTCGCTGGAGGTCTTTCGTCGACGGCCTATACCCGGGGAGGGGTGACAGGCTGTAAGTAAGTAAATATTGTAGGACGGTTAAAAACATAGTTGCTGTAAGCGATGTTCAATTTATGTTTTCTCAAAATTTAAGCATTTTCACGCATGTCAAACCCCATTACTATGGGTCGACTAAATTAGTATGCACCTTTATGCCAAATTTATTTGAAAAGTTTGCAGAAACTTTGATAAAAAAACACACAATCCTAACAAGCTATCGTACGACCTAGGTCCAAAGGACGATGGCAAGCCGTATTTTCGCAGTTTTGACATTATGTACGAGCTGGAACGCAAATCTCACGAGTTGGAACACCTACGAGCCACAACGTGGGATATAGGAGCTGGATCACTGCCTTTTATGAAAAATTATTTTATAGACAGTCTTAACACGCTTTCGAACACTTTTCTCGATAGTCTACTTTCGGGGGCCAATGCTTAACACCTTGTAAACTTATCTGCGGCTGGTCATGCTGCTAGTAAGGGAAAAGCAGCACATTTTGGCTAATCCAGGAAAAGACAGGTCACATGGTGCCTTATCGAGAACTGTTTCGATAGATGGATTAGGAATTTATGAGTTATATCGTCCTGCAGACCTATTTTTTCGGCCGTCCTGAAGCAAGAGAGAAATTATGCTGTGTACGACCGTATACACGCCTATACGGTACGGAACACTTACCAGCCTGTGGTTTGCTCCTGACAACTAGGAATACCGATCGTGTAAAGCTTCTCTTCCGTGCAGATGGGTTATATATGTTTAAGACTTGTATTAATGTTATGGGTGAGTGGCAGGCCCTCATCCATAACAAGAATACAACATTTTTCCCGTCTCCATATTGGCCATTCGCATGTCACCCGTTCATATGATTAATATACGTGAGGAGAGACCACGGTGCCCGTGCGTGTGATGAGGCGGTTTACATCTTATCGATCTCTTGGAGATCAGACATAAATATTACAAAGCTAGCTCCACCAGTTAAGACTTTTTGTGAAGGCAGCTTTGCAGGTACATGTTCAACCGTTTTCCCGTTTTAATGTTCATTCTATAACTGCTAAAAATTAACCTGACCTCTCATTCTGACCTCATTTCCAGAGTCACTGGACATTTAATGCATACCCCCCCCCCCCACACACACACACACACACACATACACACTTTTTTTTTTTTTTTTTTTTTTTTTGGGGGGGGGGGGGGGATTATTAATCAGTGTGCCAACTGAGAACTTTTGGAGGAAGGAACTTTTGCACAGACTCCCTCCTAAACAACTTTACTTTGCAGATGTCCAGATAAGTGTTTCCACACGTCCGGCCAGACAATGATCACGGAGACAGAGCACGCCGAGATCGGTCGTGTACACGTGTACTGGACACATATCCCCGACACGCTTGACCTAGATCCAGGTCAAACGGAGAAACTGTGGACCTTTGTGTCTTCCTTTGACAAAGCTGAGAACAAGGCCAAGAGAGCCTTCCAGGTGGCTATGGATGTGCTAGCCTCGACTCCTGATCTCCTGCTGAAGACGCACCAACAAGCCTGGGAAGATAAGTGGAACGCCGGCAGGATCGACGTGCAGGGTAAGTTGATGTCTTGCAAAAGAAAAGTTAAATTTGTGAAGATTTTGTGAAGATCATACAGTCAGAAACAGCAATTTGCATTACAGTCGACAGCACAGGTTCGGAGGGTACTGGACGAGTGTGTGTGGGGAGGGGGAGGAGGGGGGGGGGAATAACCGACCAAAACACCACCCAACCTCTCAACCCTTTACCCTGCTATGAGGCGTGTACACGCACATCAACCCGGGCTTACTACCCGGGTTGGAGCGTTTACACGACCCAAACCGGGTTGTAGCAGTGTAGAATTCAACCCTGATCCGAAGCAGGGTTGAACCCCATGGGGTTGGATCTAAACTGCATTCCATTCCGTGTCATCCCTATGCATGTTGCAAAATAATCGGGGACGTCAATGGCAGAAATTTCAGTACCGTTGACACAACATATCATAGACAATCGTGCACATCAGCAATGAACATAAGCCTGGTTTTTCATCCATGTCTGTGCTGAAGATGCTCATTATATAAGTTTACAGTACGAGTTGCCTCGAGCAGTCTTCAGACCGTCGCTAGAACAAACACTTCTGATAAGAAAATAAGAGGTTGCCGATCGAACTGACGATTTAAGAAAGATGTTAATTAACAACGTTGTCAGGTCCTTAACTAAGAAAAACTTTCTTTTTTTTAGAATCGCGTATTTGAGTTTGTTTTTTTTACTATGCCGCAAGAAATAGTACATAAAAATAATTAAAAGGAAAGACGGTCTCCATCTAACCGCAAGAGCCAAAATACATCAAAATACAGCACGTGTTGTCTCGTGGAGGGCGCCACGATGCATTCCTAATATGCTTTATTGCGTCATGTGTAAAAGCATCAACCCACGTTCAACAGTTGCAAGTGTAAACGGCCTCCATGTTTTCTGAACTGTAATTTTTTAAGGACACAAATCTAAATGAGCATATCAGCATATGAGCAAATTAAAAGTACTAAATCCAAGCCAAAATGATGACTGGCAAGTGTATATTGCAAAGAAAATCATAACTTACAAACATTCTCGCTGAGAACTAACAATTACAACTTAAATGTGTTGAAATTCTTTGTTGGTGTCTTGCTTTCTTTTAGAGATATTACTTTACAAATATACTAACTATTATTTTGTAATTGTTCTTTCTAAGGGTGTTAATCTCTTTGTCTGGTGTTTCTCATACATACTTAAGTTTTACAATACAAAAATAAAATACAAATAATACTTGGGGAAATTCACTGTCTGCCCATACAACACATGGCATCACGAGATGAACTGTAACAGACGTTACCTTTGTAACACTCCTGGCATTAGAAACACTTGTGCTTCTGGTGTCAGCAATGTTGCAGTGAACTACTGAAAGAACTAAAGAATATTTCCAGACACTATCTACTGATATTACTGTTGAAAAGGGTAACAGCCTGAGGGACAAAAGAGTTGGCATAACAAAGCCGATTTTCTTCATTCGTTGCAAGATTTTTTTTTTTTTAAAAGGTAAAGGTCTGGCTTGTTTGATTGATACCGAAGTGAGGCGTTGTTTCCCTTGCGTATCAGCACGTGATCAGTGGTCTATAAAACGAGCATATGCGATCAATATACGTCAATATACGTAATTTTAACTGATGACGTTGATCGCTCAGATTAACTGCTGAAAATGTTTAGCATTAATGGCCTCTAACGACCGTATGATTGACCGTGTGATGAATACTTGCTTGTCGTATAAAGCTATCCCCAGCTCAGGAGTGGTTGTGGCACTTTTGTCAGATTTTCAGAGTTCACAGAACAAAACTTTTGTCCACGACAGTCATCGTTCATATTTTTCCAGCAGAGTGGGTAGTCAGTGCAAAATATCCTGTAAGAAATTCCTTTCCTTTTCCAAAAGTGTTGAAGTCTGCTCATGAGCAGCGGCCAACTCTCAGTGGCCAGAACATCTTGTTTTTTGTTATAAAATGCCAGTGACCAAAGAGCCAAGGTCACTGTGTCCTACACATAAGCGCAAAACATTCAAGTTCTTCCTCAACCAATACGACTTTGGGTTTTTGTCTAAACTGAAAAAGAGACTGGCTTTCTGACATTCAGGCCCTAGCGACCCGGACCTTCATCAGAATACCACATTGCCTTTGAGTCGCACCTAAAACAGCTTAGATTTTGCATAAAAATCTGAAAATATGTAGTAAATTGGGCCAACGTTTTGGCGTTACGGCACAACTAATTACTTTTGGGTCATACTCGTACAACATATAATAAAAACAGATTAGAGGACAACGTTTTCTTGCCTCCATCAAATTTGTTGCTTGGTTCTTTCAGGTGACGATGACCTCGACCGGTTGATTCACTCGAGTCTGTATTATATCATGAGTTCCCTCCCCTCCACCCAGCCGGAAATGCCTTTGGATCAGTTTTATGGGTTAAGCCCCGGTAGCCTAGCCAGGGGAGCAAACTGGACGGACTATCAGGGTCACGTCTTCTGGGATATGGAGACATGGATGTACCCACCCATTCTGGTCTTATTTCCGGATCTTGCCCGTGCTATGTTGTCCTACCGCATTTACGGAAAAGAAGGAGCCATCGCAAAAGCCAGGCTCAATGGCTATGAGGTAAGGTTTACTGCTTCACCTGTGTAACATTGCACCAATGTTTCCTGCACCTCGCCGTTAAATTCATTATAATTTATTCCTACAAACCCCCACAATCCGTGCAACAAACTCCTGCTACTAATAACGTATTTGTTTTTATTCCTCCGTTATTTTCGTGAAAGAAATCTAGCTGAAAACTTCTGACCTGGATCAAGCCAGACATGACTGACGTGATGGCCTCTAACGACCGTCTTTAATGACTGTCTGCATGACCAACAGTATTGTCTACAAACTGACAGAGTACTATAATAGACCTCATCGAGCGCGCACATCACAAGCCACGCCCCCTAGAAATTGTTGCTCAAGCTTTCCTGTCGCTTGGACAATAAGGCGCGCGTGATTTGACTAAATGCGTTGCAAATTCTACAAGCCTACATTTTCTACCAGGATACTATGCTTTGTCAAAAAACGGAACAATATTACAAAGTAAAGTAGGTAAAAGCACCGTCAGGGGATAGAAGTGTGCATGATCGACCAGTGATCTACTTGGTCAAAGCACAAAAATAAAATAAAAAGATAGTAAAGAATCACATATTCCACTATTCCAGCCACTCGGTGCATGGAAATTTAAATCTAGGTCCCCCAAGGGGGGTCCAGATATTGAGCCGGTGTGGACAGCTGTTTTGGTCTTGGCGATCTCGTCAGCACACCATTCGGCATATTGGTGGAAGGCAGGAACGTTTTGCCTACCTGCCTGCAAAGAAAGTAGAATCTATTCGAGACAAACTGGACTCACAGTCATCAGTTTCACTTCAAGGTCATGATGTGCCTTTTGCTGGACAAGTCTTCCGTACCTTCAAGAGTTGATGTTTGTAAGATCATGACAAAGTGCGCTGCAAAGACGTGTGACCTGGATCCCATCCCTACCCAACTTCTCTTTGATTGCATTGACATAGCCCTGGTCAATGACTCTTTGTCCTCTGGTATTTTCCCTGCTGTTTACAAATCAGCCATCGTCAAACCCCTGCTTAAAAGCTTGACCCTGAAAATCTGAAAAACTTCAGGCTTGTCTCAAATCTGCACTTCTTATCCAAGCTCATTGAAAGAATTATTCTTTCCCAGCTCCTTGTCCAGGTGAATGCTCGCAGTCTTCTTCCTGTTTGCCAGTTAGCGTATCGGCCCGGGCATTCCACTGAGACTGCTCTCCTCAAGATTGTGAATGACATGCTTAGGGCAATTTGATGATGGACCTAGCCTTCAATACAATAGAATACAATGTATGAATAGATCCTTCTGCACCGACTTCATTCCAAGTTTGGCATCACGGGTAGTGTCCTGTCCTGGTTCATCTTACCTGACTGATCGTCACCAGTCTGTTGTCATTAACAGCAACCGGTCGAGTCCTTCTCTACTGCGCTTTGGGGTCCCCCATGGCTCAGTCCTAGGCCCCATTCTCTTCATTTTCTACATCCAGCCTCTTTTCAGTGTAATTGAGATATTCTCGGTTTCCCACTATGGCTTTGCCGATGACTCCCAGCCGTACAAACACCCTACCAAGTAACTAGCGCCATCCTAAGCCTCCATAACTGTATCTGTGATGTCAAAGAGCGGATGGCATCAAACAAACTTCAACTTAATGATGATAAAACTGTCTCTTATAATCAAACCCCCAGATTGACCAGTTCACTTTCCCTCCCCACGTCCATGGCCATATGAACCAGCATCATCAATTTCTCACACACCGCCAAGAATCTTGGATTAACCCTGGACGAAACACTGCCCATGAACCAACAGATTGTCAATACCTGTCCCACAGCCCACATGGAGCTCCGTCGCATTTTTTCTATCACACACTATTTGTCCATCGAAGCCACAAAAACCCTCATCTGTGCATTTGTTCTTTCCAAGCTGGACTATTGTAATTCACTGTATGCAGGTTGTCCCAAATATCAGATTGACAGGCTTCAAACAGTTCAGAACATATTCTGCTGCGAAGCTCATCACCAAAACTCGCAAAACTGATCATATTACACCTGTAATTAAATCCCTCCACTGGCTCCCTATGGCTGCAACAATTTAGTATAAACTTTCTTGTCTGCTTCGGCTGCTTTCCACATCAAGCTTACCGTACCTCTCCTCTCTCCTGCAGCTGTACACTCCCTCAAGACAACTCAGATCCTCTGCTGACAGCCGCATTTGCGTGTACCTTTTGTCCGTACCAAGTCTTTTTGCCAGTGGTCTTTTTCATATCTTGGGCCGCTGTACTGGAACGAACTCCCCTCACAACTCCGCCACAGTGCTTCAAAAGTCGTTTTTAAATCTGCGCTAAAAACACACCTTTTCCAACTCCATATTGACTGTGGTGTCTGGAATGTGTGTGTGTGTGTGTGTGTGTGCGCGCGCGCTCGCGCGCGTGTAATATTGTGTACAGTTTTTGTAATTGTATTTTTGAAATTTGTGAGGCGCCTACAGATTTAAGGCGCCATAAAAATCAAAATTATTATTATTATTATTATTATTATTATTATTATTATTATTGGGGCGGTCCGTGGCGCAGTGGTTAAGGCGGCTGCCACCAATGCTAAAGGTGCGAGGTTCGATTACGGGTTCCGGCGTCGGATTTTTCTCCTCTAGTAAGTGTCACCGTTAATTCGGGCGGACTGTCGGGGGTTCTTTCTCCGGGTACTCCGGCTCTTCCTCCCCTCCACTTTGGTATCAGCTTCAGCCCACTTAATCAAATTTCAAATACAAACGATTTTGAATTTCCAAAAACTTCAGTAGTTCGCTTGAGCTTGCCCTTAGCACCACGTGAATGTTCTGTGTTTACGTAAAGTGTGTGAGTGAATGCGCGTGATTCACCTGAGCGTGCTTGTTGGGTTCAGTTCGCGGCGGCGCTTTGAGCCGATTTTCAATTGGGATAAAGCGCCTATTTAATGCGCTTATTATTATTATTATTATTATTATTATTATTATTATTATTATTATTACCTGCAAAGACAGCCACATTTTACTGTGGTGTCTGCAGGGGCATACATTTCATGCACCCTAAGAGAGAACCTACTAAAAGGGGGGGAAGGGGGGGCAGTGCTTTTACCTACTTTACTTTGTAATCTTTCTAAAATATCTTTGTAAAATATTGGCACTGGCAGTCCCCTTTTCTTATCAATGTAAAGCAAGTTTGCGTCAAGTTTCATTGATGCTGTTCGTATTTATCACACAACTGGCCGTTCAAGTTGCATCCGTGGTCGCAGAACAAGAACGCACCAATCCACACAAACTGCACGTAGAATCAAGAGAATAAAAAATTCTTCAAAATAGTCCCAAAAGACTACGCTGTCGATTCTACAAAATATTCCTTCTTCTGTGGTCTTTTACACACGATTGATGTGTGCTGCAAAAAAATCCAGTAGTATGCCTGCTGTTACAAACAACACTAAGTAACTTAGTACTTTAGAACGTTTTGGTGATCTTTTAAAGATCAAAACTGGCACCGAAGACGCGTCACATACAAGACGTCCGCCACTAGTTAATACAAGGGTTTTTGTAGCGAGGACACAGTTTGCATTAAAGGTTTGGGTCGTGTGACGTATAAATGAAAACAATTTAAGTTACAGATTGCATGGGTTTGCTACACGGAACCTTGAGGGCCTGAGGTAGGTCAAAGGTCCGCGCAGCAGGCCCCTGCTACCAATAACAAAATTATTTGTTTTCATTCCTCTACTATATTTCGTAAAAGAAATGAAAAATAAATCTTCCGACCTGGATCACGCCAGACATGACTTACACATTTATATATAATAGACTTATGACGTAATTTAAAATGTCATGACGTTTGCCGTCTCCAATAATGTACCTGTTGTTTCGAACAACACAAGTAACTTTCTACTTTAGAAGGTTTTGGTGATCTTTTATAGAACAAAACTGGCAGCCAAGACGCGTCAGAAAGAGAGTGGCAGACTTCTAGTACTCAAAAGTAATACATCACGTTATTCCAACTCTTTCGTCCCTCAACATTAATATCAGTAGATAGTGGCTGTCAACATCCTTTACTTCTTTAGCACTAGCCAATTCAGTATTTCAAAGCAACAATTGCTGACATCCGAAGCACAGGGGCATAAACCATAAGTGTTTCTGATGCCAAGAGTGTTAAAAGTGTACGTCTGTTACAGTTCATCTCTTTAACTGAGAGTTATTGTTTCTTTAATTAATTGGATGAGTGAATGATGATGCCATGTGTTGTATGGCACACAGTAAATTTCCCCATTGTATTGTATTGTATTGTATTGTATTGTATTGTATTGTATTGTATTGTATTGTATTGTATTGTGTCTCATGCAGTCCTGACAAAGCTTGATCATTAGAATTCTTGTGTGCACTTGATTGTGGATTGGTTGAATGGGTTCCAAAAACAAAAATTTATATATTTCGGGTGAACATAGTGATTTAGATGGAAACGGTCCGGAGATGGATTTCAGTCTGCCTGGCTTGTGCCTAAGACCAGACGGACCAGTTAAAAATCCCACTAATCAAAAAGAGCAGGCCTGTCATAGAGCCGTTAGGCTGGAAAACAAATATATCTGGACCAAAAGTCTTCAGAATGTTGAAGATGTTCGGCAGACCCAATCCAAAACATGCGTGAAGCGAGTTTACTTTCGATATTCTTTTCACCCACAAAAAAACAGAATTCTATGGGAAAGGCTGCTTTCAAGGCCAGGAAAAATAACGCATATGACGTTGATAATATATACTTCAAAGTAAAAACCCAAAATAATCTCTGTCACATCAGAAGCAAAGAAAACCTGCATCAACCGTGCGCGTCTGATTGACTTCTTTCGAAGGCATCTCGCTGACCGCCATTTTGAAACTAGCGACGCGAGTATGCTTACGGCATACTTACGGCATTAAAAATATTACTTTAAAAATTATTTTATCGTAAATATGTATACATGTTTACTTGCTCATGATTTTATTTTGATCACTGGAATAAACTGTTAACTTGTATGCTTGAAATTTTCAATGTTTTGCACAAAAAATATTGCACCTTCTCCGGGCCACAGCAAACAAACAGCGCTCGAAAAAAACTTCTAAAAAAATGTCTCCATCCTAAGGACAAATATTGTTGTTATGCATAAACCATATGGCATTACTACTTTTGTTTCATACCTGCATTCTTACTCTTTTGACAAACTACCCCATTAGAGCAATGTCCCACACACAAATTTTGTGACAGTACCTAAAAAGGTCAGTTTCAGATCTCTGTATATATATATATATATATATATATATATATATATATATATATATATATATATATATATATATATATATATATATATATATATATATATATATATATGACCTTATGACTATAATAAATTGCCCCCCCCCCCCCCTCTTTCACCTATCAGCTCCAATAATAGCAACGCAGTGCAAATAATGCTCAAAATGCCTTTTTTTTTTTTTAGCCTGGAGGTATAATGCATCATTATACATGCATCATGGCTGACAAGAGTGAAAAGTTGAAATGACTGAAAACGGTTTAGTGACAATCCACGGCCAGCAAAAGACATAAATTCTCACGAGCCCCTGCAGATGCAGGGGTTCATGAATAATGCATTCCTTTTGCAGATGGAAGGAGGGTAGGGGTGTTTATTCAGCTCTCTATGGTTTTGAAAAACCTGAATCAGTCTTCATGAATGAAGATAAGAAGAAGGTGCAAGTAATTTGATGAGGTATCAGTCTGATGGAGGGGATGTCCCTTTGGGTTTTCCTCTCCAATTTATAAGTACCATTCACTAAAGTGGGTGTGATAGGCGACACTGGTTTGTATTTTTGAGTAAGATATCCTATAAATCTGTCTAATGGGGCAAGCTACATATTGGCTCTGATAAAAGGTTGAAAAAATGTGTTTATCTCTTCAACATCAAGCAAGATAACTAGTAGCATAGGAAGATTTTTTTTTTTTTTTTTTTTTTTTTTGGGGGGGGGGGGGGGTACTTTCTAAATCGAACTGGGGGAGGGGGGGGGGAGGAGACAGACCAGACCAACCTGCCAAATTTGTTTTCTTGCAACAGAGAGCATTATAATAATAATAATAATTAAATGATAATTACGGTATTTATAATAGTTATGAATCTAAGCGCGCAATCACAACTCACGCACGCAGGTGCACGCTTTTAACAATTACGACAGTCAGCAGGGGGTGGGGTGTGTGGTGGCGTTAGAGTGACTGTTGAGAACTGTTGAAAGAGGTGAGTTTTGAGGGCGGACTGGAAGGAGGAGGGAGTGGGTTTCAGACGGAAAGAGAGTAGGAGAGTGTTCCAGGTGGATGGACCGCAGACAGAAAAGGAGCGGGGCCCCCCGCTGAGAGCTGAGTTTGGTGCGGGGGATTTTAAGGCGGAGAGGGTCGGAGGCAGAGCGAAGAGAGCAGGAAGGAGTGTAGGCGTGAAGTAAGTTGGAGAGTAGGCAGGAGCGTAGTTGTTAGGAGATTTACAAATCTCCTAACAACTACGCTCCTGCCTATCTTGTACAAGAGAGACAGAATCTTGTATTGAATGCGTTGGGAGATGGGGAGCCAGTGAAGGAATTTGAGCAGGGGCGTGGTGTGGTCAGATTTTTTTTTTTTCTGAGGACGAGGCGGGCAGCATTATTCTGGACCGGCCGGAGAGTGGTGGAGTGAGAAAGGCCGGAAAGGAAATAGTTGCAATAGTCAATGGGAGACAAAATAATGAGAGAGACAGCAAGTTTGGTGGCAGCTTCAGTGGTGAGGTATTTTCTGATCTGACTGATGCGACGACCTCGCGCTGGGACCATATGGCGTTGAGGCGCGTCCCCTGGGTGGTGGATAGGGGGTCCCTCGTGAGAGGGGGCACCGAATGAAATAAGGTGCAGTGAACCAACATGGTCTAAGGGAAGGTGACCCCGACAGAAAACCCCTGGTCCTCCTAGTAAGGGGGTTGGGCGTGGGGATAGCTTCCCCACTCTGCAAAAAAGGAAATAGCTACAAAAACGCCGACGAAAAGACTAACAGTAATTCCATTCCTGGAGGAGGAAGGTTCTTCTACTAGAAGACTTATGACGTCCTGTGGTGAAAGCCGGAAGTCTTCGGAAGCCACAGGACCGAGCCGCCTCTCTCTATCCAAGGACACAACCATGGGCACATGGAATGTCAAGACCATGTACCAGAGCGGCAAGGCCGCCCAGATAGCAGCGGAAATGCAAAAGTACAACCTTTCCCTGCTAGGTATCAGTGAAGCCAGATGGACTCAGTCTGGCCAGAAAAGTGGGGAGATGATTCTGTATTCAGGTCATGAAGAGGAGAATGCCCCCCATACAGAAGGAGTGGCATTCATGCTGTCACCAGTGGCACAGAGAGCGCTGATGGGCTGGGAACCTCTTGGGCCAAGAATTATCACAGCAGCCTTTAGAACCAAGAAAAAGCTCAAGCTGAACGTCATCCAGTGTTATGCGCCCACCAATGACAGTGACGAGGAAGAGAAACAAGAGTTCTACGACCGACTCCAGAGTGCCGTGGACAAATGTGCGGAGCGAGACATCACCATCGTCATGGGCGATTTTAATGCCAAAATAGGGGAGGACAACACCGGATACGAAGAGGTGATGGGGAGACAGGGACTAGGCTTGGAGATGAGTGAGAACAGGGAGAGGTTTGTAGACTTTTGTGCTCTAAACCGACTTGTCATTGGAGGCAGCATCTTCCCACACAGAAGAATACACAAAGCAACTTGGGTCTCACCTGACCATACAACAGAGAACCAAATAGACCATATCTGCATTAGCAAGAAATTTAGAAGATCCCTTCAAGATGTTCGAGTGAGGAGGGGAGCAGATGTCGCCTCAGACCACCATCTGCTTACCTTAAGAATGAAGCTCAAGCTAAAGAAAAGCCGCACAGAGACAACAAGAAGACAGCGCTATAATGTAGGCCTCCTGAGAGAAACTGGAGTTAGAGAAGAGTTCAAACTGGTGCTGTCCAACCGGTTTCAAGCGCTACAGGAGCTAGTAAATGAAGAGGAGGCGGTCACCACAGAGCAGCAGTGGAAGGCAGTTAGAGAGGCGCTGAATTCAACCTGCAAAGACACTGTAGGGTTCAGGAAACACCACCACAAGGACTGGCTGTCGGCACAGACCTTGAAGAAGATAGAAGCGAGGAAGCAGAAGAAAGCAGCGGTCAACAACAGTCGCACGAGAGCAGCCAAAGTAAGGGCACAGGAGGAATACTCGCAAGCCAACCGCGAGGCAGACAAGAGGGCCTACACAGACAGCCTGGCAGCAGAGGCAGAAAAGGCAGCAGGCAGTGGCAACATGAAACGGCTCTACGACATTACCAGAAGATTGTCGGGTAAGTATGGCCATACAGAAAGACCAGTAAAAGACAAAGAAGGCAAGCCTATTGCAGACCAACTCGACAGATGGGCCGAGTATTTTGAAGAGTTACTGAACAGACCTAGCCCACCCGACCCCCCCGACATCCAGCCGGCAGAGACCGACCTACCCATCAGCTGTGACAGACCCAGCCGGGAAGAGATCAGAAGAGCAGTGGCATTTTTGAAGAATGGCAAAGCAGAAGGGCCAGATGGCATCCCAGCGGAGTCTCTGAAAGCAGACCTAGAGACAACAGTGGAGATGCTGTACCCACTGTTTGGAAAGATCTGGGAAGAGGAGGTGATGCCAGCTGACTGGAAGGAGGGCTACCTAATCAAGCTTCCCAAGAAAGGCGACCTCAGCAAGTGTTCCAACTACAGAGGAATCACCTTGCTGTCAGTACCAGGAAAGGTCTTCAACAGGATCATCCTATAGAGAATGAAGAGCTCCGTTGACCCCCAGCTGAGAGACCAGCAAGCAGGATTCAGGAAGAACCGATCATGTACAGACCAGATCGCCACTCTCCGCATCATCGTGGAACAGTCTCTGGAGTGGAGCTCCCCGCTGTACGTCAACTTTGTGGATTATGAGAAAGCATTTGACAGCGCGGACCGAGAGACTCTGTGGAAACCCCTACGACACTACGGTGTACCCACAAAGCTCGTCCGCCTGATCAAGAGCAACTATGATGGCATGACATGTCGCGTGATCCACGAAGGGCAGTATACCAGGGAGCTCCAGGTCAGAACTGGTGTCAGGCAGGGGTGTCTGCTGTCTCCGTTCCTCTTCCTACTGGCCATAGACTGGGTCATCAAGATGACCACAGAGCACAGACGAAGTGGAATACAGTGGACTCTGTGGACACAGCTTGACGACCTCGATTTTGCAGACGACTTGGCATTACTGTCCCACACTCGTCAACAAATGCAGGACAAGACCACGAGGCTTGCTGACATCTCGTCTCAAGTGGGCCTCACCATTCACAAACAGAAAACAAAGACAATGAGGCTGAACACAACCAGGGAAGAACCAATCTTGCTTGCTGGCACCCCGTTGGAGGAGGTGGAGTCCTTCACCTATCTCGGGAGCATCATAGACAAAAAAAGGCGGCACTGATGCAGATGTCAGAGCACGAATCGGGAAAGCCAGAGCAGCCTTTCTCCAGTTAAAAAAAGTGTGGAGTTCCAGAGAGCTGTCACAACACACCAACGTCCGGATTTTCAACTCCAACGTAAAAGCATTTCTCCTATATGGAGCAGAGACTTGGAGATTGACAAAAACCACAGTCAACAGAGTACAGACCTTCATGAACAGTTGCCTTAGAAGAATTTTGAAAATCCACTGGCCAGAAAAGATCAGCAACGTCAGACTCTGGGAGATAACAGAGCAGATAACAGCAGAGAATGAAATTGGGCGAAGAAGATGGGGATGGAAAGCCTGAGAAAGCCAGCTTCCAGTATCACTAGGCAGGCATTGTCATGGAACCCCCAGAGAAAGAGGAAAAGAGGTAGGCCGAGAAACTCCTGGCGTCGAGACCTCCAAGCAGACATCAAGAGACTGGGAACCACCTGGAGTAGAATCGAAGGAGAAGCACAGGACAGGAGTTGCTGGAGGTCTCTCGTCGACGGCCTTTACCCGGGTAGGGGTGACAGGCGTAAGTAAGTAAGTGATGCGACGAAGGTGGAAATAGCAGGACCGTGCAGTGGCGGAGACAAAGCTGGTCATTGAGAGACAGGAAGCGAGGATAACGCCGAGGTTCTTGGCCGAGTCAGAGAGGGGGGTGGGGGTGCTGTCGTGCTCAAGATGGAGAGAGGAAGGGAGCTGGGAAAGTTTCTGGCGGGTGCCTACCAGCATGGCTTCCGTTTTGTCGTCATTCAGTTTGTGTTTGTTTGTTTCCAGTTTTTCACGTCTTCGTAGCAGATCTAAATGTAGGTCAAGATTCATGAAGCGGAACAACGCCATAAGCTAACCCTAAAGGCGGGACTAAACGGGCAGAATTTAGTCCCCCGAAATCGCGGGTCTAAACGCCGTCGGGTTGGCCGAAACCAAACAACGTAGACAAAGAAGTGCAATCCGACAAAACAGAGTATTTAGGGACCGTACACATCTGTTAGAGGTTGTACAATGGCGACAAGATATTTAAGAAGTTCACAGACAGGATATAAGGATGTGTTTGACATCGCACACTATATGATGCCTGTTTATCGGCCGACCGTACTCAGTTGAGCGACACGTCAGTCTGAACTCAGAACTCAGAACACTTTATTCGGTAGCCGTCAACGACCCATTCGAATTGGGGTGAGATTACATAACTGGAAAAACCAATGACCAACACGAGAAAGGAAACAGACAAGATATGAATAAAAAGAAACAACAATTTCTTCTTGGAATTGGTACTCATAATATAATATATAATATATAATTAATAATATACCAGCGCTGTGATTCCCCTTGGTTTGTTTACAATTCTACCAGCGCTAGCCTCACCTATCTGGTTTGTGAGTATCTATAACTCGAGGCAAATTTGTATCGTTACATTGTTGTGTAATGTTCTGTGCATCTACTGTGGGAAATCAGGGTATTTACTCGACCACATGTTTGTGTATGTATGTTTCTCCTGCCTACTTCCTAAGTTCCGGAGAAAGACATGGGTTATATAAGAGACCTGATCCATTCTTTTTTGAGGATGGAAATGATCGTCTTGTTCTATACCTGCGTATTTCTCTGTGGGCTGGCGATTGGGTGCCTGATAGGCGGGGGCAAGGGATCTTACTGTTTGTCTGTATAGCGCTGCGATTCCCCTTGGTTTGTTCATAATATAGATCACACACACACACACACACACACACACACACACACACACACACACACACACACACACACACACACGCACGCACGCACGCACGCACGCACACACACACACACACACACACACACACACACACACACACACATACACACACGCCGCACAGCGCGCACAGACGCGCTGCATCAGGGGGTCTACTCCACTTTGAGGCAGACTGAACAGATGTTTTGCGGCCATCGGCCCATAGGTAATGTTGTTCATAGTTGTTCATTGGGTAATTTAAGTGCATATAATATGAACATTGCAACTTTTCTGATAGAGTCGCAGTCCAGGTTTGCAAGCAACAAACTTATGTCTTCATTCTTATTGTCATTCAAAAGACTAGCCAAGTACAGTGCTGAGTATCTATTACAATACAAGAGGAAGTGTTCTTCATTCTCCACAGTCCCAATACAGAATGGACAGTTCTTCACATGTGTATTTGAATACCTATTATTCACATTCAGTTCTACTGTTCCCAGTCTGAAACGTATAAGGCTGTCCCTGAATTTCTTTATCGTAATTCTTTCTGGTTCGAATACCGTTTTGAACTGCTTGTAAGTTGCAAACCTGTCGCTTGACTGAACCTTCGTTTCCCATGACTGTACAAATGACTCTTTCAGTCTTTGCCTGTACAACAACAAAAAAGCCCTTTTGACAAACGTGGCCAAAGCCATACTTGTGTAGGGTGCTTTCAATTTGGTTCGCCCAAAAACAACTTGCTACGGTACAGTTCAACTGCATCTTGTACGTCTGCTTAGGAAGTCTTGTATCAGACATCTTAATCAGTTTCATCCAATACTTTGTAGCTCTTATTATGCTATTTATGCCTACCCGTTTCACCATGGGGTTCTGACATCCACACTCAGTAGTCTCTTGCAGGCGAAAGTGTGCACCTTTTCTATTGTTTCGAACTGCTTCAGCCCCCATACTTCAGACGAGTAAAGGAGCATCGGCGCCACCTGGGTATCAAAAAGCTTAAGGTTGCCAAGTTTCCACATAGTCCTCAATAACTGAGAAACTTTCGCCTTCGCCTTTACAGCACAGTCGGAGAGCGCCACAGTAAACGATAGTTTTGTGTCAATATGAAATCAAGGTATTTATAACTGTTAACCACTTCCATTTCGGTTGCACCAATATACCATTTGTCTTTCGCTGGCAGTCGCCCGCCTTTTCTAAAAACCATTACCTTGGTTTTCTCGAGACTAACCTCTAAACCATAGTCTATCAGAAGAGCGCTTGAGGTTAGTTATCTGGTTGTGCAGCCTCACAGCGCTTGTGGACAATAAAGCTACATCGTCAGCAAAAAGTAATGAAAAAAGTTCTCTCAGACCAGGCAGTAGTTGTACTCCGTGTCGACCATTTTCATTTACGTAGTTTGCAACTTCATTAATTAACAAAGAGAAAATTACAGGGCTTGCTAAACAACCCTGTCTGACCCCGGCGGGGCAGTCGAAAAAATCCGAGTATTGGAAGCCCGCCCTTACACACGCCTGAACAGATGCATACATGGCTTTCAGCATCTGAACCATTTTTGTAGAGACCTGTACATGGGTAAGAACATTTCCCTGTCTACAGAGTCAAAAGCACGCTTGTAATCGATGAAAGCCACATATAGTTTCTTATTTCGAGCAATTTCTCAATTACTAACTTCAAACCCAAACTTGCTACAGATACTTGATGGTACCCATCTATGCATACTAATTTGGATGATCCCTCGGAACCGTCAAGGATCACAAGAGGTCAGGAAATAGTTTAAAAAAAAAAAAAAAAAAGCCTTATTTTTGACAAGAAATTTTTTTTCAATTACTATTCACAACTTCAAACCCAAACTTGCTACAGAGATACCTGATGGTAATACCTATCCATGCATACTAATGTGGATGACCCCTCGGAAAAGTTCAAGGGTCACAAGAGGTCGACAAATGTGTATAAAATGCCAGTAATTATAGTGATATCAACATTTTGTAAACTTTTCAATCAAATTTGGCACAAAGGTAGCTGATGATATGTATCCTAATTTAGTCGACTCATCGGAAAGGTCAAGGGTTTCACAGATATGAGAAAACTGATTAAATGTTGAGATAACATGGATTTTGTCGGTACTTATTGTCAGACATGTGTGGATCGGTCATAAACGTGTGCTATAAAGGGCTTTTGCCTTTCTCGTTTTTTGATTGTTTGTTTTTTGTTGTTGCTTTTTCTATTCCCCTCCTCCATTTATTTTCTCCACTCTCCTTGTCCCCCCTGTTTTTGGGGTGTCGTTGGGGTTGATTACGTCAAAAGAGTGTAGATATTTGTTGTATGAGTATTTTTTAACACTATAAGTAGGTGTCACAGGTTTTCTGTGGATTTGCGTTTACAGTCCCTGGTTTTGGATGCCAACAGAGTATGAGGGTAGGGGTGAAAATGGGACAAATACAACCTACCCCCATACTCTGTTGGCACCCAAAACTAGGGACTACAAACGCAATCAACCATATGAGTTCACCCCTAAAACACGTGAAAACCGGTGATACCTAATCATAGTGTTTAAAAAAAAAAGCCACAGACAACAAATATCTACACTTCTTTTACGTGATCAAGGACGTATCTAAACGACACCCCGAAATCAGGGGGAGAAGGAGAGTGGACAAATAAAAAGAGGAGGGGAATGAGAGAAAAATAAAAATTATTTTATACTTGTCGCATTGAAGTAAACTTTTCTAATACGAATAGGGAACTCCCAATAGCGCATAAACACATTTTGACTCGAGCGGAATTCGAAACCGCGACATTTTCGAACGCTCTACCACCACCTGAGTGATCCCCATACCTGCAGATAGTGTCAAAATGTGTATCACATATAACAGATAAATGGTATACAAAAGGAAAATGGAAGAAGCAGCTAATATTTTATCAATTATTAAAATCAAATTCGCGGAACTTTTCAATTTAATTGTCTAAACGAGACAAAGTTTGTTCACTGCAGGGCTGGCAATTTCCATGGGAAAGTGCGTTCACGGGACATGAGATGACCCCCGACATCTGTATACCATGCAGGGACAATCAGCAACACATCACTGGTGACATCATGTTTGCAGCCCGCCAGTACTGGTCAGCCACACGGAACACAAAGTGGCTGCAGGAAGAGGGAGGTATCGACCTAATGCTAGAGACAGCCACCTTCTGGGCATCCCGAGCCGAGTACAACCAAGAGAAAGACAGATACGAAATCACTGGTAATAACAACTATGTATAGAATGTGTGTTAATTATCAAATGTTTGTTGAGTGTTCTATTTGTTAAAGAGACTTTTATATATATGGGACTCGGTGGGGCGACGTCAAAGGACTCTGACGGTGACGTAACACAATAGAAATATCTAACTATGCTAACCGCGCTGCTGAAAGTACATTTGGCGGGAAGCGCCGTGTGTGATGTGTAATAATAATAATAATAATAATAATAATAATAATAATAATAATAATAATAATAATAATAATAAATTTATTTCAGTTTTTGCAGGCCATCAGGCCCATATGGACACAAAATACAATTTACAACCAGAAAATACAGGAAGGTGGTTGTAAAGAACACAATCACATAGCATTACATCAGCGCACATAAATAAACAAAAACAACGAAAGTTCAAAGCAAATCCCTCTAATTCCTTAATTTAAGGCACCCTGAAATATACATAGCAACTTTAAAGACCAGTTTATCATGTAGGTTTCCACACAGCAGCTGAATTTTGAGATCGGATGGGAATCTGTAGTAAAACAGTGGAATGTACTTTTTACGTAAAGGGGAATATTTTGGACACTCGAAAAGAAAATGACACAAATCTTCAGCCTTATGCCAATCACATGAATTACATTCTGGATTAGTGATGGGTTTTCCAAATCTGGATACTCCGTTTAAAGGTAAATGGTTACATCTAAGTAAACAAATTGCCCGCCTGAGTTCACAAGAAGTCAGCTGCCCTATGTAACTGGCTCTAAGTATTTCTGGGTGGTAATGGCAGTATTCTGTGTTTGATGTAAGGGATGCATGCCAGTCCTGTCGGAAACAATCCATCAGCCGATCTTTGAATATCTGAATGAACAGAGGAGTGTTTCCAACTGACTGCATTTCCCACACATACCCAAACCCATGCATACACAAAAGAGTCTTTATTTGGCTACCCCAGTTCGATCTACCTGAGGCATCATGCATACATAACATCGTGTAACACTGTCTTGGGTGTCTGTTTTCTGACATGGTAAGAAGTCTGCACCAATACTTCACCATTCGAACATAGGCATCAATATACATAGGAAATCTTCCACACTCACCCAGCGCAATATTGTTTTTTTTACATCTCTTCCAACACCAAGGACCATTTTACAAACCTTTATATGAACCTGATCAATTACATCATGCCTCTGGAAACCCCAAACCTCTGACCCGTATAGCACAATGGGCTTAATCTTGACATCAAAAATGTGAAAAACAGTGTCAGCTGGCAAGTTTTGTAATTTGAAGTATAGTCTTTTGATGCCTGCAACTGCTCTCCTGGCTTTTCCAGCTAAGTTTTCTACACATCTAGCCCAGTTCAGAGTAGAGGAAAATATCACACCAAGGTAAGTATAACTGGACTCGACTTGAATCTGCTTGTCAGCATAAAACCATTTTTCACAATTTTTCACAAAACCTCCATTTTTGAAGACTACCACTTTTGTCTTGTCCATGTTCACAGTGAGACCCCATTTTTTACAGTATTTTTCTAAACAATTAATTTTCTTTTGGAGATCTGCTACAGAGTCAGAGACAATGGCTATATCATCAGCATACATAAGAAGGAAAATACCCAGTGGGTCCGCAAAAATATCAATGCCACGTGCACCGCACGATGATATTTCTGTCTCAAATTCTGAAAGAAAGATAGAAAACAGCAGTGGGCTCAACACACAACCTTGTCGCACCCCTGACATGCAATCAAAGTAGTCGGTAACTTTGGTTCCAACCCTTACAGCAGCTTTTACATGTTTGTACATACTCTCCAGTGTCTGAAGCAACTTACTATGAACTCCTTTACGTAACAAGAGATACAACAGTTTTGTCCTGTGCACACTGTCGTAAGCTTTAGAAAAGTCTACGTACATGGTGTAAAAACGGCCACCCTGCTTGCTAAGATACTTTTGCACTAGTGCCTGTAAACAAAAAATGTTGTCTATAGTACTGTACCCTTTACGGAAGCCAGCTTGAGCCTCAGGAATACAATCATTCTCTTCACAAAAACGAATCAACCTGTTGTTAATGACAAAATTGTACAACTTACTGATAACGTTCAAAAGAGAAATTCCTCTGTAGTTGTCAACATTTCTAGGGTTACCCTTTTTGTGTAGTGGAAATATCACAGCCATGGTCCAGCTTTCAGGGTATTCCGCACTTTGAAACACACGATTGAACAAAGGATGCAGAAATTTCACAAGGATTTCACCTGCATGATGAAAAAGGTCAGTGGGCAAGCCATCAGGGCCTGATGCTTTCCCTTTCTTCATACTATTAATAGCACTGCGAATTTCATCCTGCGTGATTTCCTCGTCAAATTTTGCATTGTGACAACCATCACAATCACCAGATAATATATGGTCATTCAAAACACCCTCGGCCTGTCTGCTGAAACCTGAATCATCAACATTCTGATCCACATTTAGCAAATTACGAAAATAATCATACCACACGCGTGGTGAAATAACATCAGAACACAACTTCTTAACGCCAGTCAGAGACTTTATTTTTTGCCAAAATGTTCTTGAGTTTGCATTGTTACATGCATCGTTGAGCTCATTCAAAACCCGTGCGTTGTTTTGTTTTACACAACTTCTTAAATTCTTTCTTCATGTCAAGATACTTCCCTAAGTCGTCATGTGTGTTTGTGTGTCTGAACTGCTTCAACTGTATGTACTTGTTTTGTTTTGCTAACTCGCAGTCCGAGTCCCACCACGGCGGCTGTGCACGGGATTCACCACCTACCTTCTTACCTGACCTCATTTTGTCAGCCGCCTTCTGAATGAATGCTACAAAACAGGCCGACCCTTCTTCTACACTCGAGTCAAGCGCTGACGAAAAGTGTTGAAATTGAGTCTCCTGATTATCTTCAATGTATGCCCAAAAGGACTCAGCGTAGTTTTCTTTCCAAACAAATTTAACCCTTTCCTCTAGTATTATATCATCATTTAAATCATCATCATCACATGAATAAACAGACTGAATAGAAGTAAACGTGGTTACAATGGGGAAATGGTCTGACTCGCACCTGTCTGCAACAAACATATCGGTCACTAGGTCAAACACGGATTGAGAGCAAATACAGTAGTCCACCACACTTTTGCCTCTGTTGGCCACACACGTAATTTCTCCCTCACTGTCACCTTTCGTTCTGCCATTGACAATAAACAAACAGTACTCTTGACATAGTTCTATCAGTTTCCGACCAAAACTGTTTATGCCAATATCTTTTGACCTCCGTGGGCTTTGTGGTACATCCTCTAGCAGATCTGTTAATTCCTGTAAAGGCTGCACGTGTTTATTATCATCAATAAAATCAGTATCAGACAGACCGGCGGTGCGGGCGTTAAAATCGCCACATAATAGCCAAGGCAGCTCAGGATGAGCACGTAACACTTGAGCCATGTGGTTTTCTAACACTTCAAAACCATCAACGTTATCTTCACCATATACAACAGAACGCTCTGGAGCCACATACACAAATGCTGCCAGAACATCAGATGCAGAGTTCAAAACAGACTTACCGATCTTTAGAAACACAATATCCTCAGCAGCCTGCATTAAACGCAACACATGACAGGCTATAGATTTATGTACACACACGGCCACGCCCCCTTTCAACTTTTGTGTACGTGGTGAAAAAAACACCTGATACTCTGGAAAGGTATCCTCTATAACATTTTGCTTACATGACCAGATCTCTGGAAATGCAAAAATTTGACACTTTTCACAGAACTGCCTAAAAGAAACACTTTTCAGCTTATTTACAAGACCTTGGATATTCCATGCCATGATGCGAAACACAGAGCTACCACTTTCACCACTACCACTTTCATCATCACAGTGTGCTGGTGTGGGTTTGAGTGTGGGCACTTGAGTGTGTGTGTGTGCAGGTAAGTCGTCCTTTGAAGACACATGGTGAGGGCCCTGGGGGTCTAAATGAGGGACGGGCTGTCTTCTCCTGGTTGCTGGGTCAACATGCCGGCCTGCCCCTCATTTCTGCCCCCTGCGCTCCACTGGCCTCTGGGTAGCAGCGTCGTATGCGTGGGTCTTTCCCTCAACAACGAGGGAGTCGAAGCGGAGGAAGGCCTTCTTCCCCGCCTGCTTGAGGAAGGGTAGCAGCTTGCGGCGCACGTCCCTCACCCGAGGGGTGAAGTCCTCAGAGATGTAGACCCGGGACCTGTTCTCCTTCAGCGTTCTGCGCTCAAACAGGATCCGCTCCTTGTCTTTGTACTTGTTGAAGCACACGATGATGGGGTGGGGCGCCTTGCCCCCCTTCAGACGATGGGCACGCTCCACCTCGATCTCCTCCTCTATGCCCATCTCGTCCTTCAACATTGACTTGACAGCTTTCTCACAGTCCGCCCAAGTCTCTGAGCGCCCCTGGGGGTGGGGGATTCCGTGAAAGATCAGATTCTTGCGTCTGCTCCGCCCCTCCAAATCATCCAGCTTATCCTCCAGCTGCGTAACTTTCTCCTTCAACTCTTTGTTTTCTTTCATCACCGCAGTAAAGTCACTCTGAATTTTGTCCATCTGCTCCTGCATTGTAGCTTTCATACTGTCCATCTTTTTGTCCATCACATTCAACATTTTAAACACATCCGCAATAGTCGGCTCAGACACTGCGTTTGTCTCACCCCTGGGCGACTGGTTGTCTTGGTTCCCCTGGCATGTCAAAAGAGTCTGTCGTTTCGGTGGGCCTGGGTTCGCTTCGACATCGCCGCACCGGAGCAGAAAGCCGACCAAAAACACGAGTATGACTGCCACCGGTCCGCTGACACTGACAGTGCGGTAACGTAGGGCTGCCTTCCTCTGTGCTTTGCGTGCCATGAAGTTTTGAAAAGTCCAGTAAAAGGTACCGCAAATGGCACGAAAAGCTACCGAACTGATCGGCATGATGAGCTGAATCACCTTGTCGTTGTTCTAAAGTCACTAATTAAGTAATTATGTTGCAAAATGCTAAAAATGTGCGGAGCCGCTCTTCTACTGTGTGACGTCGATCGTGAGCACAACTGTGTGTGTGTGTGTGTGTGTGTGTGTGTGTGTGTTTGTGTGTGTGTGTGTGTGTGTGTGTGTGTCTGTATGTCTCTGTGTGTGTGTGTGTGTGTGTGTGTGTGTGTGTGTGTGTGTGTCTGTGTGTGTGTGTGTGTAGACACGAGTATCTCCGGTATTTGTGTACGTACAGGCTTGAAACTTTATGAAATTCTTTGATCAAGATGTATTTCTGTGAGCCTTTCGAGCATATGTGAATTTCCAGACTTGTTAAAGAGAAAAATTGCCGTTTATATAAAATTGGTTGACCTGCATTTGAGTCCGTACTTTTCGTTCTATTCACTTGGAGCGTTAAACCCAAATAACTAACTAACTCTATTCACTTTAGATATAGGGACAGATATTATTTGTTTGTTAACCAGCTTTGTACCTTTTCAACTTTTTGGTAAACAACAATTCATTGCAGATTTCTTTTTTTTAAATACAAAGTAAGAATCCTCCACTTCTATAGAAAGATTACACAGTGACGGTGACATAAAGGCGCCAAATGCGTCAGAGTTACACAAATGTTACAGTCATACAAAACCACCAGCTATACTACAAATTTGTCATAGATTTATGAACTCCATTTGAGTTGTGAGAAGTTTTTCTTCCTTGTCTTTGATGGGTGGGCTGACTGTAGAGTGGAATTTGCCGCAGATCTGTTTGTTGATTCTGTATAGTTGATTTTGTTCTCCTCGGGTTGCAGCACTCTCCGCCTCTCTCGCTAGTTCTTCAGCAAAAGCACGACGGTCAGCGCGCACTTGTTTGTTGGTCTCGCTGTATTGCTGCGTTTATCTTCCTTGTAGTCTTTCTGATCGAGTACTGATCATCTGTCTCTTCAATTTACGTCTTTCTTCTATAACTTTCCATTCTTTTGCTCGTTTCTTCTCTCTATAGCCTAGGCACTCCTCCACACTCTTTTGGTAAACAGTCTTGATTTATTATGATTTGCATTGATTTCTGGGTCTAGGTCCTGGAATCTGTTCTTCACTTGTGTGACAAAAATGTGTTTTGTGTGCTGTGTCGAATTCGTGTGTCTTATTCTGTGTAGCTTGAGTCTCACCATTGCTGTTACCAGCTGATGGTCACTTCCAACGTCAGCTCATCGCTTTACTCTCACATCCAGGAGTGATCTCCTCCACATTCCATTGATAAGTAGATGGTCGATCTGATTCTTGTCTCTGTCGTTGGGCGAGTACCAAGGCAGCTTGTGGATGTCATGGTGTGACAATAAGATGCCTCCAACAAACAGGCTGTTGGTGGTGCAGAACTCAGTCTTTCTCAGTTTTAATTCATCGTCCTGCATCCATGTGTTTCCATTGCACTTTCGTTGTTGGTGTTGTCACTCCTTACCTTTGCATTCAAGTCGCCCATGATGATCAACACGTCGTGCCGTGGTGTTGACTTAACTTCTGCCTCTAACTGTTCGTAAAAAAAAGGTCTTTTATTTCATCATTGCTGTCATTGGTAGGACTGTAGCACTGGATGATAGTCATATTAACTTGTTTTCCTTTTAGTATCTCATTAATCTACTGTTGAGAGGTTTCCATTCTATTATGCTCCTTTCCACTCCTTTTCTCAAGATGATGACAACTCCTTCTTCATACTGATTGTTCTCTCTTCCTAAATATAGACCTGTCTCTCCTGTTGATGTCACTTTTTCTGATCCAGTCCATCTCGGCGCATTTCTGTTGTTACTTGCGCCAGTTTGGCCATTTGATACCTTGTACGGACATTCCAAAAACCCATCCTTGTCTTGTTTTTGGTGTTCAAGACCTCTGTCTTCCTGTCAGTGGCTTCCACAAAGTGGCTTTCACCACTGCCATTCATGCAAGTCCCCTGAGGTGACTCACACCTGCTCGTGAATGTTGATTCCGTTGCTGTTTCCGTAACCAGGGAATGTTTTCTAGGGCAGAGTGGTTAGCCCTGTCTGACAGCTTAGCAAACACACACACTAACTACACCTGAGAGCTAACACGTTTGGATTTTTTTTTAATTTATTTTTTATTTTTGGGTCATGTGATTTGGTAGACCCCAGAAATTTTTCATCAAAATAGGCTTAAAGCAACCCTTCTGATGAGGATTATACTAATCCGAAACAGACTAACGTAATGGGTAAGTTTTGTTTTACTGTATAAAATGAATCAGGACGAACTTCTTCTTCTGAGAACAAGAAATTGGCATCAAAGAAAGAAAGGCTTCTTGCTGTTGTAGTTTCTGGCAAATGAAAGACATATCCAGGATAACAATATACAATTGAAGAAATTGAATCACTCGCCACTGAAGACATGATAAAACTACACTCAAAATATAAAAATTACATTGGTTCACTAATGACCCATGACTTAGGACGATGTCTGTACACAAAAGTAGTGTCACATTTTGCCTGTGGACACTGACAGTCTATTTCATGACCTTGTTTCAAGTACAATCGGTAAATTATCATTATCATGTGTAATGTTTTACAAGTTTGGAATGTACCTAGCCCCTGCTGTAGCATTACTGACTACAAGGAATCATGTTTATTTTTCAAAATAAATTTTAAAACGGGATGTTTTTTATGACTTTAAATATAGCTTAAAAAATTATAAAATGAACCAAGACGAATTACTTCTTTTAAGTGATATCAGCGCTGTAGAGAATAAAGACTTAGACCCTTAAAAACAGCGCCTTCTATCTGTAGTTGTTTCCGGCAAATCAAAAGCATATATCGGAAAACAGAATACAACAGAAGATATAGAATCACTCGCTGCCGAGGATATATGAAAATCACATTGGCTCGCTAATGACATGACTTAAGTCGATCTCTTGTCTAAGCTGTGAGTAACTTTTTACCTGTAGACACTGACAGTCTGTCACACGATCTTGAAAAAAAGCTTATTGTTTCAAGTTCAATTAGTAAATTAGTCTCATGTTTTACAAGTTTGGAAATTAACTTGCACCTGTTGTAACTTTTGCTTCTTACTGGGAGTCATATTGATTTTTCAAAAATAAATTTTACTGCAGAAGAAAATGGACCAAATGGACTGAATGGACCGAATGGACGACACTCAGATGACTCCACAACCGAGCCCTGTCTTAATGAATGTACAAAAGATAACTTTTTTATGATAAGATTTTTTTATGCAGTGAATAAAATTAATATTTTTATTTTTGTGGCATAAAAGGATGAGTGAAACAAAAAAACTTAATAAATTTTGTCTATCACTCTGCTGTTATAAATGGACTATCTATCTATCTATCTATCTATCTATCTATCTATCTATCTATCTATCTATCTATCTATCTATTTATCTATCTATCTATCTATCTATCTATCTATCTGTCTGTCTGTCTGTCTGTCTGTCTGTCTGTCTGTCTGTCTGTCTGTCTGTCTGTCTGTCTGTCTGTCTGTCTGTCTGTTCTGTCTGTCTGTCTGTCTGTCTGTCTGTCTGTCTGTCTGTCTGTCTGTCTGTCTGTCTGTCTGTCTGTCTGTCTGTCTGTCTGTCCGTCCGTCCGTCCGTCCGTCCGTCCGTCCGTCCGTCCGTCCGTCCGTCCGTCCGTCCGTCCGTCCGCCAGCCCGCCCGCCCGCCCGCCCGCCCATCCATCCATCTATCTAGCTATCTAGCTATATCTCGTAGTCTTGCCAACCGTTGGGGCACCACTGATGACTTGGCAACCAGCTCCCACCATTCCTCTCTATTCTCTGCCATTCTTAGCGTTTCACCCAGCCTCAGTCCTGTCCACTCTGACATATTGTCCTCCCATCTGTTCCTCTGTCTTCCTCTCCTTCATCCTCCTTGTACAGTGCCTTGCATGATTGTTTTGGCAAGCCCTGCTGAACTCTGAACTCGGGACAACCACTTCAGTTTGCGTTTTTTCCACAATGGCTAATAGGGCCCGATGGTCTGCCTGATTCTGCTTCCCACTTCCTTGTTCGTGATGTGATCTCTGTATGAAATGCTGCTTGCCTTCAAAAACATCTCATTTCAGTGGCTTGTATCCTCCTTTCAAGGTCTGCTGTGAGGGTCCATGACTCGCAGGCATACAATAACACTGAGATGACTAAGGAGCACATCAGTCTGATCTTGGAGCAGAGCGTGATGTTTCTGTCCTTCCATATGGTCTTCAGTCTTGTCAATGCTGTTGTTGTCTGCGCAATCCTGGACAGAATTTCTGGTTTTGATCTCTCATCTGTCACAATGGCTCCCAAGTATTTGAATTTATGAACTCTTTCTAGTTTTTGGCTTCCAATCATGACGTCAGTGCCGCACTGGTGTTATTTGTCATCAGTTTGGTCTTCTCTACACTGATTTCCATCCCATACGCAATGCCTGTACTATGATGCTATGATCTTTTCCACCAGCTGAGCTAGCTCCTTCTCTATTCCTGCAAGGCCATCAATGTCGTCCGCAAAGCGCAAGTTCGTGACTGTTCTGCCTCCAATACTGACAGTTCCTTCATGATCTTTCAGAGCGTCTGTCATGATTCTTTCCAGGAAGATGTTGAAAAGAGTAAGAACAAGCGGCCTTGTCTGACTCCAACTGTAGTCCTAAACCAGTTTCCTATTTTGCCGTTGAAGCAGACTGCGCTAGTGGCTTTGTTGTTTGCTATGACTTTGATCAGGTTGGCATTTATGTTGTATAGCTTCATGGTGGACCAAATGGCTGCATGCCACACCCTGTCAAACGCTTTCTTAAAATCCACAAAGACATGATAAAGCTCTTGCTGGTGCTGGAGGAATCTCTCACATAGAACTTTCAGGTTGAAGATCTGCTCAGTTGTGCTGCGCCCTAGTCTGAAGCCTTCCTGTTCCTCAGCTATGATTTCCTCTGCCTGTGGCTTCAGCCTGTTTAGTAGGATCTTTAACATGACTTTGCTTGGGTGAAGACTGATCATGCAATAATTCTGGCATTGATGTAAGTTGCCTTTTTTGGGGGAGAGTTATTATAAATGATTGGGTCCATGGTGCGGGCCATTCCCCTGACTGCGAGATCTTATTGCAGATTGTTATTAAGGTGCTTATCATGTCTTCTCCCCCTTCTTAGACTTGTTCTGCAGGGATGTTGTCTGCTCCTGCTGCCTTCCCTTTTTTCAGCGACTTCACTGCAGCCTCTACTTCTTCTCAGAGGATAGGATAGTTGCCATTGTTGGTCATGGGACAAGTATGCCTGGGTCCCCTGCAGCTTGGTGGTTGTACACATCTGAGCAGTACTCTGTCCATCTCTTCAGTATGTCTTGGTCTTCAGTAAGTTTCCTTCACTATCTTGAATGATCGAGGAGCGTCCTTGTTTTACACTGGTCAGGTCTTTCACCAGCTGGTATGCTTTGTTGCTATTATTTTTGTTCAGATTTTCTTCTGCGTGTTTACATTGATCTTCAATCCACTTATTCTTTGCCTTTTTTATGCTTTTATTCAAATCCTGGTTAATTTCCCTGTATTGTTTAGCTCCTTCTACCTCTGATTTCTTTTTCTTTAATTCTCGACGCTTGTCACATAGAACAAAGATGTTAGGTTTCTTTGCTTGTCAGTGTTTGCCAAGGATCTCACTGTCTGCTTGGGTTACAGCAGTGTTAAATGTTTCGATCAGTGTGTCCACATCAGTGTTTTCTGCACCTAGAAGTAGCAGTGGCGCGAATTTTCCTCCTATCTTTGCCTGGAAGGCTTCCGCTACCTCTGGGTCTTTCAGTTTCTCGAGGTCAAAAGTGGACTAGCAGTAGCTTACACTATGTTAGGAAACAGTCTTCTCAAAATGAGATCTGCTGATCTAAGTAAATTAGACTTGGATGACATGCTAAACTAGTTGCACTTGTTACCACAAAAGACTTTCTCGTCAAGCAAGGAATTATTCCAGAAAATGTATCTATGTAAATAAAAAGCATGGCGACACTAGATGCTATCATTGGGGGAGCTGTTGTCAACGCACTTGCATTCAGTGGATCAAATTATCTCTTTTGAAAAGTGAGTAGAGAAGAATCTGCAGTAGAAATGAGACGTCACAATGAGGCGTCAGAATAATTGCCACAAGCTCAGCAGGAGTATGAAAAACAGAGATTAGAAAAAAATTGATTTCATCAATGAAAAACTCAGGCTGGAAGGTCACGCACAGCATACATTTCAAATGTTGATGATGCTATAAAAGAATATTTTCTTGTTACTGGCGAAGACAAAACTTAGCGACTACTACCAACCAAGATCAAAACAAAAAAAATGGTGAAATAATCTTTGTTCTAGTAAGCATGACATTTGTATATTTTACAGGAGTTTTTATTGCTAGAAAAAATTACCAACGCCAGGACCGGGGCTAAACTATCAAAAATATATTACTCTCCAATTGGCTACTGGAAAAAGAAAGACTGCAATAGAGAAATTACATGCCGCCGCAGGTGGCAGCGGTGGTGATGTCACACTCGATCAAAGTTGCTGCAAAGTTGCTCGATCAGTTGCTGCAAAAACATGCTATTTGGCAAATATATCTTCCTGCGCCAAGAAAAATATCAGGACTTCATTTTAAAAACGCCACACCTAATGACACCCACCAAATGGATTTATTGTTCCTGTCACACATTACAATAAGAAAGAAACGATACAAATATGCATTAACTGTTGTCGCCATAGCTTCAAGGTATAAGGACGCCGAAGCCATAACTGACAAAAACGCTAATACGGTAGCTTCAGCATTATCATTGATTTATAGCCAAGGCCCTTTAAAATACTCGAGACTTCTACAAGTCGTTGACGGATCTGAATTCAAAGGCGCCTTTAATCAATTATTTGTGAAGCATGGTGTGCTAGCGCGGCGAGGCATACCGGGTGTGCACAGACCACAGGCAATTGTTGAGAACTTTACCAAGCAATTATCAGAGAGACTTTTTAGCTAATAGTATTCTAAAAAAACTCATGCATGCCGCACATAACACCGAATGGGTTAAGAGATTACCATCTGTGATAAAAGCAATGAGTAACGAGGGCCATATAAAACCCGCTGATGCTATTAAATTAAAAACAATGCCGTCAGGGCCAGAGATAAAAACAACAACACTACCAGACACAAGCTTGTTTATGAAACAGGTAAGATATCTATCTATATCCTCGCGCTGGGACCATATGGCGTTGAGGCGCGTCCCCTGGGTCTCATAAGGGGTCCCTCGTGAGAGGGGTGCACCGAATGAAATAAGGTGCCGTGAACCAACATGGTCTAAGGGAAGGTGACCCCGACAGAAAACCCCTGGTCCTCCTAGTAGTAGCTTCCCCACCCTGCAAAAAAGGAAATAGCTACAAAAACGCCGACGAAAAGACTAACAGTAATTCCATTCCTGGAGGAGGAAGGTTCTTCTACTAGAAGACTTATGACGTCCTGTGGTGAAAGCCGGAACACAGGACCGAGCCGCCTCTCTCTATCCAGGGACACAACCATGGGCACATGGAATGTGAAGACCATGTACCAGAGCGGCAAGGCCGCCCAGATAGCAGCGGAAATGCCAAAGTACAACCTTTCCCTGCTAGGTATCAGTGAAGCCAGATGGATGCAGTCTGGCCAGAAAAGGCTGTTAAGTGGGGAGATGATTCTGTATTCAGGTCATGAAGAGGAGAATGCCCCCCATACAGAAGGAGTAGCATTCATGCTGTCACCAGTGGCACAGAGAGCGCTGATGGGCTGGGAACCTCTTGGGCCAAGAATTATCACAGAAGCCTTTAGAACCAAGAAAAAGCTCAAGCTGAACGTCATCCAGTGTTATGCGCCCACCAATGACAGTGACGAGGAAGAGAAACAAGAGTTCTACGACCGACTCCAGAGTGCCGTGGACAAATGTGCGGAGCGAGACATCACCATCGTCATGGGCGATTTTAATGCCAAAATATGGGAGGACAACACCGGATACGAAGAGGTGATGGGGAGACAGGGACTAGGCTCGGAGATGAGTGAGAACGGGGAGAGGTTTATAGACTTTTGTGCTCTAAACCGAATTGTCATTGGAGGCAGCATTTTCCCACACAGAAGAATACACAAAGCAACTTGGGTCTCACCTGACCATACAACAGAGAACCAAATAGACCATATCTGCATTAGCAAGAAATTTAGAAGATCCCTTCAAGATGTTCGAGTGAGGAGGGGAGCAGATGTCGCCTCAGACCACCATCTGCTTACCTTAAGAATGAAGCTCAAGCTAAAGAAAAGCCGCACAGATACAACAAGAAGACAGCGCTATAATGTAGGCCTCCTGAGAGAAACTGGAGTTAGAGAAGAGTTCAAACTGGTGCTGTCCAAACGGTTTCAAGCGCTACAGGAGCTAGTAAATGAAGAGGAGGCGGTCACCACAGAGCAGCAGTGGAAAGGCAGTTAGAGAGGCGCTGAACTCAACCTGAAAAGACACTGTAGGGTTCAGGAAACACCACCACAAGGACTGGCTGTCGGCACAGACCTTGAAGAAGATAGAAGCGAGGAAGCAGAAGAAAGCAGCGGTCAACAACAGTCGCACGAGAGCAGCCAAAGTAAGGGCACAGGAGGAATACTCGGAAGCCAACCGCGAGGTGAAGAGGAGTATCAGGGCAGACAAGAGGGCCTACACAGACAGCCTGGCAGCAGAGGCAGAAAAGGCAGCAGGCAGCGGCAACATGAAACGGCTCTACGACATTACCAGAAGATTGTCGGGTAAGTATGGCCATACAGAAAGACCAGTAAAAGACAAAGAAGGCAAGCTATTGCAGACAGAGCAGACCAACTCGACAGATGGGCCGAGTATTTTGAAGAGTTACTGAACAGACCTAGCCCGCCCGACCCCCCCCCCCCCCCCCCCCCCCCCCGACATCCAGCCGGCAGAGACCGACCTACCCATCAGCTGTGACAGACCCAGCCGGGAAGAGATCAGAAGAGCAGTGGCATTTTTGAAGAATGGCAAAGCAGCAGGGCCAGATGGCATCCCAGCGGAGTCTCTGAAAGCAGACCTAGAGACAACAGTGGAGATGCTGTACCCTCTGTTTGGAAAGATCTGGGAAGAGGAGGTGATGCCAGCTGACTGGAAGGAGGGGTACCTAATCAAGCTTCCCAAGAAAGGCGACCTCAGCAAGTGTTCCAACTACAGAGGAATCACCTTGCTGTCAGCACAGGAAAGGTCTTCAACAGGATCATCCTAGAGAGAATGAAGAGCTCCGTTGACCCCCAGCTGAGAGACCAGCAAGCAGGATTCAGGAAGAAGCGATCATGTACAGACCAGATCGCCACTCTCCGCATCATCGTGGAACAGTCTCTGGAGTGGAGCTCCCCGCTGTACGTGAACTTCGTGGATTATGAGAAAGCATTTGATAGCGTGGACCGAGAGACACTGTGGAAACTCCTACGACACTACGGTGTACCCACAAAGCTCGTCCGCCTGATCAAGAGCAGCTATGATGGCATGACATGTCGCGTGATCCACGAAGGGCAGTTCACCAGGGAGCTCCAGGTCAGAAACGGTGTCAGGCAGGGGTGTCTGCTGTCTCCGTTCCTCTTCCTACTGGCCATAGACTGGGTCATGAAGATGACCACAGAGCACAGACGAAGTGGAATACAGTGGACACTGTGGACACAGCTTGACGACCTCGATTTTGCAGACGACTTGGCATTATTGCCCCACACTCGTCAACAAATGCAGGACAAGACCACGAGGCTTGCTGACATCTTGTCCCAAGTGGGCCTCACCATTCACAAACAGAAAACAAAGACAATGAGGCTGAACACATCCAGGGAAGAACCAATCTTGCTTGCTGGCACCCCGTTGGAGGAGGTGGAGTCCTTCATCTATCTCGGGGGAATCATAGACAAAAAAGGCGGCACTGATGCAGATGTCAGAGCACGAATCGGTAAAGCCAGAGCAGCCTTTCTCCAGTTAAAAAAAGTGTGGAGTTCCAGAGAGCTGTCACAACACACCAAAGTTCGGATTTTCAACTCCAATGTAAAAGCAGTTCTCCTATATGGAGCAGAGACTTGGAGATTGACAAAAACCACAGTCAACAGAGTACAGACCTTCATGAAGAATTTTGAAAATCCACTGGCCAGAGAAGATCAGCAACGTCAGACTCTGGGACAGAACAGATCAGATAACAGCAGAGAATGAAATTGGGCGAAGAAGATGGGGATGGATCGGTCACAGCCTGAAAGAGCCAGCTTCCAGTATCACTAGGCAGGCATTGTCATGGAACCCCCAGGGAAAGAGGAAAAGAGGTAGGCCGAGAAACTCCTGGCTTCGAGACCTCCAAGCAGACATTTTTCCTTTGGCTTTTGACTGACTGCCTTTTTGATGCAGTATAGAATAAATTTTTTATCTCAGTCCAACGTACTCGACTATCGGCACTCCATTCAGTTCGTCTTTAAACTTTCCAGGCACTTTTTTTTTGTTTTGTGTGCTATACAGCGGGTGATCCTTAGGATAATCAGACGTGTCATACATATGCAACTCTGTTTTCATGTCTTCATAAAAGTCTTCAGTAGGGACATCAATTATTATAGAGTCAGTGTCAGTGCATAACAGTCGACAGTCAGGATACTATACTTCGGTTTGAAGTAATCATAGTAGAAGTCAAGCATCAACAGTTTTGATAACTCAAGTATTGCCATACCAATGAGTACTGGCTTGTCCAGTTTAACAATCTTTTTTTGGAGTGTCACTGCATACAATGAAGGATGAAACTCTTTATAACCTGTGTATTGTGGCTTACCTGTAAGTTTAATTGCACCTGATTCAGTTGTGACAAGTCTCACATCTTTGCGGTGATGAGGATTTTCCATCGTCTTCCCGAAACAGGCATTGTTCATAAGCTTAAAGTAGTCTTTGTCAAATGCAGTGTTGCCGTCCCTTGCATGCAGGTTTGTGTTTTTCATTATGTAATCTTTCATAAAAAATACGCTGGTCAAATTCAATACCTCTGTGAACTTTCTTTAATACTAACACATGCCTGATGTAAAACTTTAGTGGTCGATAGTGACAAACATAATTGAATTTTTCATTGAAATTTGGCACAAGTTTAGTGTCTTCTTTTTTTCCTGTCGCACTCATTTTCTCAAATCGTGGTCGACTTCAGAGATCCAACCCTTTGCATCATTCCGATCATAATATAGCTTGTTAATGTTGTTACATCACACTGTGACAAATTATGCAGACAAAAGTTTTTCGAGGGCAATAACTCACACATCGCAAATCCGTACAAATAATTAGCGTCCAAGTACGTAATAAATGACCTTGTCCTTGAGGGTCAAAGTTGTCAAGATATTTGTTGTTGGCTTTGGCATAGTTGTTTGAGGCTATACTAATCATCATCATCATCATCAGTCCCTTGCCCGAACTGGGCGTTGGGGGGACTGAAAGGCAGCAGCAACAGACAGTGCTCTCCACTGAGTTCTATTTTGGGCGGTGGCAAGCAAGTCTGACATCTCGAGTTCGGTCCATTCTTTTATGTTTGCGACCCAACTCTTTCTCTGACGACCTCGCCGACGACTTACTTCGAGAGTGCCTTGGAGGATAGTCTTGGACAAGGTGTTGTGTCGGGTCACGTGGCCAAACCAAGCAAGCTTGCGCCGTTTCACGGTTGCCAGAAGGGGTTCATGTGGGCCCACCAGGGAAGTGACGATGCTCCGTACATATTCTATACTAATACCTCCTCTCAATCCGCGTTCCACCATTTCACCCATCGTACGATCATACAACAGATCTATATATATCTTACTGGATTTTAAAAATGCATCCCATGTCATGCCAGGATTTGTTATGCAGCAAGCTGGGTCAAGAACGTAGTGCAACAAACCCTTTTTATGATAACTTTCAAATACGTCTGCTAGCAAGCAAACGTCAGCTTTCAAGTACTGGTCGTGGTAGTCGCCAATCGTTTCACACCCTATTTTACCCCATGCATCGAGAGCATGTTGGTATTCAGAGTCGGAAATACCTTTGCCATTTAGTGTAGAATAAAATGCCTCTTTTGAGGCAGACTCCTTTCCTCAAACACAACCCAGCCACTTATAGGGATCCTTTCTTGATCAACTCCGGCTCAAAATATTTACTTGTCAGACCATCTGCCAAACTAGCAAGCTCTAAGGACAAATGTTGCATTGAGTCATAAAACACTAATTTGTTGTCTAATCTAAAAGTCAAGTACTTCTCAGTTGTCTGGGCAATAGAACTAATTTTTTTGTAAGACTCATCTACAGCACTCATGATAATGTGTGAATCATACCCTTTGAGATTGTGGAAAAAGATAGGAAGTCTTTGGTAGTGATTCTGGAACAGGACCCTCATATGGTACATCCAGTGATTCAGTTCTCTCTGCGATGTGTGGTTGTTGTACCCAAGTTTACAGATTGATTTAGTCCTAATTTATGACCAACGCCTGCATCATTATTTATTATTATAATTTTTTATTGTCTCCATTTGGAGTTGAAGGTCAGAAGGTAACATGTTTAACCCAATGCCCACTACAAAGTCAACTTTTGATCTGGCATATCTGAGAACGTCTTGGTAGTCATGTATGCTTGATGGGAGATCTACTACTGAATTTATTGAGTCTTCCAGGTTTGCAATAAACTGTTTTTGTGCTTCAAATTTGTCATTCCCGTTTAAGATGTTTGATTTTGTTAGCGATTGTGCTCCAAACATACGTTCTGATAATGCGTTCGACTCCTGCTTGAGTAACCCGTCACTCCTGTCTAAGACAAATATGGTCCAGGCATTAGACTGTTTCTGTTCAATTGAGCCTAACCAGACTTGTTATTTTGACGAGAATGAAGCGTACTGGGTTAGTAATCTTGAGGGTATTGTCTGTGACTCATAGCATAATACAATGTACCCATGTTGTGATGATCATCAAGTTTTTGTGAAACACCAGAAACTGTCAATTTCAGTCCTTTTCCTTAAAGTCTGTGAAAGTTTGTACAAAATTACAACGTGCTGGCAGACTTTTGTCTACTTCTTTTTTTTTTTTTTTTCTCTCTCCCAATTTGTGACTATTCCATTGTGAACGATCATGCAGACGCTGGTTGCAAGTGATCTATATTTAGCTCTGATCACAAAGTGACTGCATGGCCTTTCTGCCGAACATTCTGATTGGTTGTTTACGCTTCTACCGAAGTCCGCCATTCGCTAAGAGTTCTTTTATTTTGGTATCTCTTCATGCATTAGGCACGGAAGCTTCAAATAATTGCTGATACAGAGTGATCTGATTAAAGTGTGTAAACCTTCAGGCTTCATTTTGGGTTTGTGAAACGTTCCTGCTTTTCTGTATGGACCCAGTCTAGAGTAATCAGTGCGTAGATGAAAGATGGTGGCCTGGCTCTCCCTGTTCAGACCTGTTGATGTCATCTGCCCACGGGCTGCAGCCGCCATTCTGCTGTTGCCAATCACTTTGTTGTTGTAGTATCTCCATTCCCAGCTAGTCCAGAATGCACTGAAATCCACTGCAGCACTATTTTGTGGACAGGGCATCCAGTCTATCTTGAAGCTTCCTGGTGAGATCAGTGGATCAAGCTGCTGCCTTTCCCTAGCTAGTGCTCTGCTGCTGTGTTCAGCACCTGCAGATCTGTACGATATTTGAAGCTGCTGCCACCAGCTGGTAAGGAGAGGGAGGTAGTAGTGTGGTCTGCACAACAGATGTACACGCCACTTCTTGTGTGGTATCACAGCTGCTGTGAGGGTAGCGCTTGTGCAGAACCTCCAGCAAGATGGCTTTGTGCAGTGCCGCGACCTTTGGCAAAGAGTCCTGGAACATTGTTTATGTTGTCTTGAAGGCTCTTTCAAGATGTCCAGGTATCTGAAGGGAGCTGTTCACACATCTTTGGGCTTGGTTCCAGGACGTCAGTGTTAGCCCTTTGCAGGACCTTCAGTTGGCTGTTCAGATTTGGGCGGTTCAGATTTGGACATTTCTGACGGTTCTTGGTCTGCTCCTGTAGTCTCCCATGCTGTCGGTGTTTAGTAAGTTTCTTCGTCGTGTGTGCTGTTCTGCATTCCAGTGGCTCCAATGTCCTCCATCTCCTAAATTGGGGTGCTCCAGATGGCTATAAGAATGTCACTGCATCATGAGAATGACCCATGTTCACCCATGTTCTGCATCTTGTCAAGCCTGGCTTTTTGGGTTTTGCAGGCAGTGTTTCATATTGTCGATGTATCTTGGTACCGCACAACTGGTCTGACCGAGCAGGTGTTTGCTTGTGCCAGGATGCTGTAATTTGCGCCAATGTGGTCCCCACCAGTTTCTTCATCAGAGACTTTTTTTTTTTTTGCAGCTCTAGCTTCCATGGCTTCAATGTGAGGCCTCCACGGGAATCCAGTAATTTATTTGTTGCCAGTTGGCCTGTCTCATCCCAGCGGAGTCTCTGAAAGCAGACCTAGAGACAACAGTTGAGATGCTGTACCCACTGTTTGGAAAGATCTGGGAAGAGGAGGTGATGCCAGCTGACTGGAAGGAGGGGTACCTAATCAAGCTTCACAAGAAAGGCGACCTCAGCAAGTGTTCCAACTACAGAGGAATCACCTTGCTGTCAGTACCAGGAAAGGTCTTCAACAGGATCATCCTAGAGAGAATGAAGAGCTCCGTTGACCCCCAGCTGAGAGACCAGCAAGCAGGATTCAGGAAGAACCGATCATGTACAGACCAGATCGCCACTCTCCGCATCATCGTGGAACAGTCTCTGGAGTGGAGCTCCCCGCTGTACGTCAACTTTGTGGATTATGAGAAAGCATTTGACAGCATGGACCGAGAGACTCTGTGGAAACTCCTACGACACTACGGTGTACCCACAAAGCTCGTCCGCCTGATCAAGAGCAGCTATGATGGCATGACATGTCGCGTGATCCACGAAGGGCAGTTCACCAGAGAGCTCCAGGTCAGAACTGGTGTCAGGCAGGGGTGTCTGCTGTCTCCGTTCCTCTTCCTACTGGCCATAGACTGGGTCATGAAGATGACCACAGAGCACAGACGAAGTGGAATACAGTGGACACTGTGGACACAGCTTGACGACCTCGATTTTGCAGACGACTTGGCATTACTGTCCCACACTCATCAACAAATGCAGGACAAGACCACGAGGCTTGCTGACATCTCGTCCCAAGTGGGCCTCACCATTCACAAACAGAAAACAAAGACAATGAGGCTGAACGCAACCAGGGAAGAACCAGTCTTGCTTGCTGGCACCCCGTTGGAGGAGGTGGAGTCCTTCACCTATCTCGGGAGCATCATAGACAAAAAAGGCGGCACTGATGCAGATGTCAGAGCACGAATCGGTAAAGCCAGAGCAGCCTTTCTCCAGTTGAAAAAAGTGTGGAGTTCCAGAGAGCTGTCACAACACACCAAAGTCCGGATTTTCAACTCCAATGTAAAAGCAGTTCTCCTATATGGAGCAGAGACATGGAGATTGACAAAAACCACAGTCAACAGAGTACAGACCTTCATGAACAGTTGTCTTAGAAGAATTTTGAAAATCCACTGGCCAGAGAAGATCAGCAACGTCAGACTCTGGGAGAGAACAGAGCAGATAACAGCAGAGAAGGAAATTGGGCGAAGAAGATGGGGATGGATCGGTCACAGTCTGAGAAAGCCAGCTTCCAGTATCACTAGGCAGGCATTGTCATGGAACCCCCAGGGAAAGAGGAAAAGAGGTAGGCCGAGAAACTCCTGGCGTCGAGACCTCCAAGCAGACATCAAGAGACTGGGAACCACCTGGAGTAGAATCGAAGGAGAAGCACAGGACAGGAGTTGCTGGAGGTCTCTCGTCGACGGCCTATACCCGGGTAGGGGTGACAGGCGTAAGTAAGTAAGTAAGTTGGCCTGTCTGTCTTTGGTACTCGAAGGTCTCCAGTTTTGAGGTGACCTTTTCCGTCTGATTGAAAGAGATGGTCTAGCTCAGTTTGAGTGGCCTCTTTCAGTCCAGCCGCTGACTGTATTGGCAGCATCCTGGATTCTGGAGGATTTCTTTATGTTTTCTGGAGGATGCTATGCTATGATCTTTATGTTCTGCTGCGCTCCACACTGCAAAGTCATCCGCATGGAGGATGTTCGAGACGAACCTTGATACTGTTGTACTGATGTCATTAATGTAGACCAAAAACAGCATCAGACACAACATCTCCCTGAGGTACACCTTCCCCGAGTTTGACAAGAAGTGCTGACGTTAGACGTTAGAAGCTTCAGCGGCAGCCCCTGTTAAGCATACTTTAAATAAAAAGAATTACAATTAAATTGATGGGTCACATTGAAATTAATGAAATTATCACAAATGTTTATGCTCAATATGCATATTTTGTTAAGAAAACTGGCAACAAACATATTTAATCAATTGTTATGATCATTTTTTGTTCCTTTGCGTACAGGTAAAATGGGGGTAGGGCAGCAGATTCAGCCAGTGTGGCCCCTAAATGCATCACAGCATCATAAAATCAGGTTGGGAGTAACTGTGGTACTCTTTCCTAAACAATAAAACCTAAAAAAGACCTATCAGTTGTATACAAATTTTCTGAGGGCATCGGAAACAACGTACGTTTCCCAATTCGGCAATTTTAAATGTTCACCACGAACATACCGTAAAGGATGCCGACTTTCCTTATTTTCTTGCACTTTGAAACCCATCTTATTGAGTACTGGGGGGGGGGGGGGGGGGGGGGGGGTGCACGGTAGAACTTCCTAGCTTATGGACTAATACTAGTACTCCCATCAGTCAGCTCTGTGGGGAAGAAAATATCTCCTGGAAGAGAATGCGTGCCTTTGGATGTGTGACGTCAATCATCAAATTCATCACTGTGTACACGGCGTCGTGAGACTATTGATGCCATGACCTGAAGCTTATTGTGACGTCATTTTGCTGCTGTTGCTATTCTTCTTCTTCAGAATTCCTTTCTCTACACAAGCCTAATAAGCGTACTAATGGCTGGAAGCGCCGTATTTCGTCTTTATTTATGTGCGCTGGCGTGGTTGGTTTAGAGAGGAGTTAAATGGTTCAAAAGAATAAGCTGAAAAATATGAACAACTAACAGAAAAACGGGCATATTGTTCAAAAAGTGTTAAATACATGTAAGCTCATATAGAAGAGACTTTGTGGGCTGGTTCATCCCATCTAGCTGGCTCACGTGCGAAGCAAAAGTGTGCCTGTGTTCCGGGCCAGTGTCGTCAGTCCGCTGTCGTCGTCGGTCGTATACGTCCGTCGTCCGTGGTATACTATAACCTTGACTACAGTTGAGAATAGTATTTGGCCCAAGGATACTTAGTGGCAAACATACCAATTTCAGTGAGTTCTCACAAAGGTCAAGGTCACAGGGGATCAGAAAATATATTTTTAAAAATAAGCTGTATTTTGACATAATCTTAAAAAAAATATATCAAGTACTATTCCCAAAATTCAAACCGAAACTTGGTACAAAGATACTTGATGATTGATTGATTGTACATTGCTTAACGTCCCGACAGCAACAAGGCTTTCTCAGGACGTGAGGATACTTGATGGCATGACTATGCATACTAATTTGGTTGATCCCTCGGAAAGGTCAAATAGCCATATTTTGACAAAAGATGTTTTTCTTCTCAAATACTATTCTCAACTTCAAACCCAAACTTGCTACAGACGTACATGGTAAGATCTGTCTATGCATTCTAATTTGGATGACTCCTCGGAAAGTCAAGTCACAAGAGCTCAGTAAATAGGTCAAAAAAGCCATATTTTGACAATAAATGTTTTTTCTCATACCAATTTGGATGACCCCGGGATCGGAAAGGTCAGAGGTCGGCAAATGTGTGTAAAATGCCCATTTTTGATAGAATTGTAGTTATTGTAAACATTTTTTTACACACCTTTCAGTCAAGTATACTAATTTAGTCAACTCATCGCAAAGGTCACGGGGATTTTACAGATGTGTGAAAACGGATTTACTTATTGTCACACATGTGTGGATTGGTCATATGGATGAGCCATAAGGGCTTTGTCTTTCTTGTTTTCTTTCAAGGCGTCATGCCGCCTGATGAACACGCAGTGTCGATCAACAACTCGATATACACGAACTATGTAGCGAAACTTAACCTGAATCTGGGTGGGTACGCAGCCTGTTTGGCCGGACTGGAGCTACATGAGTCCAAAATTGCGCGCTGGGCTGAGGTGGCCAACAAGCTGTATCTTGTCTTCAACGACACTGTGCAACATCACCCGGAGTACGAGGGCTATGACAACATTGCGACAGCCTACGGCAGTGAGTTATGCAGAATCTTTTATATCCTTCTAACATATTCACCTTTGCTTTTGGGCAAATGATACAATTTAAAATTCAAACTCTGATTTTGTCTTAAAGGCCCTAAGAGCTCTCGGAGCAGTCTCAACATGTTTGGGCGACGCCTTTGTTAAAAGTAAAGAATATATATATATAGTAGTCCCTATTGCTTATGTAGTAGGTGTTCAGTGGAAGGCTCAAATGATCTAATAAGCGATGCAGTCACAAAAGGGCAGCTGATGTCCTGATGACACAATGTAAGCTTACCAGCCTAGAATCCCATGGCATTAGCACAGCATTCTCAGAATTTAATGAAAAATTACGTCCTTTGGAACTACTCTGAGTGCATATTTTGGCTTTGGGCGACGCCTTTGTTAAAAGTAAAGAATAATTGTACCACAAAATTGCCTAGGTGTTGCCTTTTCAAAATGAGTCTGTCTTCTTCCACTGCAACACCCCATAAAGCTTTATCGATGCAATCCACCTTTGTACTAGTGATGCTACCAGTAAATTCTGGAGGCGGCTTCTAGTACATGCGTTGTGTTTTCAATTTCAGGTTACGCCGTATGCCTGAAGAGCCCCCCCCCCCCCCCCCCCAAAACCCCCCCCCCTCCCCCTTGGGGCGAAACCTGTTGTAGGCGGCAAAAACTTTAAATCTACTCAGCAGGTCCAATATCTGTTTGGGAATATTTTCTATCTTCCCCCCTCGGATGGCGGGGCGCCTGGGGCTAGTTCCTATTGCTTTATGTAGTAGGTGTTCAGTGGAGGGCTCAAAAGATCTAATAAGCGATGCAGTCACAAAAGGGCAGCTGATGTCCTGATAACACAATGCAAGCTTACCAGCCTGGAATTCTCAGAATTTAATGAAAAATTACGTCTCTTGGAGCTACTCTGATTGAGTGCATTTTTTGGCTTTGAGCGACGCCTTTGTTAAAAGTAAAGAATATGAAACAAAGGCGTCGCTCAAAGCCAAAAATGCACACAGCTCCATGGGATGTAAATTTTATTTTCAATTCCGATAATGCTCTTGCTGTGCTAATGTCATGCAATTCAAGGCTGGTAAGCTTGCATTGTGTCATCAGGACATCAGCTGCTCTTTTTGTGTGACTGCATCGCTCTCTAGATCTAGAAAGAGAGGGTAGTGGGAGAGAAGGAATGACAGACCTATCTTTGTTAGCCTTCCACTGAACACCTACTGCATATAGCAATAGGGACTACCCCTCAGGCGCCCCGCAATCCGCTGGAGAATATCCTGACCTCCCCCCCCCCCCCCCCGAGGGGGGAGTAGTACATGAATATTCCCTAACAGATCTTGGACCTGCTGGGTAGATTTAATTTTTGCCGCCTACGACCGGTTTCGCCTCAAGGGAGGGCTCTTCTTACGGCGTAACCTGAAAATTGCAAACACAACACAATGTTCTAGAAGCCGCCTCCAGAATTTACTGGTAGTACCACTATATATCTGGGTGGGTACGCAGCCTGTTTGGCCGGACTGGAGCTACATGAGTCCATGAGTATGTTTTCATCTTTAAGTCACACGGCCAATCGCTTTAGTGCAACCGTATCATGTGACCGAGCTACAAACAAAAACTTGTAGCGACACTAATGGCGGACTTTCTGTAGCCCTGTTTCTGGCGTCTTGGATGCCAGTGTTCTATAAAAGATCACCGAAACGTTCTACAGTATAGGGGTCCGTGACTAATGCAAATCCACTGCGCCACCGCGTGCGCGCAAGCGCCTATACTAAGCTCAAGACAAAATACCAGGGAGGAATCGAACACGCCCGCGAATCGACTAAGCACTGTGATTCCAGAGCAGTTTTCAACCCGCCTAAAACCTCGAACTGAACAGACTCGGTAGATATTTTGCCACAAATCTATATCAGCCTTAGTCCTCCGATCAAAACTGATAGTTTAGTATTACGGCTTTTTGCACAGTCAAGCCTGATCCATATCAGACACTCGAGGCTGGGTTTCTTCTTCGAACACGAGGCTGGGTTTTAGATAAGGCCGGAAATACGCCGCAAGGTCATTTTGATTGGTTTATGTAAATTAGCATATCCAATGAAATTAAAACGTCTTACTGTCGACATGTGACCCGGGCTGCACGCAGCAGTCGCTTTAGTAGTCTAAGAGCTATCCCGACCTACCGTGCATCCCCCCTCCCCCACCAACCCCCCCCCCCCCCCCCCCCCCCACCCCCGCCCCCCGCCCCAGTATTCAATAAGATGGGTTTCAAGGTGTACCTTAGTATGTCCTGAGATGTTTAAGCAATCTTCCCCTAAAATCCTTAGGAACACACCAGAGATATTGCCGATGACGCAAGGATTCACGCTCTTTGCAGAAGCTAAAATAAACTTGAGAAACATTTTCCTCTAAATAAATCTGAATTTATTCCAGAAGCCCAATTCAGGCATTGTTATGTTAAGGCGCAGCTGCGTCATCTACACACACACACACAAATAAATTAAAAAAATAGAGTAAAAAATATATTGAATCTGTGGCTCACAGAAAAGGTGAATGGGCATTTCCGCAAAATCGCAAAAAAAGACAACAATAATGTGTCAGATGGCTTCAGAGAGTTTTGACAAATTGGCTAAACAAATCTTCACAATGTGCTAACATCACATTAGCTGCATTTTAACACATACAGTAACCCGACATCAAGAGATAAACATTTCTTGCACGAGGTCATTCGTGTAATCATGCCATGATACTATCTCTAATCATTACCGATGAAGACAAAGGAACAAGCATCAGCGACCACGTTTTAAAGGCCCTATACCGCCTTCAAAAAACAGCACAAATAGCCTTGTATTGCGGTATTTCGTTTTAGCTTCAGTCCATTTAGACATCCAGGTACACAGTTTTACGTCAGTTAGCGTGGCGACTGATTCCCGGGCTTCACCTACTTTCATTACCAGGTGTAACTGTAGCCGTCTAAAAATAGTTTACAAGCAGACGACTTGTGGTCTCTTTAGCCACGGACACGCGCATAGCATTCAGAATTTCGGACATGCGCATATCATGCAATCAAAATGGCATCAGAGGATCATCATCATCATCATCAGTCCCTTGTACTAAGAGAATAAACTTAGATGCCTGCGTCCAAAAGCTACGGTATCTGTCGCGCCAAAACAGACTCCGCCTTCCAAGCGAAAACACTCCACTGCATGGACGGCATCCGCGAAAAAGGCAAGACGAAAAGTGTATAACAAGATAATCCGGGCTAAAACTGACAATGTGCCGATTCGGAATCAGTGCCGGAGGTGGACGAAAACAAAGGAATCTCTCGGCTTTTGGGGGGCTAGAGGAGGAGATGAAAAACTCCAAAACTGCTTCTGGACTTGTAAGTACACTAACGGATATTTCGTTATAACATAATAGCAGACGAGAGTAGTATTCAAAGAGGAATGTGTGTGTCATCGTGTCGCCCATTGTAGTAGGGTTCTGGCGCATTTCGGCCCCCTCATCGCCAACTGTATGGAGTATATCGAAACCATTTTAGACAAACTTGGAAAGTATGCCTACACTCCTACAGTATGCATGTGCTAACTGCAGTGTAGAGTGAAAGTTAGTGGACGATAAAGGAATGCAGCAGTTGTTATACGCACTCCGTTCCATGCATTCAACTACAAAGTACAAGGTGAACTCAAATATGCACTCGGTGGCACAGACAATGAATGGATGCAGATTGTGAATTCATGACGTACTGCAAACAATTTGTTGCTATAGTAATTTGTAGGGTATTTCATACTCTCGCTCACATCGTTTTGTAGAAACTAGAGTGCATAAGTCAACTCCACCGGTCTCAGGCCACTTTACACATTTCAAATACAAGCGATCAAAAATCTCTGTAACTTCAGTAGCTGAACTGGCCTCTGTCTTGTACTGTGTTTGTCTTAAATGGCGTAAATCCATGTCTGTTACGTGAGTGTGTGTGTTGGGTTTCAGTTCGCGGCGCTTTGAGTCGATTTCCCCAAAACTGAGAAAAAGCGCCTATATAATAACGGTATTATTATTCTTCTTATTATTATTATAAATTTATTTAAAAACACCCTTGTGTACATTCAATCGAGCGAGTACACCACTGTTCCATCCTCTAAATTCTGAATTTGTTTACACACTAAAGTAATCACTTGACTTTATCAGAGTGTGTACAATGAATTTTGTGTAGCATTTTTTTTTAGCAGTTAGTGTCGTGGAAGATGTGCATGTCAGTTGTCACTGTGTGTGTGTGCACAATTATTTAAAAACATCCTATCCTATTTCAGATATGATTCATCAAAGACCCAGCAGCCTATCACTGTCGGTCCATACTAGTTTACCAGTTTTATGCCATTGACAATTTCACACGAAGATGTGCATTTTAACTATAACTAAAAGTGCAACTAATAACACACATAATAGTTGTAATTTTAACAATTTATAATGTTTTCATTTGTGTGTGTATCACTGTTTTGTTTTGAAATGTCTGGTTCCTTTGATGTAAAAATGATCTGAGTTACACACACAAACATCATGTTAAATACGCAAACTTACAGTTACACACACATTTTGTGCCTGTGGTTAGCTTTAGTAAAAATTTATTGCTTTCTCATATCAATAATTGTTCCTTTCTGTGTGCAGCTCAAGTTCAGTTCACGCTCCACTTACTTACTTACGCCTGTCACCCCAACCCAGGTATAGGCCGTCGACGAGAGACCTCCAACAACTCCTGTCCTGTGCTTCTCCTTCGATTCTACTCCAGGTGGTTCCCAGTCTCTTGATGTCTGCTTGGAGGTCTCGACGCCAGGAGTTTCTCGGCCTACCTCTTTTCCTCTTTCCCTGGGGGTTCCATGACAATGCCTGCCTAGTGATACTGGAAGCTGGCTTTCTCAGACTGTGACCGATCCATCCCCATTTTCTTCGCCCAATTTCATTCTCTGCTGTTATCTGTTCTGTTCTCTCCCAGAGTCTGACGTTGCTGATCTTCTCTGGCCAGTGGATTTTCAAAATTCTTCTAAGGCAACTGTTCATGAAGGTCTGTACTCTGTTGACTGTGGTTTTTGTCAATCTCCCAAGTCTCTGCTCCATATAAGAGAACTGCTTTTACATTGGAGTTGAAAATCCAGACTTTGGTGTGTTGTGACAGCTCTCTGGAGCTCCACACGTTTTTCAACTGGAGAAAGGCTGCTCTGGCTTTACCGATTCGTGCTCTGACATCTGCATCAGTGCCGCCTGTTTTGTCTATGATGCTCCCGAGATAGGTGAAGGACTCCACCTCCTCCAACGGGGTGCCAGCAAGCAAGACTGGTTCTTCCCTGGTTGCGTTCAGCCTCATTGTCTTTGTTTTCTGTTTGTGAATGGAGAGGCCCACTTGGCACGAGATGTCAGCAAGCCTCGTGGTCTTGTCCTGCATTTGTTGATGAGTGTGGGACAGTAATGCCAAGTCGTCTGCAAAATCGAGGTCGTCAAGCTGTGTCCACAGTGTCCACTGTATTCCACTTCGTCTGTGCTCTGTGGTCATCTTCATGACCCAGTAGGAAGAGGAACGGAGACAGCAGACACCCCTGCCTGACACCGGTTCTGACCTGGAGCTCCCTGGTGAACTGCCCTTTGTGGATCACGCGACATGTCATGCCATCGTAGCTGCTCTTGATCAGGCGGACGACTTTGTGGGTACACCGTAATGTCGTAGGAGTTTCCACAGAGTCTTTCGGTCCACACTGTCAAATGCTTTCTCATAATCCACAAAGTTGACGTACAGCGGGGAGCTCCACTCCAGAGACTGTTCCACGATGTTGCGGAGAGTGCCGATCTGGTCTGTACATGATCGGTTCTTCCTGAATCCTGCTTGCTGGTCTCTCAGCTGGGGGTCAACGGAGCTCTTCATTCTCTCCAGGATGATCCTGTTGAAGACCTTTCCTGGTACTGACAGCAAGGTGATTCCTCTGTAGTTGGAACACTTGCTGAGGTCGCCTTTCTTGGGAAGCTTGATTAGGTATCCCTCCTTCCAGTCAGCCGGCATCACCTCCTCTTCCCAGATCTTTCCAAACAGTGGGTACATCATCTCCACTGTTGTCTCTAGGTCTGCTTTCAGAGACTCCGCTGGGATGCCATCTGGGCCTGCTGCTTTGCCGTTCTTCAAGAATGCCACTGCTCTTCTGATCTCTTCCCGGCTGGGTCTGCCACAGCTGATGGGTAGGTCGGTCTCTGCCGGCTGGATGTCTGGGGGGTCGGGTGGGCTAGGTCTGTTCAGTAACTCTTCAAAATACTCGGCCCATCTGTCGAGTTGGTCTGCTCTGTCTGCAATAGGCTTGCCTTCTTTGTCTTTTACTGGTCTTTCTGTATGGCCATACTTGCCTGACAATCTTCTGGTAATGTCGTAGAGCTGTTTCATGTTGCCGCTGCCTGCTGCCTTTTCTGACTCTGCTGCCAGGCTGTCTGTGTAGGCCCTCTTGTCTGCCCTTCACCTCGCGGTTGGCTTCCGAGTATTCCCCCTGTGCCCTTACTTTGGCTGCTCTCGTGCGACTGTTGTTGACAGCTGCTTTCTTCTGCTTCCTTTCACGCTCCAGCTGAACCACAATCATCCTCGCCTGGACCTGATCAGCTTTATTTACATGGCTCAACTCCTGGCATGTCAGAGATTTTAGCGGCTGATTCAGAAAGGTTTGTAGATTTTACTTAGCAGTAAACCAGAGAAAATTGTATTATATAAGCCATACATACTACTGCGACATATACTATTAGTATAACTGGAATGCATGAAAATATTCTGATATTTATAATGACATTTTTCTTGGTTCTGTTACACTTACAGTGCTGAAAGGTCACAATTGTCAGGAGTGGGGCTAGTGAGCAACTTAGTTCACTGCTGCTGCCACAGGGTGGCGTAAACACAGTAGGGGCTAAATTCGGCATTCTCAGTGTTTTAGTTGATCCCCCCTGTCTGTGCACATTATCTTGGGTCCTCGCGATATACTCCATGCCACGGGTATGTCGTGGTCTGTTCACAGGCTTTCGTTTTCATCTGGTATATCTACAGTAGGCTTAGCGTGTCCGGATCCTATGTCATCCAATCGGGCACCAAGTTTAGGCGCGATATACCTGTGGCCTGTAGTATAGCGCGAATACTGAAGCCTATGCACACGAACAGCTATCACCTAAGACACTGAGAATAGTGACTTTTCCCCTTATGAGAGCAGCAACACTGCACGGCAGGAGGAAAAGACAATTTGGGCCAAGTCGACTATTGTAATGACAAACAGTTTTATGGAAAGTAACTTAGCAAAACCAAGTTCAGTTATGGAACATTCACCTTCTTCATTCATTTGCGGCATGTAAAATTGTTGCCTTGTAAGTGCTTACTGTTACTGTAAAGTATGTCGAAGGAGAAAGGCAATCTGTGTGAATGCTTGCAGCCTTCATTGTGCTGGCTTGTGCAGCTGGAGGATTCTTAGTAGGACTGATATGTATTTCTGAATAGATGCTTGATTGTGGGCTGCATTACTATGAATATTGACAGTAGCCACTTTTGTCAATTTAATCAACAATTTATTCTGATGACTGTTTACCTCAGTAACAGGTCAGCTACAAAATCTGCCTACATGGTGAAGGTAATGGCGGCAGTATCAACGGTGCACGCAGCCACCAGCACTGTTTACAGTACCAGTGCCTACATGCACAAAGGAGTTTCAAGCAGTATGTTGTTTGCATTTTGTCCATTCTTTCCATCTGTATCCTTTACCCACTATTAGTATTAGTGTGATATACTGTGCAGCTGATGGTGGGTTGGGTTAGGGCCTGGCTCCAGCATTGATTAATTATCTTTTTTCAGATGGCCGAAACGACTCCCCAGGACACTGTGCCCAATATATCTCCAGTACCATCATGGAGGAGTTGAAAAAAAATCCTTTCCGTAAAGACCGTCGTCAAACGGTAGACGAAAAGTCAATGCGATGCAGAAACAGGGATTCATTGATGCCATGACCGAACTACTTCGTAATCGAACATCAAGGAGATGCCCATGTGATGATGGTTATGTGATGAGTGAGTTCCTCTATTTCTGTTGCTTGGCCTTGTCTGCCTTTATGTTTTGTTTGGTGTGTGTATGTCACTGGTGACAGCTGCATTATTTTAAATCAATCCAGACCAAAAAGGTGACTGCCAAGCGTGTAATATGCAAAGAAGTACCCAACGGAGAAGAAACACGCTTATAAAAGACGGGTACAACACAGTTTATTAATATTTCGGGTAAATACCCTTTGTCAAAATAGACAAACAAACAAACAGAGAGATTAGCCGCTACTTATCTTCAATGGCAGAAGGAATGTGGCAACTGTTTATTACTTGCAAATGCAGTACCTTTAAAAAAAAAGAAAAGTGCCAAAATTAGTCAGTTTTGTTTAGACTTACTACCTTTGTATCTGATATTTTAATATAATAAGCTAATGTCAATTGTCAGCTGTCCAACGTCAGTTTTGTTATTTTTCTGGAGAGGCTGAGTCAGAGTTTTGAGTAGACTAGAATGTAATTGTTGCTTGGCACTTTTGCAAATATTTCAGTCAAACTGGCAGAAGGTTAGTTGATGATGAAATGTTCATATCCCATGCTAATTTGACCAATTGTAAATATCAAGGGACAGGTGAGGTCAGCAATGCGTGAAAAATGCATATATGTTGACAAGATTGTGCATGTGCTATTTGAAATTTTAAACACCTGCTCATATCGGTGACTTGTCAGAAAGGTCATAATCACGGAAGGTGGTGCAGATAAGTCACGCACAAGTCATGAGGCTTTGCAGTTCTTGTGCCGTGTTTGTTTTATTTTGCTTCATATGTACCATTCCTCTGTCTGCAGGGACCACCTATGCACATATCAAGCACTCCAATGATATTTGGCACGTGGCAAAAAACCTTGGCGAGAAAATCATGAAGGTTTGTATATTTTCTAAATTCTAATGAAGTGACCCCCCCACCCCCGTTTGTTTTTTCGGCCCTGGAAGCAAGGTCTATCGCCTACCCCCATTCCCCCCCTTCACCGTTTTATTTTCCGGCCCCTGCCGAAGCAAAGTGTAGCATCGTGGAAGCCTTTTGTATCAGGTTCAAGGTCCCAAACAAGAAGTTGGCCCCCCCCCCTCCCCCCTCCCACTGCGGGAGCAAAGTGATCCGGCCCTGTGATATGTCCAGTAAGTAATGAATGCAGGATTGAAAATGAAAATATTGTTAAATCGGTTCATGCACTAGATAATTAAAAGGTTGTCTGAAAAAGCATGTCCATTTCTTATGTTTTACTGGCTAGCGAAAATGTGATAGCGAAAATGAGTATGTAAATAGGCCATGCAGCGTCTGTCGTCCATGGAAAACTGTAATTTTGCATTTTCTCAAAGACTATCAGAATTCAAACTGAGCCCAAGGACACTTTGTGGCAAAACCTTCCTAAATATCAGTGACCTATCTCAAAAGCAAAGGTCACATGGGTTCAAGAAAAGGGCTATAAAATAGCCATGTTTTGACACAAATTGTATTTGTTCAAATACTACAACCCCAAGCTTCGTGATGATAAACAAATTTGGAGGACCCCTCGGAAAGTTCAAATGTCACAAGAGGTCGGCAAATGTGTGGAAAATGGCTGTTTTTAAAAGTATTGTTCTTTTTAACAAAAGTTGGTCAGATCAGTTTATGAACATATTCATAAGCATCGCATATGACTGTGAGAGTATGGCTTAGTATCACAGCATGCTCAAATACTAAATGCGGATATATCTTGCTTAGTTTCAACTCTTTTTTTTTTTTTCCAGCCAAGGGAGAAAAGGAAAAAAAGCACTACAACTACTTTGTCCTGGCTGCTCTCATACTGATTTGTAAACTGGCAGGGTTGGAATGAACAAAGACCCCCGGAGGCTGCTGACCCTTGCTGACACTCGTGAACTCTGATGCACAGTGCAGCTCATTACAGAGAAAAAGTCCTGATATGAGTTGAGTCTTTGTAGCGAGCCATTCGATAACCACCTTATAGCCTTATAATTGAAACTTGGTACAGGGATACTTTGTGGCAAGATCTTTCAAGCCATACCACTTTTAGTGACCTCTGTCAAAGAGTAGGTATGCTAAAATTATCTTTTTTGGACAAAAGTTGTATTGTCTCAAATTCAATTTTTAACATCAAAATTACCTTTTTGGACAAAGTTGTGTTGTCTCAAATTTTATTTTTAACATCAGAGCCGAAAATCATGCAAGTAAAATGAAGATAAGGGATCATCAATAACAATTTTTGGTAGAATAATTGTTTTCAACAGCTCTTTGGCAAATTTTTAGCTTAGCATTAAGGCATTTTACAATACGACTAATTTGTTAAAGTAGGATTTCACACGTACTTTGGCTGAGTCTGTAATTATGTTAAGACATTCAACACTTTTGATGTGATCTATAGGGATGTCAAGGTCACTGAAATTGTGCAGATCAGGTGCACAATGGAATCAAAAAGGTTGTGCCATTCTTGTCGGTTATTTGAGGGAAAAGCTTGCTTCCAGTCAACAAATTCTATCCCACGTTGTTTTTTGTTTTTTTTCTACATCTTTCCATGACTGCACTACTTTGTCTCCATGTGTGTGGGATGATGGTATTTGCAGACAGGTCCCAAGCCATGGCGTGAAATGTTTTAAGATCATGTAAATTTGAGGTTGATACGCGCATGAACCCAGTGGTTTAATCAAGTCAGATATTGTTTTTGTGTTTTTCAGGCAAACAGGGGTTTGTTGTGTTAAGCTTTGTGATAATCAGCTGGTTGCAACAAAGCTCATAGACTCGGGTCTCGTGTTGTGAAAGAAAAAAGGTTATAACAGTCTCATTCAGGGAAAACACATTGTCTTAAAACTTGTGGATGTGCCATAAGCTTTGTTACATCCAAACGATTTGTTACAAAGCACCCAAATTCTTATGTTTGATAAAATCATTGGATTGAAAGCCTGCAGACTGTCATTTTTGGCTTACGTGCATAGCAAAATTGAGTATGTTCTTGTCCGTCCGTCGTCTGTGGTAAACTTTAACGTTTGCTACAGTCTTCAAACTTGGCCCACGGCAAACTTTGTGGCAAGACCTTTCTAAACATACCAATTTCAATTACCTATAGGTCAAGGTTACAGGGAATCAGGAAACATTATAAAAGCTTTTTTTTTTTTAACATAATTTATTTTTTCTCAAATACTATTCACAACGTCTGACCCAAACGTGGTACAAAGATACCGGATGGTAAGACTTATCTATGCATACTAATTTGGATGACCTTAGAAAAAGTCATGGGTCACAAGAGGTCGTCAAAAGTGCATAAAATGCCAATATTTGTAGTTATCAACATTTTTGCAAACTTTTCAATCAGATTTGGCACAAAGGTAGCTGATGATTCTTCCTATGTATCCTAATTTAGTCGACTCAAAATAAGTGGGCGAGAGTTTTTTCGTCGGTCTGACAAAGAACTCAGATAATTTGCGCAAAAAATAAAACAAGTTTTGTAGGCACTAATCTATGTAAGAACCTTGTCTGAAACCATCACAGCTGTGAATCCAGTGTTAGAACAAAAATTGCTGTATGTATTGCATATGCCATTGATCCAACGAAAAGTTCATAGTTACATAATTTAAAATGTGGCTTCCGTCATCTTGCAGAATAGCAGTTCAAGAGTTTCAAATTTTACTCCACCAAGACCGAATTAGTTCTTTTGAGAGAATGAAATCTTGATGGAATAAATGGAATACTGGCCAAAGAGATCAGGATGACGATCTCGAACAGCACGAAGGTCGGCTATAGCGTCACATGGTAAACTGGCAGTAGGCAGCGTGTCTGTTGGCCTCCTCATCATCAAAGACCAAAATATGTCCCTCTTCACTATTCATGCCAGCTGCAGGACCATGGAGTGCAAAATAAGTACTGCAATTCCTGGGGGGGAGGGGGGGGAGGGGGGGGGAGAAAATGAGTTCAGTAAGCTCATACATGCCGAGGTAATGCACTGTAAAAAGCAATATTTCGCCATAAACTTTAACAGATGCCTAGGATAAATCAGACGTCTTTTATTCTGTGAATTATATACAAATATTTTGTATCATCTTGATGTGAAACTATATGTTGTATTTCACTATTTGTGCGTTATACTAATTAGCGCTATGTATATATTTTTTAATAATTACTATTCACATCTGCAAAACTCTGAAGTATGTACAGAATAAACCTTGAATTTCTAAATCACAAGAACTGAGTTGTTGTGTGGTGTTTGAAAGGGGGGGGGGGGGGGGCGGCGAACATACAAAATCCAATGGGTGTCACAACAAAGATGCATCAAAGTAAAACATATCAAAGTACACAGGAAAGGCACAGTTTTGTTTTATAATGGGTACATAAATTATATTGAGCAACATTTTGCTTCATAATCGTGCTGATAACCGACAGATGTGACTGCTAAACCTGAATCAAAATATCATTGTCTTGCGACTCGGATATTCGGGCCTTGTAAACACATCTACCCATTATCGGCACTATATCATTATCAAGCGAAATGTTGCTCAATATAACATAATATACCATCTTAGCTCATCATAGCATGTCTTCCTGTGTTAGCTGTGTACTAATTTAGAAAATCGAGACCAAAACATTGGAAGGGGCCATCGGCATTTTTGGTTCTTTCTGGCATGAATCGGCCACAATGTTCATGGTTGAAAAGGGGTTGGGGGGGGGGGTTAAATATTTCTGAAGTGAAAAATGTATGAATTGTATATTTTTATTTGTGCACCATGCTTTTTTCTGTACATGTATAGTTAGCAACCCTGCTCAGGTGGTGCAGTGGCTGGGAGGAGAGAGCACGCTGCATCACAATCACATCACATGCTTTGTAAAGAGCTTTCAGCAGAGCGATGGGAATTTAGCGCTATATAAAAACCCTTTTATTAGTAGTACTATTATTTTAAGAGCAGAATATCAAGATTTTGATTAATATTGTTGTGTTTTTACAAGACCAGACTGTCACTTGGTTGGATTGCTCTGCTGACCCCCACCCTTAGAATTTTTGGCAATAAATTAACCGTCAGGCACCAGCCCCCCCCCCCCCCCCTCCCTACACACACACCACCACCACCACCACCACCAAATGAAATATATCTTCTTATGGCACTATAGCTTGTGGAATATTTTTTACATATCATACAGTGTTAGAGTACTTGATTACCAAACATACATCATCAGAAACGGCAGAGTGTACATTTACATGATATTCAGCATAATGCAGGCTGAAGAGCACCAACCAGGCGGTCACCACCCTCCACCAGGACCAGACCGGCCATCATGGTGTTGCTGCAGTGTCAAAATATGCCAACAGACATTGAAAAACTGTGCTGTGGATATGGCAACTGTCTTTCTCTCGTACCTGTAAGTACACAAACTGTACCTGTATGCCTGCATTATGCTGAACATCATAACATTATGCTGTCCCTCACTCATACCTACGAACATTTCTAGCAGTATCTCAGCGGGTATTTTTTCCACCTGCTCCTGAAAAAAAATTGTTTGGTATAGTGTTTTCATGACCTTGAGAACTCGATTTCATATCAACCACATAAATTGGATCAGCGTCAATATAAAATAGCTACATTATAATTTGATGCAGCACATGTACACACAAACAATATTACACAACGTTGACATAGCAAAGTCTCACCCATCCTAAAAATACAACTGCCTGTCTTGCCGTCCTTTCTATCAACATATCCCTAATGGTTTGTGTAGTGTCGATGCGTGCTCCTCGTCTACGACCTCTTCCTCTCGTTGCACTAGTAGAACCTAGAGGCTGTTACTTCTACGGAAGGGCACTGACCAACCCTTCTTTTTCTTGTCCTTGTCGGCAGAACCACTGGAGACGAAGTACTACTTCCTCCAGGGCGAGGAGCTGGAGATGAGGTTTTGCTTCCATTACGCGTGCGTCGCGGCCGGAGAGTACGACTCTGTAGTTGATGACGGACTAGACTGAGCGAGCAAATAAAAAACAACGCATCCATTTTAAAGTTATATACTACTTGCACTGTATACAAATAACTAGGACAGAATATTCCTACACAAATAAACATAAACAATACTTACGGTTACTGACGAACATGTCTGAGGATCATTGGGTTTTATGTATAAAATATGCATACTCGACAAACACTTTTTTCACCGTTTTTTTTTTTTTTTAGCCCAGTTAGAAATTTAGGGGCTTTAACAAACAGAAGGCGCAAATCACCACAAACGGCCGTTGCAACACGAACATCAGATCCGAACACAGTCTTGCTACATATAACACATTCACATTCCGGCAAAACACATCAGCACATCTCGCCACAAACATGATACCTGAACGCAAAATTGCAAACATGAGACATAAGTACTGTTTTTACCGACAGCGTCTGTGCGGTTATTTCTGCTAGTGCCTGACTCTTGCATGTGCCTTCTAGCAGGATGTCACACGCTGTTTTGATTTGCCATGACAGTCGACGACGCTTAAGTCAAACCTGCAGGGGACATTTGTTTTCATTCGACTTGTCCGTATGACGGATAAGCCGAATTTTTCACAGAGTAGTTCGACAAGCTCTTTTCGACTTTATTTGTGTATAGAACTGCATTTTAAAACAAGATAAGGATTTCATTTCAAAGTCAACCGTATTGTTTGGAGCTCAGATGCGTTTATCTTTTAGGAAAATTCAGAGTTGTTCATATTTTTAGGCTTATTATGCTGATCCATTTCTCTCCTCTCTAAACCAACCCCTGATCAACACACAGACAGACACAAGGCGCTTCCCGCCATTAGTACGCTCTGTGGGCTCGTGAAGCGACAGGAATCCATCTCCTTCTACTCTAACCCACCCTCTGATCCTCACACACTAGCACACATAAATAAAGACGGACACACCATTCGTAAGCTCTGTGGTCTGGCGTAGCACAGCTATTCTGAAGAAGAATAATAGCACGAGCAGCGAAATGACGTCACTTCAAGCTTCACATCAGTCACGCCATCACCCACGAGCCATAGTGAAGACTCGATGTTATAGTCACTCATCGCAGTACTAACATTTGACGTATCAGAGAATCAACTTCGCAATTTTCTTGCTGATTTTCACGCCTAGTACTTACAGGTCCTCGCGCTGGGACCATACGGCGTTGAGGCGCGTCCCCTGGGTGGTGGATAGGGGGTCCCTCGTGAGAGGGGTGCACCGAATGAAATAAGGTGCCGTGAACCAACATGGTCTAAGGGAAGGTGACCCCGACAAAAAACCCCTGGTCCTCCTAGTAAGGGGGTTGGGCGTGGGGGTAGCTTCCCCACCCTGCAAAAAAGGAAATAGCTACAAAAACGCCGACGAAAAGATTAACAGTAATTCCTTTCCTGGAGGAGGAAGGTTCTTCTACCAGAAGACTTATGACGTCCTGTGGTGAAAGCCGGAAGTCTTCGGAAGCCACAGGACCGAGCCGCCTCTCTCTATCCAGGGATACAACCATGGGCACATGGAACGTCAAGACCATGTACCAGAGCGGCAAGGCCGCCCAGATAGCAGCGGAAATGCAAAAGTACAACCTTTCCCTGCTAGGCATCAGTGAAGCCAGATGGACGCAGTCTGGCCAGAAAAGGCTGTTAAGTGGGGAGATGATTCTGTATTCAGGTCATGAAGAGGAGAATGCCCCCCATACAGAAGGAGTAGCACTCATGCTGTCACCAGTGGCACAGAGAGCGCTGATGGGCTGGGAACCTCTTGGGCCAAGAATTATAACAGCAGCCTTTAGAACTAAGAAAAAGCTCAAGCTGAACGTCATCCAGTGTTATGCGCCCACCAATGACAGTGACGAGGAAGAGAAACAAGAGTTCTACGACCGACTCCAGAGTGCCGTGGACAAATGTGCGGAGCGAGACATCACCATCGTCATGGGCGATTTTAATGCCAAAATAGGGGAGGACAACACCGGATACGAAGAGGTGATGGGGAGACAGGGACTAGGCTCGGAGATGAGTGAGAACGGGGAGAGGTTTGTAGACTTTTGTGCTCTAAACCGACTTGTCATTGGAGGCAGCATCTTCCCACACAGAAGAATACACAAAGCAACTTGGGTCTCACCTGACCATACAACAGAGAACCAAATAGACCATATCTGCATTAGCAAGAAATTTAGAAGATCCCTTCAAGATGTTCGAGTGAGGAGGGGAGCAGATGTCGCCTCAGACCACCATCTGCTTACCTTAAGAATGAAGCTCAAGCTAAAGAAAAGCCGCACAGAGACAACAAGAAGACAGCGCTATAATGTAGGCCTCCTGAGAGAAACTGGAGTTAGAGAAGAGTTCAAACTGGTGCTGTCCAACCGGTTTCAAGCGCTACAGGAGCTAGTAAATGAAGAGGAGGCGGTCACCACAGAGCAGCAGTGGAAGGCAGTTAGAGAGGCGCTGAACTCAACCTGCAAAGACACTGTAGGGTTCAGGAAACACCACCACATACCTTGAAGAAGATAGAAGCGAGGAAGCAGAAGAAAGCAGCGGTCAACAACAGTCGCACGAGAGCAGCCAAAGTAAGGGCACAGGGGGAATACTCGGAAGCCAACCGCGAGGTGAAGAGTAGTATCAGGGCAGACAAGAGGGCCTACACAGACAGCCTGGCAGCAGAGGCAGAAAAGGCAGCAGGCAGCGGCAACATGAAACAGCTCTACGACATTACCAGAAGATTGTCGGGTAAGTATGGCCATACAGAAAGACCAGTAAAAGACAAAGAAGGCAAGCCTATTGCAGACAGAGCAGACCAACTCGACAGATGGGCCGAGTATTTTGAAGAGTTACTGAACAGACCTAGCCCACCCGACCCCCCCGACATCCAGCCGGCAGAGACCGACCTACCCATCAGCTGTGACAGACCCAGCCGGGAAGAGATCAGAAAAGCAGTGGCATTTTTGAAGAATGGCAAAGCAGCAGGGCCAGATGGCATCCCAGCGGAGTCTCTGAAAGCAGACCTAGAGACAACAGTTGAGATACCCACTGTTAGGAAAGATCTGGGAAGAGGAGGTGATGCCGGCTGACTGGAAGGAGGGGTACCTAATCAAGCTTCCCAAGAAAGGCGACCTCAGCAAGTGTTCCAACTACAGAGGAATCACCTTGCTGTCAGTACCAGGAAAGGTCTTCAACAGGATCATCCTAGAGAGAATGAAGAGCTCCGTTGACCCCCAGCTGAGAGACCAGCAAGCAGGATTCAGGAAGAACCGATCATGTACAGACCAGATCGCCACTCTCCGCATCATCGTGGAACAGTCTCTGGAGTGGAGCTCCCCGCTGTACGTCAACTTTGTGGATTATGAGAAAGCATTTGACAGCGTGGACCGAGAGACTCTGTGGAAACTCCTACGACACTACGGTGTACCCACAAAGCTCGTCCGCCTGATCAAGAGCAGCTATGATGGCATGACATGTCGCGTGATCCACGAAGGGCAGTTCACCAGAGAGCTCCAGGTCAGAACTGGTGTCAGGCAGGGGTGTCTGCTGTCTCCGTTCCTCTTCCTACTGGCCATAGACTGGGTCATGAAGATGACCACAGAGCACAGACGAAGTGGAATACAGTGGACACTGTGGACACAGCTTGACGACCTCGATTTTGCAGATGACTTGGCTTTACTGTCCCACACTCATCAACAAATGCAGGACAAGACCACGAGGCTTGCTGACATCTCGTCCCAAGTGGGCCTCACCATTCACAAACAGAAAACAAAGACAATGAGGCTGAACACAACCAGGGAAGAACCAGTCTTGCTTGCTGGCACCCCGTTGGAGGAGGTGGAGTCCTTCACCTATCTCGGGAGCATCATAGACAAAAAAGGCGGCACTGATGCAGATGTCAGAGCACGAATCGGTAAAGCCAGAGCAGCCTTTCTCCAGTTGAAAAAAGTGTGGAGTTCCAGAGAGCTGTCACAACACACCAAAGTCCGGATTTTCAACTCCAATGTAAAAGCAGTTCTCCTATATGGAGCAGAGACATGGAGATTGACAAAAACCACAGTCAACAGAGTACAGACCCTCATGAACAGTTGCCTTAGAAGAATTTTGAAAATCCACTGGCCAGAGAAGATCAGCAACGTCAGACTCTGGGAGAGAACAGAGCAGATAACAGCAGAGAATGAAATTGGGCGAAGAAGATGGGGATGGATCGGTCACAGTCTGAGAAAGCCAGCTTCCAGTATCACTAGGCAGGCATTGTCATGGAACCCCCAGGGAAAGAGGAAAAGAGGTAGGCCGAGAAACTCCTGGCGTCGAGACCTCCAAGCAGACATCAAGAGACTGGGAACCACCTGGAGTAGAATCGAAGGAGAAGCACAGGACAGAAGTTACTGGAGGTCTCTCGTCGACGGCCTATACCCGGGTAGGGGTGACAGGCGTAAGTAAGTACTTACAGGTCACAATTTAACCTAATCCTAGCCAAGGGCCGGGACAACAGGCTTATGCAAAAACTGTTTATAAAAAAAAAATCATGCGGGTAATTAATGAAAAGATAACTTTTTTCGTAAAACAAAAAATTAAATTATGTTAGCTATTTTACTCCTAAAAAGTGATGCAGAACGTTGTCTGATTTTCACACCTAGGGCATACAGGTCACAATTCACCTAATCGTACCCGAGACAAACTGTAGGCTTATGTAAATACCATATACGAAAAATCATGCCATTATTAATGAGAAGATTGGGTTTTATTTTCATAAAAAAAGAGATTCAATTGTTTTAATTCGTGAAATTAATCCTAAAAAAGTGAATTTTTGTTTGTTTCAACAAATAGTTAATTATCACTCACAAAGTTCTAAAGGTACATACTGGTTACCGAACTCATTCAATATCTCCCTTTTATCTAGCTATACCAAAATATCTAGTAAAAATAAGAAAAATTACGGACTCCAGTGTGGATCAACCAGGTTTTTAGTCGCTGTCACATACACATACACACACGCGCGCACACGCACACACACACACACACATATCGGCGCTTTGGCGTCCAAAAGACGTTCTCTAGCAAGGTTTGAGTAGCTAGACGTGACGTCATTTTTATCTTGTTACTTTGCCAGAATTTCTGCCCCGCACAAAGGCGTCATGTGCATGCTCCGGAATGCGCTCCGACCAGCCCCATTTCAAAGTCTACCGTATTTTTTAAATACAGTAGACGAAAAATGAGTTCTTATCCGAAGTTCGATGTGAATAATGCAAGTCCCTCTGCTCCCGACGCCTCTTATGTCGGAATACGATTGTATCGCGGCGTCTTCTGTTCCCTCGGCGCTGCTCAGCGGGGCTTAGCCGCGATAAGACACCAGAAAGCGTATAGAGTCCGCGGGTATGGACGTGGGCCCGTCATATTCTTTGCCCGTCATAATCCCCGGCGTCCGTTTTGACAGATCGACTTAGCGTCGTTGTTGTTGTTTCTCAGTGTGTTCGTGTTTGTAGACGACGCCAGCTGTTTGTGTGGCTGTATTGCCACACATACGACAGACTGGTGTTTGCCCTCTGTGTTGCCGTGGTGCATATCTCACAGTTGATGCTTTAAAAGCAGCTTAATGTTGTAGCTGCTGCTGCTGTTTTGGTGTGGCTGTCGCTTCGTTGATCGCTGTTGTTGCCGTTGGCTTTTTCGGGAGCATGAATTGTATACCGTTTAGGTGGTAGGTGACGGTTTCGTCGGTGTAGAAAGGCCTTTATATCTTCGAGTGCTTCACAGAATAGTTGGCCTCGCATGTTGCGAGTGTTTCAGTCCTTCTTTCACTTTTGCGCGCTTTCAAACGAGTTCTTTGTGACCAGTGTTGCCTGGTCTTGTGGATTAAAGTTGGTGTCGCGTTGTTTTGCGGTCGATGCAAAGTAGGCAGTGTCCGTTTCCGACTCTGTGCCTCTATTCTTAGTCCTCTGCCGTGTTGTACACACGGTGATTTGCTATCCTTAATTCGGGCGGACCGTCGGGGGTTCTTTCTCCGGGTACTCCGGTTCTTCCACCCCCCACCCCCCCACCCCTCACACTTTGGTACCGGTTTCAGGCCACTTTACAAATTTTAAATACAAGCGATCAAAAATCTCCCTCGCGCTGGGCGTTGAGGCGCGTCCCCTGGGTGGTGGATAGGGGGTCCCTCGTGAGAGGGGTGCACCGAATGAAATAAGGTGCCGTGAACCAACATGGTCGAAGGGAAGGTGACCCCGACAGAAAACCCCTGGTCCTCCTAGTAAGGGGGTTGGGCGTGGGGGTAGCTTCCCCACCCTGCAAAAAAGGAAATAGCTACAAAAACGCCGACGAAAAGACTAACAGTAATTCCATTCCTGGAGGAGGAAGGTTCTTCTACTAGAAGACTTAAGACGTCCTGTGGTGAAAGCCGGAAGTCTTCGGAAGCCACAGGACCGAGCCGCCTCTCTCTATCCAGGGACACAACCATGGGCACATGGAATGTGAAGACCATGTACCAGAGCGGCAAGGCCGCCCAGATAGCAGCGGAAATGCAAAAGTACAACCTTTCCCTGCTAGGTATCAGTGAAGCCAGATGGACGCAGTCTAGCCAGAAAAAGCTGTTAAATGGGGAGATGATTCTGTATTCAGGTCATGAAGAGGAGACTGCCCCCCATACAGAAGGAGTAGCATTCATGCTGTCACCAGTGGCACAGAGAGCGCTGATGGGCTGGGAACCTCTTGGGCCAAGAATTATCACAGCAGCCTTTAGAACCAAGAAAAAGCTCAAGCTGAACGTCATCCAGTGTTATGCGCCCACCAATGACAGTGACGAGGAAGAGAAACAAGAGTTCTACGACCCACTCCAGAGTGCCGTGGACAAATGTGCGGAGCGAGACATCACCATCGTCATGGGCGATTTTAATGCCAAAATAGGGGAGGACAACACCGGATACGAAGAGGTGATGGGAAGACAGGGACTAGGCTCAGAGATGAGTGAGAACGGGGAGAGGTTTGTAGACTCTTGTGCTCTAAACAGACTTGTCATTGGAGGCAGCATCTTCCCACACAGAAGAATACACAAAGCAACTTGGGTCTCACCTGACCATACAACAGAGAACCAAATAGACCATATCTGCATTAGCAAGAAATTTAGAAGATCCCTTCAAGATGTTCGAGTGAGGAGGGGAGCAGATGTCGCCTCAGACCCCCATCTGCTTACCTTAAGAATAAAGCTCAAGCTAAAGAAAAGCCGCACAGAGACAACAAGAAGACAGCGCTATAATGTAGGCCTCCTGAGAGAAACTGGAGTTAGAGAAGAGTTCAAACTGGTGCTGTCCAACCGGTTTCAAGCGCTACAGGAGCTAGTAAATGAAGGGGCGGTCACCACAGAGCAGCAGTGGAAGGCAGTTAGAGAGGCGCTGAACTCAACCTAAAAAGACACTGTATGGTTCAGGAAACACCACCACAAGGACTGGCTGTCGGCACAGACCTTGAAGAAGATAGAAGCGAGGAAGCAGAAGAAAGCAGCAGTCAACAACAGTCGCACGAGAGCAGCCAAAGTAAGGGCACAGGAGGAATACTCGGAAGCCAACCGCGAGGTGAAGAGGAGTATCAGGGCAGACAAGAGGGCCTACACAGACAGCCTGGCAGCAGAGGCAGAAACGGCAGCAGGCAGCGGCAACATGAAACAGCTCTAAGACATTACCAGAAGATTGTCGGGTAAGTATGGCCATACAGAAAGACCAGTAAAAGACAAAGAAGGCAAGCCTATTGCAGACAGAGCAGACCAACTCGACAGATAGGCCGAATATTTTGAAGAGTTACTGAACAGACCTAGCCCACCCGACCCCCCCCCCCCCCCCCCCCCGACATCCAGCCGGCAAAGACCGACCTACCCATCAGCTGTGACAGACCCAGCCGGGAAGAGATCAGAAGAGCAGTGGCATTTTTGAAGAATGGCAAAGCAGCAGGGCCAGACGGCATCCCAGCGGAGTCTCTGAAAGGAGACAACAGAGGAGGTGATGCCAGCTGACTGGAAGGAGGGGTACCTAATCAAGCTTCCCAAGAAAGGCGACCTCAGCAAGTGTTCCAACTACAGAGGAATCACCTTGCTGTCAGTACCAGGAAAGGTCTTCAACAGGATCATCCTAGAGAAAATGGAAAGCTCCGTTGACCCCCAGCTGAGAGACCAGCAAGCGGGATTCAGGAAGAACCGATCATGTACAGACCAGATCGCCACTCTCCGCATCATCGTGGAACAGTCTATGGAGTGGAGCTCCCCGCTGTACGTCAACTTTGTGGATTATGAGAAAGCATTTGACAGCGTGGACCGAGAGACTCTGTGGAAACTCCTACGACACTACGGTGTACCCACAAAGCTCGTCCGCCTGATCAAGAGCAGCTATGATGGCATGACATGTCGCGTGATCCACGAAGGGCAGTTCACCAGGGAGCTCCAGGTCAGAACTGGTGTCAGGCAGGGGTGTCTGCTGTCTCCGTTCCTCTTCCTACCGGCCATAGACTGGGTCATGAAGATGACCACAGAGCACAGACGAAGTGGAATACAGTGGACACTGTGGACACAGCTTGACAACCTCGATTTTGCAGACGACTTGGCATTACTGTCCCACACTCGTCAACAAATGCAGGACAAGACCACGAGGCTTGCTGACATCTCGTCCCAAGTGGGCCTCACCATTCACAAACAGAAAACAAAGACAATGAGGCTGAACGCAACCAGGGAAGAACCAATCTTGCTTGCTGGCACCCCGTTGGAGTAGGTGGAGTCCTTCACCTATCTCGGGAGCATCATAGACAAAAAAAAGGCGGCACTGATGCAGATGTCGGAGCACGAATCGGTAAAGCCAGAGCAGCCTTTCTCCAGTTAAAAAAGTGTGGAGTTCCAGAGAGCTGTCACAACACACCAACGTCCGGATTTTCAACTCCAATGTAAAAGCAGTTCTCCTATATGGAGCAGAGACTTGGAGATTGACAAAAACCACAGTCAACAGAGTACAGACCTTCATGAACAGTTGCCTTAGAAGAATTTTGAAAATCCACTGGCCAGAGAAGATCAGCAACGTCAGACTCCGGGAGAGAACAGAGCAGATAACAGCAGAGAATGAAATTGGGCGAAGAAGATGGGGATGGATCGGTCACAGCCTGAGAAAGCCAGCTTCCAGTATCACTAGGCAGGCATTGTCATGGAACCCCCAGGGAAAGAGGAAAAGAGGTAGGCCGAGAAACTCCTGGCGTCGAGACCTCCAAGCAGACATCAAGAGACTGGGAACCACCTGGAGTAGAATCGAAGGAGAAGCACAGGACAGGAGTTGCTCTCGTCGACGGCTTATACCCGGGTAGGGGTGACAGGCGTAAGTAAGTAAGTAAGATAGGCGAACATTGCTAAACAGTAAATGCCATCGGTCTGATGTAAAAACAAGAACATATTATCCTCGTGAAAGTATGCGGTAACGGTGGAATGAATGTTTCTTGATAGGTTCATTTGTCTCTGTGCACATCAGACGGAACAGAGCGCGCGCTCTTCTGTCCCCTTTTTCCAGCAGATCGGTTTGCTTATAATTGCTGCCAACGCGTCTAATACAGGTGAAGGCAGTCAGTGAATCAGCTCGCGTAGCTTCTTGTATGTAATTACCAGCATAATGATAGACGCAGGCAAGAGGCATGATTCTCATTAGCTTTCGCATCTGCGGGCGCCATGAGGATCTATGTTTATTCCAGACAGAAGGTGCGTATCAGTGAGTGTATATAATTCAGTGTGATAGTGGTCCTTTCTACTGATGACAAAAGGTATAGATCCTCAGGAGTCTGTCATGGAAGTTACAGGACCGTGACCCATGAGAATATGTGCCTAAGTTTTGCTTTTTCAGTTCACACAATTTTAATTTCCAGGCTGAGTTGGGGAGGGAGATGCGCTTATTGTGGTTTGCAGTGAGTTTCAGAAGTTCCTTTTGTTTTTCAGTAACCGTACATCAATGACCATATAAATGAACACCTTCCCCCCCCCCCCCGCCCCCCTCCCTCGCCCCCCCCCCCCCCCGCCCCCCCCCCCCCCCCCCCCCCGCCTCCCCTCTTTCGTTCTGGTAAAGACAGTCGGGTTCACTACGGAATATACTGAGGCACATATACGGGCATAAATTTAAAAGCCAGGAAACAAATTAAAAAATATATACTAAAATGGGCTTGGATAAGGCTGTTGGTTGAGGGCTGGGGACAGTAGGACGAGGCTAGAGCCAGCCTTGGAAGGACGCTTTCATCGGAACTGCCGTCAGATGGTACGGCAGAAGGTTCTCACATTCCATCGAATCAAAATGATTAGGCTTTTCGGAGTCTGAGTTAGAACTGAGTTTGTTTTTTTCGTGTTTTTTTTTTGTTTTTTTTTTTTTTTTTTTTTTTTTTTTTTGCGAAACTGAATGTCGATTTAGATGTTTCAAAATGGCTACATTTAAAACAAGATGAGCCGAATGTTTCTTTTATCACGTGTTTTATTCTTGTACTGAAAATTAGCTGCTCCGTGGTGGGTGGTAAAAGAGCAAGACCGGTCCTACTCAGGTATGCATCCTGTCACTCTGGTCCCTCTCCCTGGTCCCTGACACCTGTCATGAATCGCTACACGCTATGACGTCATACTGTTTGTTAAAAGACTTAACTCCCGCCAACGAGGAAGGCAAGCCACTGTGTGTACAACACAGACTAAGAATAGAGGAAACGGACATTGCTACCACAAAACAACGCGACACCAACTTTAATCCACAACACCAGGCAACACTGGTCACAAAAAAACTCGTTTGAAAGCGCACAAAAGTGAAAGGAGGACTGAGACACTCGCAACAAGCGAGGCCAACTTTTCTGTGAATGATTCCATGAAATGAAGGCCCTTCTACACCGACAAAACCCGGAACCTACCACTAAAACGGTATACAATTCAGGCGGCCCAACAAGCCAACGGCAACAACAGCGATCAACGAAAGGACAGCCACACCAAAACAGCAACAGCAGCTCATTAAGCTGCTTGTAAAGCATCAACTGTAAGATATGCACCACGGCAACACTGCGTACCATCTACACAGAGGGCAATAGTACTACACAGAAACACCAATCTGTCGTATGTGCGGCAACACAGCCACACAAACAACCGGCATCGTCTATAAACACGACTGAATACACTGAGAATCAACAACAACAACGACGCTAAGTCTGGGATTGATCCGTCAAAACGGACGAATTAATAAACAAAGAATATGACTCCCACAACCATACACGCAGACTCTCAACGCTTCCTGGTGTCTTATCGTGGGGGTAGCTTCCCCACCCTGCAAGAAAGGCCGACGAAAAGACTATTATGCGCCCACTAATGACAGTGACGAGGAAGAGAAACAAGAGTTCTACGACCGACTTCAGAGTGCCGTGGACAAATGTGCGTCATGGGCGATTTTAATGCCAAAATAGGGGAGGACAACACCGGATACGAAGAGGTGATGGGGAGACAGGGACTAGGCTCGGAACGGGGAGAGGTTTGTAGACTGTTGTGCTCTAAACCGACGTCATTGGAGGCAGCATCTTCCCACACAGAATACGCAAAGCAACTTGGGTCTCACCTGACCATACAACAGGGCCTCACCATTCACAAACAGAAAACCAAGACAATGAGGCTGAACGCAACCAGGGAAGAACCAGTCTTGCTTGCTGGCACCCCGTTGGAGGAGATGGAGTCCTTCACCTATCTCGGGAGCATCATAGACAAAAAAGGCGGCACTGATGCAGATGTCAGAGCACGAATCGGTAAAGCCAGAGCAGCCTTTCTTCAGTTGAAAAAAGTGTGGAGTTCCAGAGAGCTGTCACAACACACCAAAGTCCGGATTTTCAACTCCCAATGTAAAAGCAGTTCTCCTATATGGAGCAGAGACTTGGAGATTGACAAAAACCACAGTCAACAGATTAAATATCTTCATAAACAGTTGCCTTAGAAGAATTTTGAAAATCCACTGGCCAGAGAAGATTAGCAACGTCAGACTCTGGGAGAGAACAGAGCAAATAAGAGCAGAGAACGAAACTGGGCGAAGAAGATGGGGATGGATCGGTCACAGTCTGATGGAACTCCCAGGGAAAGAGGAAAAGAGGCAGGCCGAGACCTCCAAGCAGACATCAAGAGACTGGGAACCACCTGGAGTAAAATCGAAGGAGAAGCACAGGACAGGAGTTGCTGGAGGTCTCTCGTCGACGGCCTATACCCGGGTAGGGGTAAGTAAGTAAGATCAAAAATCTCTGTAACTTCAGTAGCTGAACTGGCCCTTCGTCTGTCTTGTACTGTGTTTGTCTTAAATGGCGTAAATCCGTATCTGTTACGTGAGTTCGCGGCGCTTTGAGTCGATTCATCCAAAACTTGAGAAAAAGCGCCTATATAATAACGGTATTATTATTATTATTATTATTATTTATTATTATTATTATTATTATTATTATTATTATTATTATTATTATTATCCTCGTTGGCGGGAGTAAGTCTTTTAGCAAACACTTCTTTAAGAGACTCCTCTTCTTTAAGAGACGCTCTTCTTCGTTGAATCAGTGTTCCGTGTGCATTGAGGCGTGGCCACTCCTAACGGTGCGCTGGTGTAATGAAGATGAGCGATGTCGGACCGTTGTAATAAGCCGTTGTTGATTCAGTTTTGATGGTCCAGTGCGATTCTTTTCCTGTTGGCACAGTCCAAGTGAAAGGAGAATAAATATTATGCCAGGATTTGAAAGCGAGGCGTAGGTGAAACCAAAGTGACTGGTTTTGCACATTGCTGAGGATAGCAAACGACCCTAAGAAAAAAGGCGGATGGCTAGTATTCACGGGTCCGTGTCCAGTTGGTGCTAATGTAAAACTGGTCCCATCCAGGTATGCATCCTGTCACTCTCAGTGGTCAGTCCCGACGCCTCTAAATATCCGAGCAGAAGAATGTGAAGCACCAGCTCGGGGGCGTTTCGATCGGTATTCGCAGTTAGTAACTCATTTACCCTACAACTCTCAGTCCATTCCATGGTGTATTCCTCTGTGTCGCATATTATTCCTTACATTCGGACATGGTAGTTCTTTGTGACCAGTGTTGCCTGGAGTTGTGGATTAAAGTTGGTGCCGCGTTTTGTGAATCGATGCAAAGTAGGCAGTGTCCGTTTCCTCTATTCTTAGTCTGTGTTTTCACACGGTGGTTTTCCTTCCTCGTTGGCGGGGAGGTAAATCTTCATAAGCAAAGAGTATGACGTCATAGCGTGTAGCGATTCATGACAGATGTCACTTTGTTGAGAGTTTTGCCATGGGCTGTTGCTGGGCCAATTGTTGGCCTCGGTTGAGTAGCTGGCTCTTGCGTGTCTTGTTATAACAGCAGAAAATAGGATGGCAGCGTAGTTTGTCCCTTGTTCTAGCTTTCTAACTTTAGAAACAATGCACAGTATGCAAAGTGTACTTTATAGTAACCCCCCCCCCCCCCCCCAAAAAAAAAAAAAAAAAAAAAAAAAAGTTTCAAGATATCTTGATTGGTGATCGATCCAATCTTAGCATTCTGGAAGTCTGATACCTTCATTCTCTGAACTTCTCCCCCTCGTTTTCGGTTGAAAAGTGATACAGCGCAAAGAGTTGCTTTAACCACTGTCGGATAATCTTCCGAAACCATCCTTGTCTCAAGAAGCTGTTGGACCTTCCTCACATCTTCACATGATGGGATCAGCTTGGGTTTATTCATGGTCATTTTCCCGACCGACTGGGTTGCTGTAGCTGACACACAATCAGACCAGTCCCCGGTGAAGACAGAGTCAAAGCGCTGCAGAGTCAAAGCGCTGCGCCTCAGAGAGCTCCTGTCGCCACCTGTCATCTGAACCATGCCCAAGCTTTTTGGATGCCAGTGACTGATCTGTGAACATTTAATGCAGAAACAACCCTCAGAAAAAATGGGTGCCTGACTTGGTCACCCAGAATTTTACACACTCATTTCCCAGAAGGATAGTAAAGAAAGTCACCCATATTAGTGGTTTTGTGCACGCGCACACACACACACACACACACACACACACACACACACACACACACACACACACACACACACACACACACATACACACACACACAGGCGCACATAAGCCTCACAGTGGGTTACCTACCATTTCATTTCCCATATTTTTATTTGTTCTAGATGCGAATGTTTAGAACTCACCTTATAACTAAGCTCTATAACTTAAAATAAAATATATATTTTCTAGAAACAGAGGCACTAGATGCCGAAAAAAATGGGTTTCTGCCAATAAAGTGGGTGGGTGTCTCTCTCACACAAAACTGACTGGCATTACAGTCAAAATGGGTGTCTTCACAACAGTAGGCGTCTGTAATAAGGTCAAGTTCATGGAATACTTCTTTTTCACATTAATTTTTTTTCCCCAACTTAATGTGTATGTGTGCTTTAACATTCTTTACATTGTATGGTGCAAAATTCAATAAACACTGGCCCGAAAACTTTCGATTATGATTTTTACAGAGGAAATCTTTTAAACATTGCTGCGTTTTGTCCTTCTGAAGCAAAACAGTTTATCATGGCATTGATGTGAGAATCAACATAATGTATTCTGGAAATTAAAGGACTTTTTTTTTTGTGTTTTTGGGTACTCTGGAGTTTCAGACAAACAGCAACAGAGCATTTTGAATATTGATTATCATTCGGAATACCCCAGTGTGTGCAACTAGTGTGACTGAAATAGTCCAAGGGTTAGTGCCAGAATAGCTTGGTGCCTCTAGGCGCCAAGCTATTGTGGCACCACCCTTGAACTAAAGCCATTGGTCTATGTCCTCATCTGTAAGTACTGTAATGTAGCTTGCAAAGAATTATGGCAGTGAACAAATTTGAAGCTATTAGCCTCAGTATGACTATGATGCGGGTCAAAAAGTGTGGAAAAATATGAAAGATAGAAAAAGACCCAGACGAAGAAACGAACACTTAACTTATTCTACCCCAGCAAAATTTAAGATCCACCACGATAGTTCAAGGGTGATGCCGGAATAGCTTGGCCTGCACTGCAACGCAGTCTTCTGAAGACGACTTCAACATTTGGGCTTAACTTATTCTACCCCAGACACACCTCAGCAAAATAAAGATCCACCATGATAGTTCAAGGGTGATGCCAGAATAGCTTGGCGCCTATGGGCGCCAAGCTATTCTGGCATCACCCTTGAACTATCATGGTGGATCCGTGTCCTGCACTGCAACGCAGTCTTCTGAAGACGACTTCAACATTTGGGGATTCCGGTCTTGGGGTAGAATGAGTTAAAATGACAGAACAGAACACTGACATTAATTAATTAACTGACAATATAAGAAATCACTTGAAACTTCAGCCTTTATTTAACGTCTTTCGTCTCCAACAAACAACCAACCATTTTTTCATTTGCAGAGTTTTTAAAATGGTATGCAGTACAACCAAATATTCTTTCATTTGCATAGTTTTTAAAATGGCATGCAGTATATTACAAAATGATCCGCCCCCCCCCCCTCCCCCCATAACACTCTTGTAATCAATCTTTACATTGTCAATGGTTTTCTTATCTTATTATTGTCTTTTGTCCCCAGCCGCCTGTTTCGTTTTGCAAATCCAAAGGTTATACAGTATACAAAATGTGACCCTTTCTCACGAAACCAGTCTTAACTCGCAGCGAGCCAATCAGCACTACACGCAATAATATGTGGTGGGGGTCAATCTGGGGCATTTTCACTTTTTGGGAGAAATGTATTCTACATACACCAAAGTATCGTATGGTTAAAATCTTTATCATGAAAAATGCCATTAAATAGGTAAAAAAATGATTTTAAAAGTCTGCCCTTGGCCCCAATTATGCTGCACACAGAAACTTCACAGGCTGTTTTCTCAAAATGGCCACCGGAGGCTTTAACAACTTTAAACAATTTTTGCACTACAGCCTACAGTCATATATCACAGTAATCAGCAAACACTGTAGTTTTCATAAATGTATATATGTCAAAACATCCAAAATGCGAGTTCTTAAGACTGATTTTGTGAGAGAGGGTCACAAATGATCCAGGCGTCCATCAGATAAAAAAAAAAAAAAAAAAAAAAAAAAAAAAGCAGGCTATACATGCTGAAACCACCCCAATAATAACACTCATGTAATAAATCTGTATGAAATCGAAAATGCCGCGAGTGGCGGGGAACCTCAATTCATTTCTTTTGTAACTTTTTCAGTCTGTTGCGGACGTAATCCTTAATGTTTGTCCAGCGCCTATGTCTAAGTGCAGGCTTCTCTGCCATTGCGTACTGTATCTCGGCCTTTCCAGGAAGTTTGTTCATGACGAGGTGTGTCTTGAAACGAGTTTGAACAGCTTTCTCTTCAGCTTCCCCCCATGGTTTCATTGTAAATCTAGCTTTCTTTCGAACAGGAGCTGACGCAGTACTGTCATCATCAAAACTATCTAGATTGTCATCAGGCTCTGGACGTCTTTTCTCCGTCATGCTCATCGATTCCTGTGTTGCTGACTTGCTACTTGCTTCATTCACAGGTGCTGTTCTCCCCGAGACCTCTCTGCCAGTTTCTGATGTGTCTTCATTGTCAAAGTCAATCTCTTCATCATCGCCCAGCTCAGCTCTAATGCAACTCTCAAAATCTGTCATCCCATTGTTAACCGACAGAAGAATCTTTGCCACTTTTGCCTTTTGAAGGACGTCTTGAGGTTGGCGGTAGATATGGCGATGTATCCGAATATCATGGCCAAGGAAATCTGCCAGCTGATCCTAGTCTAACTCCGAGATGGCCATTGGCTGAGCCAAAGTTGCAACCTGCTTCCGCAACTGAGTAAATGTCAACATGGCTGGGTATGACACCCCTGCTTCTAGGGCATGGGCGTTCAGAACATCATGGCCTCTGACCAGAAGGTGTGGCAAAGATGTACTGGGAATCAGCGAGAGCTGGCACTGGTTGCCTCATTTGAAGGATTCTGTCCACAGTTGTCATCATCTTCTTCGTCAGCAAAACGGGAACACTCCTATTAAACTTGCCTCTGATTTCCACTCGCTGAAAATGATTCACCATTTTCTTCTCAACCTCTGTGAGACCTTTCAAGATATCTTGATTGGTGATCGATCCAATCTTAGCATTCTGGAAGTCTGACACCTTCATTCTCTGAACTTCTCCCCCTCGTTTTCGGTTGAAAAGTGATACAGCACAAAGAGTTGCTTTAACCACCGTCGGATAATCTTCCGAAACCATCCTTGTCTCAAGAAGCTGTTGGACCTTCCTCACATCTTCACATGATGGGATCAGCTTGGGTTTGTTCATGGTCATTTTCCCGACCGACTGGGCTGCTGTAGCGGACACACAATCATACAATCGTTGAAGACAGTCAAACCGCTGCGCCTCAGAGAGCTCCTGTCGCCACCTGTCGTCTGAACCCTGCCCAAGCTGTTTGGATGCCTGTGACTGTTTGATCTGTGAACACTTTTTCAAAGCATGGCCTATGCGCATTGCGAGATTGCCTTTTTTGAACTGATGTGTGTCCTCATCAAAATCTGCTAGCTCTTTTACAGCCAGGACAACATGATCAAAACTAGCTGAATTGATCACAGCATTTAAACTTGCGATTTTCATTTCTGACCTCACTCTGATAATCTTTAATAGTCTCCCTAACTCCCGCATCCTGGAGCTGGTTTGTCCAGCCGTGTGTTCTTCAATGTCCCTGCGGTCAAATAATCTCTTTCCATACTCAAGAAGCAAGGGGTCAGTTCTGATGAGACGGCTTATCTCATCATCTCTCTGGCTGGCCAAGACCTTGTGATAGAAGGGTCTAAGGGTATTGGAAGCATTAGGCGACCACGGCGCGCCGCGTCTCCTCGCCGAGTGATCTGAAACCCTCCTGGCTTCTGACAGCAACGTTTTGAGTGTACAGAGATCAGCTTTTTTTTGCAATGGCTACAGGCGAGAAGGTCGTCTACCTTACTAGTTTTGGTGCGATACTTAGGAATCAAACATCCGGATTTGTTTTCAAGAACAGCAACGTTATGCATGTAATCACCCTCATCGTGTAGTCTGATCCATGCTCGACGTCTCTGCTTGGTCCCTTTTTTCATCGACAAAATTTTAGCAACGTCTGCCTCATCTGCATGGACATCTTGTAAGTGCGTGCTCATTTTCAAGACAAGCTTGCCACACAATTTGCATGCATGTTTCTTGTCCCATTTGTACTTTCCTTTCCCTCTCTGCGACACGTGCACACCTGTTTCTTCTGTAAGTGCTCTTTCCCCACTCTTTCCAGCATCATGTTCCCCCTGCCTATCCACATTCTCATTGCCACCCCCTAACGCACACTGCACCTTGCTGGTCACCTAGCGTCACCAACACCTGGCCACCCCGAACCTGCCACTTTGATGAAATCTAACATAGTCGATACAATACTGTCTATGTCAGAGATCCCAGCAATTGATGCCGACACACCCTCTGAATCCGGTGAGCTCGAGCCAGGAACAAACTCCTCGTCTTCACTGCCCTCGTATTGCGATGCGCTGGCACTACTCTCAGTCTCGGGTCCATCCCAGGCGCCATTTGCCAACTGGAGAAAGAAAGAAAGAAAGATTAAAACCAAAGCTGCATTAGAAACAGAAACAGCCCAATGTTGGTTTAAGGGGCCTTGCACAAGAATAAAAAGAGTAATCCCGTGTATGACTAATTTACATATGTGACCTCGGTGACGAGGGCTGGCTTCTGCAGCAGTCAAAATCCACGTTTTCTGAAAATGCAAGCAGTTTTCACACATTTGTCAAACAAAGTATCCTTGGGCCAAGCTTGAAGAATGTGGCTTGAATAGTCTCCGAGAAAATGCCACCGTTAACTCATTCTACCCCCAGACACACCACAGCAGGATAACAGGGGTGGGATTCTAGTAAGAAAGAAAACGCGGAAAATCAAACGAGGGGTGGGGGGGGGGGGGGCGGGGGGGTGGGTGGTTCATGTCCTTCATTTTCAGCGGCCGAAAAATCAAACGACAGGGGGGGGGGGGGGGGGGGGATAGGCGCGTGTCCACCGTTCGCCAAAGTATCCAAAAACCGACAGGGGGAGCGAGAAAGAAAACGCGGAAAATCAAACGACGGGGGGTGGGGGGGGGGGGGGGGGGTGGGGGGGTGGGGGGGGGGGGGGTGGGTGGGGGGGTGATTCATGTCCTTCATTTTCGGCGGCCGAAAAATCAAACGACAGGGGGGGGGAGGGGATAGGCGCATGTCCACCGTTCGCCAAAGTATTCAAAAACCGACAACCGACAAGGGGAGCGAGAAAGAAAACGCGGAAAATCAAACGACGGGGGGGGGGGGGGGGGGGGGGGGGGGGGGTCATGTCCTTCAATTTGAGCGGCCGAAAAATCAAAACAGGGGGGGGGAGGGGGGGGGGGAATAGGCGCGTGTCCACCGTTCGCCAAAGTATCCAAAAACCGACAGAGGGAGCGAGAAAGAAAACGCGGAAAATCAAACGACGGGGGGGGAGGGGGGGGGTCATGTCCTTCATTTTCTTACTTACTTACGCCTGTCACCCCTACCCGGGTATAGGCCGTCGACGAGAGACCTCCAGCAACTCCTGTCCTGTGCTTCTCCTTCGATTCTACTCCAGGTGGTTCCCAGTCTCTTGATGTCTGCTTGGAGGTCTCGACGCCAGGAGTTTCTCGGCCTACCTCTTTTCCTCTTTCCCTGGGGGTTCCATGACAATGCCTGCCTAGTGATACTGGAAGCTGGCTTTCTCAGACTGTGACCGATCCATCCCCATCTTCTTCGCCCAATTTCATTGTCTGCTGTTATCTGCTCTGTTCTCTCCCAGAGTCTGACGTTGCTGATCTTCTCTGGCCAGTGGATTTTCAAAATTCTTCTAAGGCAACTGTTTATGAAGATCCACAGTGTCCACTGTATTCCGCTTCTTCTCTGCTCTGTGGTCCTCTTTATGACCCAGTCTATGGCCAGTAGGAAGAGGAACGGAGACAGCAGACACCCCTGCCTGACACCGGTTCTGACCTGGAGCTCCCTGGTGAACTGTCCTTCGTGGATCACGCGACAAGTCATGCCATCGTAGCTGCTCTTGATCAGGCGGACGAGCTTTATGGGTACACTGTCTCTCTTGGCTGGACTTCGCGAACGAAGATTTTATAGGAGTTGCCCACGACGTCTGCAGGCTTGTTCGTGGCTGCGGAGGCCAATCCGGGACAGGCAGGTTCGACCGCAGTGGCTGCAGGGGAAGGTATGGCCAGAGTTCTGAGTTGCGGCATCTCTGTTCTTTCTCCTGAGCCGCTTGTCCTTAAGGCTAGCTCTGCGAGAGTCCTCAAAGGAGACAGCTGCCTTGTAAATAGTGGAGCGCCAGGTGTCACGGTCCACAGCAAGCGAAGACCACTGGTGGTGGTCGATTTGGCAGGCACTAAGTGACTTCTTGAGACAGTCTTTGTATCTCTTCTTTGGTGCCCCTCTGTCACGGTGTCCAGTAGCAAGCTCGCCGAACAGGGTGATCTTTGGTAGGCGATGATCCTCCATCCTGGAGACATGCCCCGCCCAGCGGAGCTGTGTCCGCAGCAGCAAAGCCTCGATGCTCACGGTTTCAGCCTGTTCAAGGACCTCGACATTGGTGACATAGTCACTCCAGTGAATGCCCAGGATGGTACGCAGGCAGCGCTGGTGGAAGCGTTCGAGGAGTCGTAGTTGGCTGCGGTAGAGGGCCCAGGACTCGGAACCATACAGCAGGGTGGTGAGGACCACAGCTCTGTACACGCTGATCTTGGTGCCTGTTTTCAGCTGTTGATTGTGCCACACCCGCTTGAAAAGTCGCCCGAAAGCGCTGTTCGCTTTTGCCAGCCTGCTGTCAAGCTCCTTGTCCAGCTTGGCGTAGGAGTTTCCACAGAGTCAGGAAGAAACTCCTCGTCATCACTGCCCTCGTATTGCGATGCGCTGGCACTACTCTCACTCTCGGGTCCATCCCAGGCGCCATTTGCCAACTGGAGAAAGAAAGAAAGAAAGATTAAAACCAAAGCTGCATTAGAAACAGAAACAGCCCAATTTTGGTTTAAGGGGCCTTCATTTTCAGCGGCCGAAAAATCAAACGACATGGGGGGGGGGGGGGGGGGGAGGGGGGGATAGGCGCGTGTCCACCGTTCGCCAAAGTATCCAAAAACCGACAACCGACAGGGGGAGCGAGAAAGAAAACGCGGAAAATCAAACGACGGGGGGGGGGGGGGGGGGGGGGGGGGGGGGGTGGGGGGGGGGTGGGTGGTGGTTCATGTCCTTTATTTTCAGCGGCCGAAAAATCAAACGACAGGGGCGGGGGGAGGGGGGGGGGGTATAGGCGCTTGTCCACCGTTCGCCAAAGTATCCAAAAACCGACAGGGGGAGCAAGACCAAACGCACCCGAAAATGGACTTTGTTATGACACTCGTGATCTGCAGTATAAAAATGGAATGTGCGTACCAGTTTATGTTCAGATGCACACTAAACGGCACTCTGTCTTGGACAATATCCTTTTTCACCGCCATTTTCCACTGCGCCCTAAAGCTACCGGAAAAGTCGGGCGATAGTGAACCAAACTACATACAAATCCAACCCATTTGAGATTTTTTTTTTACCATTTAAGAAGATTTTTTTTTTTTTTGTCTTTTTCGTTGTTATTAGACGCGGAAAATAAATATGCTTCAGCGGAATTGTGAAAGAATTTCCGCGGAAATCCGCGGAAACGCGGAAGAATCCCACCCCTGGGATAAGGATCGACCTACGGGCGCCAAGCTATTCTGGCATCAACCCTTGAACTATCATGGTCGATCTGTGTCCTGCGCTGCAATGCGGTCTTGAGAGGACAGGGGCAAAATTTAAGGATTTTGGTGTTGGGGTAGAATGAGTTAAAGTTTACCATGGACGACGGACGGACGACCAGTGGCCCAGAACATAAACTCACTTTTTGCTTCGTACACAGGCGCCAAGCTATTCTGGCATCACCCTTGAACTATCATGGTCGATCTGTGTCCTGCGCTGCAATGCGGTCTTGAGAGGACAGGGGCAAAATTTAAGGATTTTGGTGTTGGGGTAGAATGAGTTAAAGTTTACCATGGACGACGGACGGACGACCAGTGGCCCAGAACATAAACTCACTTTTGCTTCGCACGCACGCCAGCCAATAAAATGAAGATGATCATAGAATCACTTTACTTACCAGTTTGTAATTGGGAGCATTCCACTGCCGTCCATGCACCCTCCTACCAGACGCACCCTCTGTGGCAGAGGTTGGGGGGCCATGATTCTGCAGCATAGATCCCGATGGGTTTGGACATCCTGCTGCCATCCGGCGCTGGGTGTGTGCAGAAAGTCCTGAGCCGGTGTGACCAAAACGGTGTTGCTGAGAACATGTCCAATACAACCATGTAAACCAACTGACATTTTGAATCAGATTGATTGTACATTGCTTAACGTCCCGACAGCCACAAGGCTTTCTCAGGACGTGCCTGCACTGCTTGTGAAAAAAAAAAAAAACACCTAAACAGAACATTGCCATGTATGTCGCCTGCCGGTCAAATACGTTAACTCATTCTACCCCAACACCAAAATCCTTAAATTTTGCCCCTGTCCTCTCAAGACTGCATTGCAGTGCAGGGCACAGATCGACCATGATAGTTCAAGGGAGATGCCAGAATAGCTTGAACTATCATGGTGGATCTTTATCCTGCCGTGGTGTGTCTGGGGTAGAATGAGTTAAATAAACCTAACACATGGGGCCTAAATAAAGCTAAGACCATTTAGCAACACACATCCAATATCAAGAGCTACAGTCAGTGCAGACAGTAGGGAGAGTTTTAAAAAGGCAAATACAGGTGAATGGACAAAGGGTAGACAGAAACACATGCATGCCCCAGAATAGAGAGAAAAACCCACCCTGTGGGGCTGACCAGGGTGACCCTGAGAACTAAAAACTGGCAATACAGTAAAAAGCGGCACTTCAGTTGCACATTCCTAAAGACCTGTTTGTGGACGTTTGTTCTTCGAATCGCGAGGCAGTTTTGCGAACGAGGATTTAAATCTGGCGCCCTTTTTGTTTTAAAAAAAAAAGTCAACTGATACTGTGCATGCATGTGGCAAGTTAACACATGTCAGAAAGAAAAAAAAGAAGAAACAAAATCGCGTGGCAGATTGACCTTGTAATGGGGTTATTGAACGAATTCCTTTCATTGAAGAAGAAAGCTTTTGTTAAAATCGTGACAAGACTCAACGGTCAGAGCGGCCGAGAGGCCGAAGACACGTTTGAAGCAGACGCCTTATTTTTTCTGGGCCAAACGGGTATAGGGGATTGGAGGCATCTCTCAGTTAAATAACTGCACTGAACAAGTACATTTGGGCGTGCTCTTAACTAAGAAATATTGCATAAAGTACCTCTGCAAACGCGAAAGAATGGCCGGTGTGACCGTTGGAGACGAAAGACGTTTAAGCAAGGGAAACAACTCCGTTCATCGGTGTTGGCTTAACCAATCAGCGATCAGCAAATTGATCTGAAAACACTCCGGCCGCTTCCGTGTCCACACACAGGCCCAGGGCATCCCTGAAACACAACCATGAAGTAAATCTGTTAAAATGGGGACATCGTATTTTGATATTTTTTTCTGACTTTTGAATGAAAGATAATACAGAAACAACCCTCAGAAAAAATGGGTGTCTGATTTAGTCACCCAGAATTTCAGAGACACCCAGTTTGCATAAGGATGGTAAAGAAAGTAACCCATTTTAGTCCTTTGGTGTACGCACACACACACACACACACACACACACACACACACACACACACATACACACACGGCATTTGGCGCGAAAAGGATGTTCTCCAGTAAGGTTTGCGAAGATGGACGTGAAGTCAATTTAATCATGTAAATTCATGTTCCATAATTTGACTCTCGCCCGCCCATGACGTCATGTGCATACTATGGAACGCGCTCCCACCAACCCTATTTCAAAGTCTACCGTCTGTTTAATACGGTAGACACACACACACACACACAAACACACACACACACACACACACACACACACACACACACACACACACACACACACACACAAAAGAAAAAAAAACCCAAAAAAACCAACAGACTCAAGCATAAAAATTATCACTGCTTTAATAGCAGTTATAAATGATTAAGCTAGAAGACTTCCGTAATTTAATCCACAAGTAAAATTGAACATGTGTAACTACTTTTATAAACGCTCCAGCTGGAGAGAGCGCGAGCGGCGAGTGAGAACTTGTCGGAATGTGTAGTCAGCTTTTAACTGAATCAGTGAGGCGTGCCCGTTCGCCGTGTTTAACACCAGTATTTAGCATGAAAATCATATTTTAAAGTTTACTCTGTGTGTGTGTGTGTGTGTGTGTGTGTGCGTGTGTGTGTGTGTGTGTGTGTGTGTGTGTGTGTGTGTGTGTGTGTGTGTGTGTGTGTGTGTGTGTGTTATTTTAGTCTTAGTAACTGACATCAAGACAAAGTTTTATTGTTCTTGTTTTTTTTTTTTTTACATGGAAACATATGGCAATATCTTATCTTTACAAAAATTTCCGGCGATATTACCTCTTGTTTGCACGTCTCTGTGTGTGCTAGATTACATGAAGGCAATCGAAAACTTGTGCCTCAGTATGTTTCATTTTTTTAAATTTTATTTTGCTACCAAATTCCCTCTTTATATTTGCAGATGATCAAACTGTAAAGCAGGCTGACACGGTTATGTTGGGCTACCCACTCGGATATAACATGTCTGATGAGGTAAACACTTTTGTAACGAGTATTGTGATAAGACGACAGTTGTCACAATGCTAGTGAACACTCCTTGAAGTCTCCACATGCTTCGTGACGCAGTTTTAAAGGGGGACACCCGACCTTTTTTTAAGGCGTCAGTTCGCAAAATATTTTATTGGGATTCAGTATACATACATACCTATTGTCCCACCAAACTATTTCTTTCGTCCGTTCAAAGCGAAAAGAGGCCCATCGGAATCTTCTGACGGATATGTAAAAAGATTGCTTCCAATAGACGATGGTAGCTGATGTTGGCTTGGCTTGACTTCGCGAACGAAGATTTTATAGGAGTTGCCCACGACGTCTGCAGGCTTGTTCGTGGCTGCAGAGGCCAATCCGAGACAGGCAGGTTCGACCGCAGTGGCTGCAGGGGAAGGTATGGCCAGGGTTCTGAGCTGCGGCATCTCTGTTTTTTCTCCTGAGCCGCTTGTCCTTAAGGCTAGCTCTGTGAGAGTCCTCAAAGGAGACAGCTGCCTTGTAAATGGTGGAGCGCCAGGTGTCACGGTCCGCAGCAAGCGAAGACCACTGGTGGTGGTCGATTTGGCAGGCACTAAGTGACTTCTTGAGACAGTCTTTGTATCTCTTCTTTGGTGCCCCTCTGTCACGGTGTCCAGTAGCAAGCGCGCCGAACAGGGTGATCTTTGGTAGGCGATGATCCTCCATCCTGGAGACGTGCCCCGCCCAGCGGAGCTGTGTCCGCAGCAGCAAAGCCTCGATGCTCACGGTTTCAGCCTGTTCAAGGACCTCGACGTTGGTGACATAGTCACTCCAGTGAATGCCCAGGATGGTACACAGGCAGCGCTGGTGGAAGCGTTCGAGGAGTCGTAGTTGGCTGCGGTAGAGGGCCCAGGACTCGGAACCATACAGCAGGGTGGTGAGGACCACAGCTCTGTACACGCTGATCTTGGTGCCTGTTTTCAGCTGTTGATTGTGCCACAACCGCTTGAAAAGTCGCCCGAAAACGCTGTTCGCTTTTGCCAGCCTGCTGTCAAGCTCCTTGTCCAGCTTGGCGTCCGACGTGATAATGCAGCCAAGGTAAGTAAACTGGTGCACTGACTTTAGTTCAGACTCGCCAATGGTGATGTGAGGAGGGCGATACACTGTCTTGGGTGCCGGCTGATGGAGGACCTCTGTCTTTTTCAGACTGACCTCCAATAGACGATGGTAGCTGATGTCATAACTATTCTATCACAGAGAAGATGGCAGATGAATCAGCGAAGAAAAACGATCGTTACTAGTAAATACTAGCAGGTCGAGCAGAACCCGTACTGTGATTTATTCTGCATTCTCGTGAAAAATTACGTCAAAGGGATGCCGGAGAATATCAGCACCGATGACCTCATGACCTGCAGTATTGCGATACACTGATAGTCGGCCGGGTTCTGCCTTGTGACGTAGTTTCATAAATATGCATAACGATGCCGATGCAGACGATAAATCCTCGACTCGGGTACCCAAAAATTCACCGTCCAAACGATAAATTTCGACATTTGACATTGTATAAAGCGCTGCACAAAGGACCCATACACATACAGTCAGCTTTAACTTTAATATAACTTTAATATTATTCTACTGCACTTTGATTTTTTGACTGGTTGAATACTATACACTTCGCGTAACAATTTATAAGCAGGTGTATGGAAGCCAACCAGTCAATAATCAAACAAGTTTTTATTTTTTACGATATTAAAAACGAAATCTTAACTGAAACACATCAACAATAGCAGTCAAAACCCTACAAGGCAAATCACAGTCCATGCACCAGGAGAGTAAACGGACCAACCACGACAGCTAACGGTGGCTAGGAATGACGTGGAAATTAATCTACATGTACGATTAATAAGGACAAATACCCTAACCCTAACTTTAGCTAACAATAATAAACGGTTATAGCACAAACACGAAGATTCATCTCTGTATCATGACCGGCTAAAAAAAATTAAGTTACAATGCAAGTGAAGTAAGTTTCAGCAAATTAATAACGTCATAAAATAATTGTAGCAGTCTTAACAGACACACACCCAATAGCAACACTCAAAACCCTATGAGGCATCCACGGGTGAATAAGATGGGCCGGCCACGACAGATCAAGGGTATAGCCTCTAAAAGGTCATCTTCGCTTTATTTAGGCGTCAGTCTACAGACCGTCCGTTCGCTTTAGCGTTATTACAGCGTGACTGTGTTCCGTGTGTTGGAATGCTCCATTCACAGTGACATGGACGTTGGGCTATACCATGAAGATTATGTCTGTGTTCAACGTGCACAGAGCTGTCGTCCTCACCACCCTGCTGTATAGTTCAGAGTCCTGGGCAGCCAACTGCGACTCCTCGAACGCTTTCAACAGCGCTGCCTGCGTACCATTTCAGCATTCACTGGAGCGACTATGTCACCAACGTCGAGGTCCATGAACAGGCATTAAGGCTTTGCTTTGCTGCTGCGGACACAGCTTTGCTGGGCGGGGCACGTCTCCAAGATTACTCTGTTCGGCGAGCTCGCCACTGGACACCGAGACAGAGACAAGATACCCGTAAGTAGGACTGACATCGGACAAGGGAATATGGACCCAAAAAAATATACAAAGACGGTCTCAAGAAGTCACTTAGTGCCTGCCAAATCGACCATCGCCAGCGGTCTTCGCTTGCTGCGGACCGCGACACCTGGCGCTCCACCATGTACAAGGCAGCCGTCTCCTTTGAGGACTCTCGCAGAGCTAACCTTAAGGACAAGCGATTTAGTGGGAGTAAAAACAGAGTTGTCGTAACTCAGAACCCTGACCCTGACCCAGACGACGTGGGCAAGCCCAATAGAATCTTCGTTCGCGAAGTCAAGCCAAGAGAGATTAGCGTACTTGCGACGATAAACAATAACACAAAAATGTGGGGTGGCCCTTAAGTTTTGACTATTAGTATACTAACATTTGACGGAAATCGATACTATTAGTGGTTCCAGAGATATCGCAAAGACAAAAACGGAAGCACCGAATACAAATATGTCTGCCAGGGTCTTTACACTAAGAATGTCAGCATAATTTTCCTTTACACAACTTTCTTCTAGATACTTTTAACAACAATTTAAATGAAATATGCCGTTCTTTCTGAGATATTACCTTTAGTGTACAAACTATTTATCTGCCGTGACCTTGACCTTGACGAAAGTACATCGGCTTTGGTACATGACGAATCTTCTAATATTGACCAGATATAAAAAATTTCAATAATTCTGTTAGTTGATTTTGGAGAAATCGCTTGCAGAAAACCAAGAGACATAGCTATAGTGACACATGGGATGACTCCAGTATACTCCCTCTCAGCAAGGGTAGGAAGAGGTATGCCAAACAATGAAAACGAGGCAGATAACCATTTTGCCTGTTTCCATAGCCAACTCCTGCCGCTGGTAAATTAAAAAAATGATGGGAATCCATTACGCGATAGAATGCGAGAAACTATGTCATATTGTCGTGTTTATATCTGAAATATATACTAAGGTCAAAACTTAAGGGCCACCCCACTTTTGTGTCATTGTACAGGGAACAATAGATAACAATTCATCAATTTACACTAACCTGTCAAATGCACGTGAAACGTCGTCAGTTTTTGTGAAAAGCTGTGCGATTTTGGCAAGCGTACCAAAAGCAGGCAGATGAAAAACCTCGGTAAAGTCGTGATGCACGTGCTAAAGGGGTCAGTCGTGAACACTGAGCACTTCTGTTTTGCTACAAATACAAAGTAGGGGCATAATTGTCACTTTCCTAACCATACCACCACGACGAAGCCTAACGCCAGTAGATCAAGGCCGGGCGCTAGCATGGCTGCAGGATGGAATTTCCAGACGAGAAGTTGGGAGACGTCTTGGGGTGTCCCATTCAGTGATCCAGAGGCTGCTGGCACGATTCCAAGAAACTGGAAGGTCAGATGACGACCCTCCTCAGGACGCCCGCGCAAAAGGGAGGACAGATACCTCTGTATGACGTCTCTGCGCGACCGAACTGTCACGTCAACCACTCTGCGACGTCAACTGATGCAAGCTGCAAACGTTAAGCACATTCTGCCGACGTCTGCGTGAAATTGGCCTGGCTTCATGCAGAGCAGCAGTCATCGCAGTGCCCTGGTTGCCTGGTGTCGTCAACATGTAAGGTGGAACAGACTCCAGTAGACTCAGGTTTTGTTTACTGATGAGTCACGGTTCACTGTGTCCTTCAACGACGGCAGGGTGAGGGTCTGGACACGCCAGAGCGAGCGCTTCACGGATGGATGCGTCTGAGGTGGATCTCTACGGAGAGGCAGTTTTCTGGGCAGTTTTCAGCAGGGAAGGCGGGCCTCCCCTCCACGTCATCCGAGACACCTTGACTGGACTGCGCTATCGGGACGAGATTGAGCAGCCCCTCATCCAGCTAGCTTTCCAAGCCATAGGCGACAATGCTGTTGGAGTATAAAAAAAACTGCAGGACGACAACGCTCGATCTCATCGCGCCCGTGTGGTTGAGCAACGGGGCATCATGAGGATGGAGTGGCCAGCTCGTTCACCTGATCTGACCTCTGGGACGTGCTGGGGCCACGTGTAATCAGCAACCACTCCCCACCTCAAGGCGTCCTCCAGCTGACTCAGTTCCTGCATCAAGAGTGGGAAGCGATCTCACATGTTCTCCGAACCCCGTTGAACTCCATGCATTAACATAAAATGTTTGGCTGCAAACGGTAGGTACACTCGCTACTGTCTGGACCACTCTTGTGTGACTTTTCAAATGAGGTTTGGGTGAACATTCTAACGTACTGCTGATTGACTCAAAACTCAAATGAAATTGTTACTGAATAAATTAGCAAAGTACTGACTCCAAGTATTGTTACATTTTTTTGTGTGGTGTTTGTCTGTGCGTCTGCGATAAAAAGTGTCCTTTAAGTTTTGACCATTAGTATACTTGGCTTAGTGTAAAATTATCACACAGAAGTGGATGCGTCTTGGTTTCGTGTACATTTTAGTGTTTAATTCATGTGACTACGACGAAAATTACCTAAGCTGTAACGGTTTTAGTTAAGAGTGTATAAGCCAAGTAAACCCTCATGACACATGCATTTTTCGTCATTTTAGGGGTACCGTAATTGCAAACGTATCAATTTGTTGGAGTATAAAAAAAAATTTGAAGCAATTGTTGATTATAATATATATATATATATTTTAAAAACAGAAATCACACAGTTTAGTAGAATATTGTGTATCAACAGTACCTTAACTTTTGGTCCTCTTCTGCCGGGATTTGGTAGAACACTTGCGACATAACACAAAACATAACAGAGCCAACGTCGTTGTTTGCCAGAGGTACACTGGACAAACAGAACCACGCACTTCTCTGTTGTAGCGCGACAATGGATTGAATAAAACGCAGGCGTGTGACCTGCCAATCATGGCAGGCAAATGTAGTGAATGAAAACGCAAATAATTTTTTTTTTAAATTTCAAAAGACAAGTACAGTATTGTTTTATCATCTCTATTTCCATTGCTAATAAGGTTATAATAAACTGTTGCAAACTGAATTTCCTTACTGTGCATGTGTCTTGAGATTTTTTTTTTTCATTCACATTTAGAAAGATTGGCATTTTCTCTTACTACGAAAAGGGCTTCTACCACTCTCCTAGGTTTCTTTCTCGTGAAACTGTTGCGGCAATATGTTTTCACTTCATTATGGCACTCACCGTTTTGGTCTGGATTATTTAGGTACGACGTAACGACTTGTTGCTGTACGCGGATAGGGGTGATCCGAACGGACCGGCTATGACGTGGAGCATGTTCGCCATCAACTGGTTGGCCTTCGGAGACCTGGAACTCGCGGCCGAAAACTTTAACAAATCCTACTCCCTCTACAAGCGGCCACCATTCAACGTAAGTCTTATTTGCCCTAAACTTCTGCAAATAAACAGTCGTGAGTTTCCAATTTACTTTTTGCGTTTTCTGTTGCAAATTAAAATATATGCTGGAAAGCCGCACATTATCAGCCAAGAGGTAATAAGTTTCATATCACCCGCAGGGCATTTATTTAGGGGTGCAGGAAAAAAGTGGAATTTACCCAAGAATGATTCTTTTTACCTAGAGCGTCATGACCTAAAAACCAGCGCGAAGCAATGCATGACGTTATCAATTTTGTCTGCATCATTTTCACGACGTTCTCTGTCTCTTTTATATGGTGGTTCGGTTGTTTTTTTCAAACAAAAATATGCATGTATTTCTTTTTAATAGTCGAACACCAAAAATTGTAAAAGAGAGACCTTTCGTGCCTCAGAAGCACACTCGGTGTTGTACGGTCCGACGCAGTAGACATGAGAATACAATTATGTTGTCATATGTGTTCCGGTTTGTAACATCTTGAAAGTCAGTAAAATGTACATACATTTTTTGGCATGCAAGGCAGGTCGGCATACAAGTGATGAAACAAGATGGAATGAACCCAGTCTCTTCTATATTAGAGCTGTCCTCGCTGTCAAGGGTCTAACTTTTGTCTTTGACCTGATTCCGATGTTGAAATATCTCCTATTGAAAATACGTCTTTGAGTTCTATACGGGACGCAGGACATATTTGTCATTGATTTGTCAAACGTCATGTCGTAAGTTTTAGTTATTACTTAATTTTATATTTTACGTGATATGAGTTTCACTTTCGCTTCATAGTCTTGAGAAAATGGTGACAAAACTAGAATTTAACGATACACTTTCAGTCTTCCTATAATTTGTGTGAAAGCAGGTTGACTGTACCTACTACATGATATACTAAGTACACGCATGCTCTTCTGAGAGCGCGTCGATGCCTGCGTGCGCGCTCCAAAGCCCTCTGGGCGAATGCCTCTATGTCTCCTAGAGCTGCGCGCATGTTTCAGATTTGCGCTAAGAAATTTACGTCATATTTAGAGTATTGTGTCTGCATTGTGACGGAGTTGCTTCTTTTACAGAAGTCATTTTTTGTTTTGTTTACTGTTTTAATTTTTTTAATAAAAATAATTAAAAAGCTGGCTTCGTTACTTAACTCATTCAATGCCTTTCTCCAAACTAGCTATATCGGGTCACCTGCATGCTGTTCAGAAGCGCGATGTGTGTGTGTGTGTGTGTGTGTGTGTGTGTGTTTGTGTGTGTGTGTGTGTGTGTGTGTGTGTGTGTGCTTGCGCTCACGCTCCAACTATCTCCAGGAGACATAGATCCTCATGCGCTCTTCGGGCTCTTGGAGATGCGCGCATGTGTGTGTGTGTGTGTGAGAGAGAGAGAGAGAGAGAGAGAGAGAGAGAGAGAGAGAGAATGACAATGACAATGATTCTTTATTTTACAACGGTGAAAGTTTTGGCTGGCACAACCATTTCTCCAACTTGCCGTTGCTAATCTAATCTAAAAATAATGTACAAAGTGTGAAAATATTATATTGAAAAAAAAAACCAATATGAGGACAAAACAAAAAAACAAAAAAAAAAAAAAAAAAAAAAAAAAAAAAAAAAACGTGCACAGACACGCATACACAAACACGCGCGTGAACGCACACACTGAATAATATAGTGTCGCAGTGAAAATATTACGATAATGACGTGAAGTAATTTGAAAATACTGGCTCTAAAATACGAAAGGGTTCTTGATGTAACTGTCCCTACTAGAATAAGTTGTCCACAGGCTATTATGGCCTGACAACGCTAAACTTGTCTTGTAGAGAACGATTCTAGGTCGTGGTACAATAATGAATTGCCTTGATCTTGAGTACGTTGGTGGTGGAAATTAAAATAGTTTCTTAATATAATCAGGCATTTTGCTATTCAATGTTTTGAACATAATTATTCCTTTATTGTACATTAAATAATTTTTCAGGGGGAGAATCTCAAAAGTTTTCACTTTATTATCGGTAGTTGACCCTTAACAAAACAAAAAAAAAAAAAAGGCTGCTCAATTCACGCGCACAGAAAAACAAAATGTTGCGAAGTGTCGCTAATTTACCGACGTCACACATACGAGGACACTAGACCTTTCTAGAACGTTCTGGACTAAACTTAACATATCTTAACGAAGTGAATTCCGCTCTGCGCGACCAAAAGAAAATGTTACTTAAAAAGATACGTGAATCATAACCATGATAGCTCAAATAAATATCGGATCGTTTCCTACGATTAACACATTTATGCTCTCACAGGACAACACAACCACAATCGTAACACTGCAGCTTTTCGATACAGAAACCCGACAAGTAAAGGAGGGGATTTAGAGTGTTTGATTTCCACCAAATACATTCTACATTAGCCGATTATAGGTCTTGTCTCCTGCGGGTTTTGTGTAGAATTGATTGATTGATGTATACCGCTACACCTGTCTCACCCTGGACTAACGGATCTCTCTTAATAATAAAATAATGTTTAGGGCTTAACGTCTTTTGTCCACAGCGAAGGTGATTTCAAAGACGGGGCACCGAAAAAGGGTCTGAACAAATTTTGACCCAAGCTGGATTCGAACCCGGGAGCTTTCCCTCGAGAGGCGAACACTCTTACCACCCAGCTCCCCCTCCTAATAATAGAATAATTTGGGATGGCGATGGCTTCATTACTGATGTGAGTTTCAGTTAAACCCAATAGGTGAAAATAGTCGGGGGCATTAACATAAACACAGACATCTTGAACTTTGAGCTGACCGATCCAGAATCTTTGTCCTTTTTTTCGAGGGTCCGCGTTTAAAGTAAAGAACCAGGTAACAAAATAGCAACACAAATTACAAAAGCAAGAAATAGAAAACGAACACACATACAAGTAAATATCAACAGAAAATATCAAAATCAACAGATCCACCAGACACTTTTCTGATGGAAGTAAATAATTTATTTTTGTCGTTCCTGTGGAACAATAAAAGGAAAAGTTAACAAATCGCAAAAGGGTCGATATTTACTTATTCCACTCTTGTAAAATGGATTTTGTACTTGTGATATCCTAGGTTTTTCAGTTGGAAGGGGAGTTTGCAAATACTGATGTTAAAGTGTGCAGACAACAAGTTTTGGTTTGATGTTCTCAGACATTATTGTTTGAAAAAAACTCAATAAGTGTACAATGCAGTGCTTTAGTGATTTTGCAAATGAATGATTTATTATAATGTACATATTGTGCTTGATAGGAAAATGGTACTTGTCTCCAAATGGGTATGCAATGGGATCTTCCAAGTTAGGGATCTTATGGACAATTATGGAAACTTTTTAAGTTTTGAAGACTTCAAAGTAAAATATCCTGATATAAGCAAAAACTTTCTGGATTATTAGAGCAATTAGAGAAAACAAAAAATGTGTTAACATCGACGCAGGTAGTTCATTAGTCATCTCGGACACTTGTGCTTGGAAAGTTATCTGCCAAGGGTGCAAGATTGACTAAACTAAGATCATATCCCATCTGCGTAGAAAAATGGAGCTTCCCTGTAGTTCAGCCTGTCTGTGAGGTGCTCAGTTACCGTGTCGCCGCCGCGAGGAGGCACTACATGATGCTTGTTGGCTATATACTGGCAGAGAGAGACTGACGCATTGTCTCCTCCTTTTCGCAATACTGCTAGTCAGGGGTTAAAGCTGAAAGAGAAGTGACAAGCACTACCACTGTGCTACCACACTAGACGCATCACAACCATCACATCAAAACTGGAGAAAGCACTTTAAATCTCATTTAGAGTGTGAAAAAATATTTTGTACAAAAACAAACAAAAATCATTAACCATTGCTGCAAAGATAATTTTAATGGAATGTTCTTATAGTGTTTTCTCCGTGTCTTTTCTTGTTGATTTATGATGAGCCAAAAGGCAAATTTCTGTCGCGTTTTGACTGGAACGGACAATAAAGTTGTATTGAACAAAGCATTGCCATCGATTTTTGACTGGGTCTCCTTGTCGTCAGATGGTGTAAACTCTTTGACATGTCAGCCTTTGCGGGAGTTCCACGGTACTTGGTTAAGACTGGAAACTCCAGTCTGATGTGATGATTAAATGCAAGAAGAACAAGCTGACCAGAGACAATTCTCTTCCCTTGACATGTTTCGATTTCTTGACAGCTTTGGGGTTCAGTTTCTTGACTGTTGCATTGAAGTTTTTTTGTGTGTGAATCAATCTTTTCTGCATGAAGGTGCCCATAGCTCCCTCTCCAACGTCATCTGTGTGCAGATATTCTTATTTATTACATGGCGCATTTCTCATATATAACTCAATGCGCAGAATGTAGCCGCGAACTGAACCCAACAAGCACGCTCACGTGAATCACGCGCATTCACTCACACTGTACGTAAACACAGAACATTCACGTGGTGCTAAGGGCAAGCTCAAGCGAGCTACTGAAGTTGTTTTTGGAAATCGTTTGTATTTGAAATTTTATTAAGTTGCCTGAAACTGATACCAAAGTGGAGGGGGAGGAAGAGCCGGAGTACCCGGAGAAAGAACCCCCGACGCCGGAACCCGGAATTGAACCTCGCACCTTTAGCATTGGTGGTAGGCGCCTTAACCACTGCGCCACGGACCGCCCCATGTCCTGTATGCTGGTACACCCTTGAGGACAGTCCATGCCATCCTTGTTCTCAGCTTTAAATTGATAAATGAAGTTGTCAATAGCCTGGATGAGACTAAGTGTCCTCTTCCTTTTATGCAACCTTTGGAGATCTGAGGACTTTGTACGAACTCCCGTCAGCTGTCCATTTCCTGCTAAGGCCGCCTGGTGATAAATTCCTCTTGATTGCTCGATCTGTAGCTAAATCCACCTCCTATGCCACCGTGGGATTTTGTATGGCGGTCAATGGTAATGCCCACGGCGCTTCTTGAGGGTCCGTCTCACCTGTTGACAGCGAGTCCATTCTCTCACAAAAGTTTTTTTCCGCACGGGGGTAACTTTTTAAAATCTAAAACAGCTGTTGTTTTTCTGAAAGTATATCGGACGGTTTTCAGCTATTTCAAGTTTTCGCACTGTCATCCATGTATTACATTTATTACATTTTAAAAGAATAAAGTGTGACCTCTTTTAAGTGACTATATTTTGGGCCGAAAGAAAGGAATTTAAAAAGAGTATTGCAAGGGACACTTGTCATTCAAGGCCCATTCAGCTGAGTGAGGGTCTTTCATGAGCAAAATATCCGGAAATTATTTTTGTTCAATTTGCTTCGTGGATAAAAGCGACTGATGACATACACTTCTTGGGAACCAGCATAGTCAAGGGCCCAACAGTGCAGCTGACCACGCAGAGAAAACAATATTTTTGGTGTTGGTGACAATTGGATGTTTTCACTATTGTAGTACATTCTTGACTTGAGATCTAGAGTTTACTTACAAGGTCCTTTCGGACTGCATCTTGCGGTCTTCATCAGAGTACCGTTGGAACATACAAAAAAAACAAAACAAACAAACAACGTTTTTTTAATCATAAATAAAATTTAAAGCAAACTCAAATTATGCCATTTTTATTTTTCTTGTGGTCGTTGTTATGGTACTGCTGTCATTTCTCAACGTTTTCTCCCACGTGAGTACTCTTGTTTCCTAAATAACTGAATGCCCTTTGGATAAAAGCTAGCTAGAGTACTTTTTGAAAACAAAATCTTGCAAGTTGAGACACGCTGTTTCCTGTGACAAGCAAAAACTAACTTTACTGTCACTGCTCAAATGAGGAACAGCTGCAAGCTTTTAGGTCATTAATCATCTTTTTGATCAAGGCATCTGGAAGACAAACAAGCCCACAAACCAAGCTGTTTTCGTTCGAAAAACTTCCAACAAAATTATTACAAAGTAAAGTAAGCCTTAAAAGCACAGGTCAGGGTAGAAAATTGTGCAGTATCAACCAATGATCATATATCAAGTTTGATCGAAGAAAAAAAAAACAACAACAGCCCCTTGATGCATGGAAATTGGATCTAGGTCCCCCAAGGGGGGTCCAGATTGTTCAGCCGGTGTGGACAGCTGTTTTGGTCTTGGCGATCTCGTCAGCACACCATTCGGCATACTGGTGGAAGGCAAGAACTTCTGCCTACTCGCAAAGACAGCCACATTTTTCTGTGCCTCCACCTAGAGCTAAATATGTTTGGCATCCTGTCTCGGAAGACAATGGAGTATATGCGCTTGCTGGGTCAGTCACTGGAGTGACCTCTCCAGGGCGCAAGCCTGGGCGAAGTGTATGGAGATCCTGGGGTGCCCAGTCGTCAAGATCCCCCTCTCGGCCTCAAAGCAGTACGTTTGCCACCAGTTTGGCTGCAGGAGCTGCCAGAACAGTGCGTGAATACAGGCAGCTGTCTGCCTTCGGGGCTCCACTCCTGATTTGAAGGGTTTACTCCCCCACATTTGGACGTTGGATCCAACCTGATCTCCTCCGTCCTCTAGCCGTTGGCTGTCAGAAACAGCTCATCCGCCTAGTGGTGCAATGTGAAAACCACCCCCTCACGTGGTTTAGCCCTCCAGCTGAGGTGGTTTGCCAGGGTGTGGCGCTTGGAGCCAGCACGTGAGAGATTAAGGAGATGGATGAGGACCAGTGATGCCCGTCCGTCCTATGTAGGACGCAGCTGCCGAACAGCAAAGGTGTAGCAGAGCCAGAGCCCCTTACACCCCAGAGCTAAATAGAACGCCTATTAAAAGGGTGTTACAGTCGATATTGTAATAATAAATTAAAATAAAAGTGGAGACTATTTTAAGGAAGATTACAAACTGTCAGGGGAAAGAATTGTCATATAGCCCCCCCCCCCCCCCCCCCCTTACTTCCAGCCACTTACTTAGCGCACCCTTCTTTCCTATCTTATTAAACTTGATCTATGATCGGATCTGTTTTTGGTCGGAGGAGGTGCTCGGAATGACCAAAATGCGACAGATTGTGTTTGTGTAATGTAATAACCGTGTGTATCTGTGTGGATGTGTGGATGTGTATTTGCGTGCGTGCTTGTGTGTGTGTGTATGTGTGTGTTTGTGTGATTCAAGATTCAAGAAATTTATTGTCCATTAAAGGATATTTGTCTTTGCCTGCGAAGCGTAGGTCAAGGTTAAAAACATAATATCTTAATTACAAATCAAACAAACAACATGGCTAAATCTCTGACTAGAAAAAAAAATATTAAATAGTACATTTTGACACTAACATCGTACGCACGCCCAGACACGCGCACAGACTCAACAACTTAGTTTATGGCAGTACAGCCCTCTGAGGGCAAAACACGGCAAGTGACTGTATGTATTCTAGTTGTATACAAATACTTGTTACAGGTGTGGACTGAGGCGCAGACAGGACTCGGAGCAACCAACTTCATTACGGGTATGGGCGGCTTTCTCCAGGTCAGTAGTCATCATGTTTTTTTTAACACATCTTTTTGAAAATTAACAGCACTTCCACGAGCAATGTTCAGATATATCAAATCACAAGAAAAAGGAAGAAAGTGATACGTTTGTGGTTGTGTTATTTTTTTTCAGGGCCTGTGTGTGTTGACCATAGGAAAGATCCGATGTTCAGTTGAGTCATTTTAGATTAGAATCACGTACCACTTTAGTTCACGTTCGTTTTATTTTTGCATGAGGAAATGCGATAGATTTTTTTGTCTGTGACTAGAATGCTCCACATTTCGCTAACTTTATATTAAGCTGGAAGATTCTGGAAAAGGCGCGATTATTCTAGTGACCTCAAACATGACGTCAAAGTTTTGTAGCACACATGTTGGTTACGTTTATTAAATGCCTAGACTGTTCGAACAGTGTGGTCTAAAACCTTGTTCCACGTGTGACGAGTTGCAACTGAGGTTTTTATACAAGAACCCGGCATGAGTGTCTGGTGTGATTGTACGCTACTATGACCACTACCACGGGACTTCATCAGTTGGCTTAGTGGAAACAACAGCCAGCAGAGAAACAGCGACATAAAGAGTTAGAGGATAGCTGAAGAAGCGCCTTAGCCAACAGAGACCACACAGCCGGCAAACTACATCCTAATGCAGAAAGCACAGACAAGATGGACGCTTACCTGGAGCGATTCGAGTGCTTCGCAAGAAGCAACAACTGGAATCCAGAGACTTGGGCCACCACTCAGCGCACTTTTGGCCGGCAAAGCACTTGAGTACTACACCCGCCTGGGAAGAGAAGAAGCCGAGGATTAACCGCAGTTGCCGGAGAGCCGCTCTGCTGAGACTAGTACGACGTCACTGAAGGTCACTGGGGTTATAGACGACGATTCCGGAATTGCAAGCCTGAGGAAGAAGAAACACCCGGCTTATTTATTGAGAGAATCAGGACCTACCTAGAGAAATGGATAGAGCTGGCTGGCTTGCAAGAGTATAAGGACCTGAGCGAATAAAAAGTCCTCAGTACATGTTCTAAGGACCTCATGGAGCAAGATTTGTGGAGAGTGCATCGTGAGAATAAAGTACAGTGTGGTCTACAACCTTGTGCCTTGTGTGACGAGTTGCAACTGAGTGAGGTTTCTTGACAAGAACCCTACGTGAGTGCGTCTGGTGTAATTGCATCATACTACGACTTACAGTTGCATTGACTTCTGTCAAAATGTATGGAAAAGGTGAAGATATCTGTTAAATGATGTTGCTGAACTACTGGATCCACTCCAATTTGCTTACAAACAAAAATCATAGGGGTATGGAAGATGCGTGCCTTACTCTGTACAATCTTGTTTTTCAACAACTTGAAAATTCAAAAGCACATGTGGGAATTATTTTTATTGACTTTTCTAATGCTTTTAATACTGCAGCGTATGACAGACTTTCATGTGGACACAAGCATTATTCTGTGGCTGCGAGACTTTTTTAAGGACAGGCCACAACGTGTAAATGTACATGGCAGTCTGTCTGATCAAATGTTGTTAAATCCGGGCTGCCCTCAAGGTTGTGTTCTCTCTCCGACATTGTTTTCTATATACACAGACCATATGCGTTGTCATACTGCCACTGCTCGTCTCATAATTTATCTCATTCTACCCCAGACACACCACAGCAAGATAAGGATCGACCATGATAGTTCAAGGGTGATGACAGAATAGCTTGGCGCCTATGTCCTGCACTGCAATGCAGTATTCAGCGAAATTTGGGGATTTCGGTGTTGGGGTAGAATGAGTTAAAGTTCTCAGACGACATGGTTCTTATAAGCCTACTCCAAAAAATAAAAAATAAAATTGCACAGACCCAAATTGTATTAGAGTCACTGCGCAGACAGTTTTCTGGATATAAATGTACAGAAAACCAAGGAGCTCGTCATTTATGACAGGAAAGGTGATGATATTTTTGGGTACCTGTCTCAATTAATAATCAACATGTAGAAGTGATCACTGATATGTTGTGGCAAGACCTTTGTCAACATACCAATTTGAGTGACCTCTCTTAAAGGTCAAGGTCACAGAGGATCAGGAAATATGTCCCAGATAGCTATATTTTGACTCTTTTTTCCCTCTCAAATACTATTCACAACTTCAAACCCAAACTTGGTACAAAGGTACCTGATATTAAGATTCTTCTGAATATACTAATTTGGTTGATCCTCGGAAAGGTCAAGGGTCACAAGACACAGCAACATTGATTACGTTTGACATGTTATAACTATATCATTAAAATAATCAACGTAGTTCGCATTTCAGTGACCGAGTTCATCAGAATCAGTAGTATGAATGCGTGATGGAGAAGCGAAAGCGAGACGCCCCTCTCCAGAGTGATAGAAATGCTATGACTAAGAAATTTGTTGTGATGATGATGAGAGTGTGAGTGGAACAGATAAAATAATCAGAGATCTGTTTCCAGGCCGTTCTATTCGGTTACTTGGGTATCCGACTGGAGCTGGAGCACATGAGTTTCCATCCCCGTTTGCCACCCGACACTAACAAGCTAACAGTGACAGGCTTGGACTACCTGGGCAGTACCCTGGATCTGCTGGTCACTGCTGATCGGGTGTTAGTGACCGTGCGTCGGCAGTCAGAAGCTTACCCGCTTCAGCTGACAACAGCGACTGCCGGCAGTACGTGGATTTTACAGCAAGGTTAGTGTGCTGACTGTATAGTGGGGACATTAGGATGGATATTTGAAGGTATCCTGCACATCGTTAGAAACACACTTTGTTAATATGCTCGCTACGCTCAATGAATTGCATTTTCATGTGTGGTTTTAAAGTTTTTGAGAGTTAGAAAAAAACAAACCGTTTGGACAAACATTCATATTGTGTTGAGGAGTTATCAGACTAAACTATTGTGGCCATACCAGCATCTACAATTTGCCATTAAACGTTCAGTACAATCGTGAAAAAAAAAATCACTTCAGCTGTAATCGTGCTTATCTGAAGCAAAACGGCAATATGTTGCCTTTTAACCATCGTACCCCCCCCCCCCCCCTCCCGCCTCCCTCCAAAAAGAAACAGAGACCAGAGTGACCGGATGCATACCTGGGTGGGACCGGTCTTGCTTTTTTTAACCACGGGGACCAGAGTGACCGGATGCATACCTGGGTGGGACCGGTCTTGCTTTTTTACCACACATCCCAAAGAACATTTAACATATTTGACTTAAAAACTGTCCTCTGACTTCTCATAACGTTACTCGGTAGCTTTTTTTTTTTTTTGTCTACGGTGAAGGCAAACTGGCCAGTTGTGCCAGTTACGTGACACCCCCCCCCCCCCCTCTTCCCCCTCCACCGAACTCCGACTCGCCATGTTTTTCCTTGTTTTACCTGAGATATGTCCCAAACATAGTAAAGAAAAGTCAGACGCACCCCCACCCAGCAAAGTGCGAGAGATTTATATTTTCATGGTTGACGTGTTCGAGGCAGGATGACTATGGCCTTGCCCCCCCCCCCCCCCCTCCCCACCGCCCCACTGCCCAACCCCCGATTCAGTTTATAACATTCATAATACGACTTTAAGAACAAAAAAATCCCGCTTTTATATTTTTCTATGTTGTTGGGAACGGGAAGGGGACGGTAGGGGGGGGGGGGGGGGGTCACACACCTCCACCACATCCGTCATAGCGTTAACACTCACACTCAACCTTCATAGCTCGACAAGTAACATTTGGGCTTATTAGGTGTCGCTTATTCTGTTTGTTTATTTTGGGAGTGTGTGAATAATCATTATTTAATATTATTTACACATTGACCTTTAAATAACCACTGCATTATAAATTTTCGTCTGAGAGTGTTGTTAAAATTATGGAGCTGAATCAATATGGGGACCTTTCCTCTACAGGTAAATCCAGTTCTAAAGCCTGTTCAGAAGTGACAATTAATCTAAATTTTAAGAGTCGAAATAGAAATCTGTTCCTCGGTAAGTATTTAAGTATTTTATCTGATTTATTACTTTTGGGTCCTTTTTGGCTCGCCTGACACCGCCCCCCTCCCCTCCCCCCCTGTAGAAATGTGACCCTTCCCCTAGCAATAGGTAAGTCTACTGGCGGTCAAAGACCGCAATTAGCCTCCCCTGCAAATTCCAGCACACTGCCTCTGTACAAAATGCGAAAGATGGCAGAAGATTTTTTTTTTTTTTTAAGCACCTACCTCAATATGTACCTTGACCTGGCTGTCATGAATGCCAAATTTATAGACTTAACGGGCCGAGTTATCGGGCCGGTAAAATCGCTAACGGGGTGATAAAATCCTTACCGGTCACATTACATAGTCAAATTTGGCCAGTTCAGGCAGTAAGAGGACCGGTGTTTTTAAAAATAATTTTTGCCTTGATTGAAAATTTGTAGTAGGGCTAGCAGCGAATGTAGAAATTTGCTGGAAATTTCTGGTTAAATGAGCACATGTTTGGTGCTTTGATTCACACCATCCTGAGCTTATTCAGTAGAGAATTGTGGACCTATGTTGAGTTGCCGTTGACGTAGTGATTTGAGGGGCACGCTGATTTCAGCTGTGCTTGGGTGTGGGGTTGGTAAGAAATCAGGTTCATAGCCAAGAATTGAGACTGTCAATGTGCTGTTTTTTTATTGTTATTTTGTGCATGGCAAATGTGCAGCTGGTGGGCGGTAGGGGATTGAAATGTTAGGGGATGCTTGGGACTGACAGGGCTAAGAGACTGGACAGTACGGAAACGCGACTGTGTACCGTGGCCTACCGTGTCGTTAAGAATGCCAAGCCGGTAAGATTTGACCGGTAAACCGTGCTGAGAGTAAGGCTACACTGCTAACTATAGCACTACCGGGTCGGTAAGGGCCCTATCATCTGCCCATGAATTCCGGCCCATTTCTACAGGAGGGATGTAACTGACTTCACCGTCGGCAAGCCACTAAAAGGATCAAACAGTAGTAAATCAGATGAAATTTCTTTTGTGTATCAGATTTCTGTTCCTGCTCTTAAAATCTAGATTAAACTGAGTACCATTACACGTAAATTAGTAGACACATTTCAGCACTCTTTGTGTTTGTTATGCCTTGTAACGTAATTAACGTTAACAGCAGCTTGGACACCCAGCACAAGCACACGTGTAATCACACTTATTTATTCTGCGCTGCCGTTGTTGGTTGGTTGGTTAGTTTCGGGTTTAATGTCCACGGCACCGAAGTGATAACAGACGGCACTGACCGAAGTGATAATAGATGACATGCCCGTCTTTTCCCCCTGGATTGCGAGTCCAGCTACCGGGGCCGGGACGGGGATTCGAACCCACGACCCGGCCATTCCCTTTGCTCTCCTGCTCCGACGCTTAATAACATCCGTACACGAGGATAGAAATGGGACTATCCTGTCCTATCAGCGCCTATCCACCCACTCGATAGTTTATCGATAGGTCTCGCTAGCTCGCCGATACTTTTCTATCCGCCCGATAGCTGCTTCTATTTTTCCTATCCTAGCCGGCTCGCCTATCCAGCAACAACCAATCAGCAGAGCCGTACGCGTCACGTGTGATTGTTGTTTTTACTGTGGAAATATGGCGGCAAAGACGATGAGCGACTGCCAGACTGCTCATTTTATTGAGCTTGTCAGAGAAAATCCGTGTATCTGGGATACACGAGATCCAGCCTACCATGACCGAAATGCGGCCCGGGAGGCAGTCCTAGCAATAGCTCGGGACATGAGAATGACCGGTGAGTAAAATAAATTATTCCAAACTAGTGATAGATGTCGCATTCCGGTTTCTTCACTCGATCACTTTCAGTTTCGTTGATTCATATTAGGTGCATTGTATAGGACAGACATTGTACGTCGTTAAAAATAATAGCTGTTTAAGAAAATCGCATGTACACCATCGGATAATGGTATACAAAAGATTTTTGATAATTTTGAAGCTTAAAAACACTGACTTTTTCAACCACCTCCTCGATGTGGAGAAATGATATTTATAGATGATTGTAATGTACAACAAACAGACTAGACATTTGCAACGACAGTTACACGAGTAATGCGTTTTGTTTTAAAGTATCTATTTACAATTACAGTCTACCTCATGTTATTGTTAATGTAAACTAAAATTAAAAACTTCAACCTGATGTAGTACCTTGCACTATATACTTTATACTATAAATATAATTTCTGCATTTTTAGTATGGTTCAGTTGTTTTTGCTTTTATATTGCAACTTTATAAGACACGTACTGATCAGACAGGATTTCTTTATGGTTCTTATTTGCTGCCGTAACTCATTCAACCACAACACACTACAGAAAGACATGGATCGAGCATGAAAGTTCAAGGGTGATGCCAGAATAGCTTGATGCCCATATTCTGGCACCACCTTGAACTATCATGCTTGATTTGTCTCTAGAATTGTAATACAGCCCTTCAGAGCGCAACTAAAACATTTGGGGATTTAGGTCCTGGCTGAGAATGTGTTAAATAACTGACAAATGAATCATATAAAACACAAATTTGCTCACACGCCAAATGACATACTATTTCTATTGTTGGGGTCATACGTGAGTCTTCGCGTGTAGTTTACAATACAATCACACGTGCAGACATTACTTCACAGGTGTACACACCGAAATCCACGGCACTGGTGCCAAAAATTAATAAGTGATAACAGTGCTGGTAATGCGTGTCTTGCGCGTTTGGTAAAAAAAGAAAGTCCGCCATGCGGGCAGCCCTACTTCAGTATAGACGCAGGCTGGCGACTCCCACCGCCGTCTCCGCGTCGGTGAAAAGTCCACGAATCTGTATTTCTTACCATCCCTAAGAACTAAAATATCTTCTGAACTACATAATGCCAAAATATAATCTTTGAATATAAATATAACAGCTTTACTCTGGATTTAATTTGAGATTACGGGCTATTAGCGAAAATTTATATTTATTCTTAGAGCGGTCTCAGAAGGGCCACAGAAAATAAAATAAAAACTACTAAATCGCAATTATCACCCTGATAGGTTACAATTAACCAAACAACATATACATCAAATTAAAAAAAAACTATTACCCGAGCCAAATGTAACAAAATCTAACCATGCTAAATACTAAGCAATGATGTAGTTTAAAAAAATACACAAAAAAAATTAAAAAAATACAACACGTACACTGAGCTATCGCGTACACAACACTTAACGCTGCGTTTGGCAAGGTACCGCGAGTGGTGCACATCATATTCATAACATCGATACACTCTGTTACACATGCATACATGCAGATGCACATAAACTCCCAACTCACAAGACGAGAATGATTCGAATTTGAACACAACCTGGTAAGTGAAGACCAGCCTACTGGTCAGTCGTATTCCGAACATTACATGCTGGCGAATCGGCCAAAACATGCCGCTCCTGCCATGACACCTGCCCCTCATTATTAACGTACTCCTTGATCTCGTCCCGCACGCCACGGGCATCTTCTCCTGACCTATTGGCAGAATGTCTTTGAATAGCATCCAGCTGCTGTCTGTTCTGCCGCCAATGCCCTAACGTAACCTCCCTTTTCACGATCAACCAGGTTGGGTGTGTTGAAGTTTTGGTCATTTTTCGTCATCAGAAAGTTGTGTAAGGCAAGTGCAGCCAGTGTCACACGTGTTGCCTTCTCAGACTGCAGGTGCATACACGTACGAAACGCACCAAATCTTGCAGCCAAAATTACAAAAGCGTTCTCTGAAATCAGGCGGGCTCTAGATAGGCTGTAGTCAAATTCTCTGTTTTCTCCTTTCATCCTCTACGCTTTCACTGTGAAGAACACTGTCCTGAATGGGGAGGGCTTCATTAAGTATGTCTTCAAAGGGAAGGCATCGTCTCCAACAATGAAGTGAGAGACAGCTTTTTCTCTTCCTGGCAAAGGCTTCGGTGGTGGAATATTGAGGCTATTTTCCTCAATTACCGACTTCAAAGAAGATGCACGGAAGACTCCTGCATCACCAGTAAGGAGTCTGCCCACATCTACAAACAAGAACCGGTAACGTGCATCCACTAAGGCTATGATACTTCAAATAATTGAAGTAGTCTGATCCACCAGGAGACTTCATCTCAACATGTTTGCCAACCATCGCACCAATGCAGTTTGGAAGGTTCCATCGATGTTCAAAGTCCTCAGCAATCTGCCCCCACTCCTCAGGCGTACTTGGCACCTGCACAGAATAGTAAAGATATAAAATGAAAACTGGTTCAATAAGAGAATACACACATTCATGAATAGTGCTTTGAAGTAACATAGACAATTCTGAGGTCTGTTTATAGTCACTGATCATAATCCTCTTTTATTTTTGGTGGTTGTTACAGGCGAAAAGAAAGCCAGCAGAGCCAAAGCCAACTGAGCCAAAGCCAGCAGCAAGAGTGGGGCGACAGCCAGGAAACTGAAAGGGAGCCAGAAGGGGACATGGAACTGTTAATGGACCAAGTTGGTGTAACATCAAATTCAAACGAGAGACACCGACACCAGTCCATGCCCATGCCACCGCTTGATGAGCATGAAACAGGACAAGAAAGACCGCGATCAGCTCCACATCTGTTCATGTCACCACCAGCTCGACGATGTGGACCCCCACTGACCTACTTCCCATCATCTGCAGCTCAACAGAGACGCGTCCTTGGCACAGAGGTGCGCCGAACCCAAAGAAAAAACTGATAGATCCATCGGAAGAGGCAGTGGCAGTTTTAAAATCTATTGCGGAGAGAACGTCGTCGTAGTTGCTGAAAATGACTTTTTCTTCAAAATGACCGCATGCAAAGTGTCCCGCCTTCTCATTGCAGCACAAGACTCTGTACCACGGGCCATTTATACTCTTGTGGCAGAAAAACAGAACAAGTGCTAGAAATGTGACATTCTTCTCTGATATTTTGGCATTCAAGTTATGTAAGAATAAATTGAGAGCAATAAAACTGGACAGTGACCATGCCTCGAAATATTTTAACAACTAAGAACTCCTTGTGCATGCAGCCACGCAATAAGTGCAGCACAATTGACTGCATCACAATTGACTGCATGCACAAGGGGAAAATAGGTGATTTGTGCATAAAAATAAGTTCTATGCAACATCAAACTGTCATGGTTCTGTCACTTATTCATTTAATGTCCGAGCATGAAGTACAAAATGTGTGAAATACACAAATTTGCTTCATGTTTTGACAGTAAGGCATGAGAACCATGACGTCAGGATATTGCATACCTGGGTGGGGCTTGTCTATTATTTCTATACTGACACACACTGTGGTTTGACACACATTGTGGTTTGAAAAAGAAAGCTGTTATGAGCTTCAACTCTTGCGGTCAATAGCTGGACTGCAAGTTTAATGGTGTTTTAAATTGCTCGAGCTGACAGGTATTTCCATCAACCATCAACCCTGGTCACAGATGCTCCGTAGTCCGCCACATTTCACATGTATTCAACACAACCGAGATAAAACACATGAATACCAATTGCAATAGTGCCCAAGTACACTAAAAATAGAGGATGCTACTAAAAAAGGTCCTGTGATGATTGGATCCATGAAAAAGAAGAGCCTCAAAATTTGGAGCATAGAATTGGCACTATTATGTATGATTGACAGCTATGATACATTGAACTTGAAGGATGCTAGTTAATTGTGCGCTGATGTAAATTATGCCGCATGACGGCTTCCTCGAGCAATTTTCATTTCATTCCATCAACGCACAACTGTCAAGCATCCTTTCTTAAGCAAAAAAATTCATATCCTGGAGAACAGTACACAATGCGTCGCATATATCCATGACAATCTTGTGAATGGTACAGTCAGTAATTGCCACTTCTGAATTGTCTTTATTGGTGAAACAGCTGAAGGCACAGATAAAGGATGCAGGGTAAAGATCCCCATCTTGAGTCAACTGCATAATTTAACATCCCTATAGATCGATAGACCATCGGTGAAGAGAAATTATGACGCAGCGGTTATTTAAAGGCCACTGTTAACTACTGAAATGACCCGAATTGAAAAAAAATTTAAAAAATACGAGATTCATTATAAATAAGCCCAAATATTACTTGTCGAGGTAAATGGAGTGTTTCAAACATGTTTTGAGAGCTATGGTTCAGAGTTATGCCCTCCTCCACCCCCACTCCCCCACCCCCCCGAAATGTTTATATGAAATTTGCTTACTTATCTTGTGAATGTTATAAACTGAATGGGGAATAAGGTCTGTTTCAGGCTAAAGGTCCCAAAGACTAAGCTCTCCCCGCCCCGCTCCGCGCCACCCCGCCCCACCCCTCCCCCTCCCCCATTCTACCCACCTCCTCGAAGGGAAATGATCCGCTCCTTAGCGAACATAAGTTACGGACAGCCGTTGGTGTATAACCCCTTCACTGCCAAGAAAAAGTGAACGCGATCTAAATTCCACACTAGTTGCGACGAGGGGGGGGGGGGGTGTCCACTTTGCATACATTTTGGGGATGAAATTGAGAAAGATTGTAGAAACAATTAAGAAAGATTGTAGAAACGTTAACTGCGTTCAATGAAAGGGGTAAACTTTTAGGGCTTAATGTCTTTTGTCAATCATGAATTGAGGTCTTTACAAAATTTGACCACAGCGGGTTTGAAATGAATCCACAACTTTTCGGATGACCTCAGTACATGTGGCACAGACTACGACATTTAAAAAAAAAGAGTTCTTATGGTGAAATTTATCTCATAAAAATGCAAAAAGTTATTCACAACAATTTAAATGCAATTCACTCCTCAATATCAAACGACAGCGTCTGATTTCTGTTTCCTTTTTTTTTTTTAGCAAGAACGAAATTGTTTCGAGGTAAAATGGTTCAATAATTATGTTTGCACATCGAATATTTGTAGTGTAGTTTATAGTCAGTTGATCTAATGTTAATTGGCAGTTCTGTCAGTGACACTTCCTGGATGAATGAATGAAGAGATTTTATGTGAAAATGGGTTTCCATATTTCTTTTTATTCTAGGGCTCTGGATGGTGAAATAGAGGAAAGGAGGGAGGGAGTGATTTTTGGTGGAATGATGATGATGGATGATGACAGATAGATGGAGAGCGATTGTTGGCTGTTATATTTAAATTTATTTCATCTCTCTCTCTCTCTCTCTCTCTCTCTCTCTCTCTCTCTCTCTCTCTCTCTCTCTCTCTCTCTCTCCCTCTCTCTCTCTCTCTCTCTCTCCCTCAGTCTCTCTCTCTCTCTCTCTCTGAGCGAACGAATATATTGATTCTTTTTATGTATGGAACTACGTTAGAACTACGTGTCAGTAGAACTACGTATCGACACTTAGACTGGCGTACTTTGAAAGCCGTAATACTATCAACGCGTAGTGCTAGCAATCGTGGTGATATCGACACGTAGCTCCTAGGATACGTAGGATACGACAGTTCGGAGACCTGAACGCAAAACGTTTCTGAATAAAGACACCAGAAATTTTATTTTTATTTCAGAGCACCTGTAAATAATTTGCCTTACGTCATAAGGTTAAAAATATTGTAATCTTTCTCACGTAATTTTGTTTTCTTTCGTAGAAAACGCAAATTTCTGGACTCATTTCTCTATCTCTGCCTGTCAAATCGTAAAACTCAATTTAAAAATGTATCTGCGATGATGACTCACAGAAAAAAAAAATTCTTCCTGTTCAGAATCTGAACGATAGAAAGTTTGTACTTGTAAGATGTTCACGTTTCACTTCATAAAACAAAGTTTTAATTTTCATGTTTCGATTTGTACATTGTCGGCGAGAATGGTTGAGAAAATGCCACCACATACAAACGTCTGGCTTGTATTGATTCACGTTTGATTTTTTTTAGAGTTACATCTCTTCATTTCTAATCTCGATGTAGTAAATGAGTTTTATAATACTAATACGTTGAGGGAACCAAATGTAAACTCCAATGTTTTAAGAAATTATTGAATTTTCAGCTGTTCGTTTGTTTCTTTGTTTGACACAGGCATGGAGCTGTCATTGAACCTGGAACCGTTTGAAATATTCACACTTGTCGTCAACGAGTGTCCAAAACCAGAAGGTCTCTCTCTCTCTCTCTCTCTCTCTCTCTCTCTCTCTCTCTCTCTCTCTCTCTCTCTCTCTCTCTCTCTCTCTATCTATCTATCTATCTATCTATGTGCCTGCACACATACATTTTATATCTTTCACAGCCTCTTTAGGGGCTGACTGTTTTCTTTCATATAGCCTCATCCAGGGCTAACTGTTATGATTCATAATGTTGAAGAGGTACAACGTTGGATTATGAACTTATTCAGTGACTCCCTTTAATCTAGCAAGAATAAGAAAAATTACAAACTCAGATGCGGATCAACCGTGTTTTTTGGTGAAAGGGTCATTTTCCTCATTAATAATGTACATTGTAATTGTTGTTGTTTTGTTTTGTTTGTTTTTTTGTTGTTGTTTTTTTACTACCTCGAGATAATTCTTTTAAAGACAATATCCTAAAGTTTCAAGCTTGTCCGTCCACAAACGCGGGCTCTAGTTGCTGTCACACACACACACACACACACACACACACACACACACACACACACACACACACACACACACACACACACACACATTTAGACAACAAAACAAAACAAAATCATTTTATGTGAAAATGGGTTCCCATATTATTTCTTTTTATTCTAGGGCTCTGGAATTAACTAAGCTCTTTAACTTAAAATAAAATAGACTTTTCTATAAACAGCCACTGTATGGACAAAAAAATGGGTTAGGGTTAGGGTTAGGGTTAAAGTGGGTGCCTCTCATGCAAAAACTGGCATTACAGTGAAAATGGGTGTCGCATCAAATCTGTCATTTAAGCATGGACTATCTTAAGAAAATTAGACGTCTGTAATAAGGTAAGGGGAATCACAGCACTGGACAGACAACAGTTATATAGATGATGGAGGATGGAAATGATCGTCTTATTCTATACCTGCGTATTTCTCTGTGGGCTGGCGATTGGGTGCCTGATAGGTGGGGGCAGGGGATAACTGTTGTCTGTCCAGCGCTGTGATTCCCCTTGGTTTGCATACAATTCTGCCAGCGCTAGCCTCACCTATCTGGTTTGTGAGTGTAATAAGGTAAAGTTCATGTTCTTTTTCACATTCATTTTATTGTTGTCATTCTTTTTTCCCAACTTTATGTGTATGTATGCATTGACATTTGTAACATTTTTTGGTGCAAAATTGAATGAACACTGGCTCCTGACCTTTAGATTATGATTTTCACAGAGGAACTCATTTAATCATTGCTACGTTTTGTCCCTCTGAAAGAACAAAGTTTATCATGGCATTTATGTGAGGACTTTAGGGACTTTTTTAATGTGCTCTGAAGTTTGAGACAAAAGGCAACAGAGTATTTTGAATATTAACCCTTATCATTCACAGTACACCAGTGCTTGAAACAAGTGTGACTAATATAGTTCAAGGGTAGTGCCAGAATAGTTTGGCGCCAAGAAGCGCCAAGCTATTATGGGACCACCCTTGAACTAAATTATTTACTTACTTACTTACGCCTGTCACCCCTACCCGGGTATAGGCCGTCGACGAGAGACATCCAGCGACTCCTGTCCTGTGCTTCTCCTTCGATTTTACTCCAGGTGGTTCCCATTCTCTTGATGTCTGCTTGGAGGTCTCGACGCCAGGAGTTTCTCGGCCTACCTCTTTTCCTCTTTCCCTGGGGATTCCATGACAATGCCTGCCTAGTGATACTGGAAGCTGGCTTTCTCAGACTGTGACCAATCCATCCCCATCTTCTTCGCCCAATCTCATTCTCTGCTGTTATCTGCTCTGTTCTCTCCCAGAGTCTGATGTTGCTGATCTTCTCTGGCCAGTGGATTTTCAAAATTCTTCTAAGGCAACTGTTTATGAAGATCCACAGTGTCCACTGTATTCCGCTTCTTCTCTGCTCTGTGGTCCTCTTCATGACCCAGTCTATGGCCAGTAGGAAGAGGAACGGAGACAGCAGACACCCCTACCTGACACCGGTTCTGACCTGGAGCTCCCTGGTGAACTGTCCTTCGTGGATCACGCGACAAGTTATGCCATCGTAGCTGCTCTTGATCAGGCGGACGAGCTTTATGGGTACACTGTAGTGTCGTAGGAGTTTCCACAGAGTCTCTCGGTCCACGCTGTCAAATGCTTTCTCGTAATCCACAAAGTTGACGTACAGCGGGGAGCTCCACTCCAGAGACTGTTCCACGATGATGCGGAGAGTGGCGATCTGGTCTGTACATGATCGGTTTTTCCTTAATCCTGCTTGCTGGTCTCTCAGGTGGGGGTCAACGGAGCTCTGCATTCTCTCCAGGATGATCCTGTTGAAGACCTTTCCTGGTACTGACAGCAAGGTGATTCCTCTAGAGTTGGAACACTTGCTGAGGTCACCTTTCTTGGGAAGCTTGATTAGGTACCCCTCCTTCCAGTCAGCCGGCATCACCTCTTCTTCCCAGATCTTTCCAAACAGTGGGTACAGCATCTCTACTGTTGTCTCTAGGTCTGCTTTCAGAGACTCCGCTGGGATGCCATCTGGCCCTGCTGCTTTGCCGTTCTTCAAAAATGCCACTGCTCTTCTGAGAGAGGGGAGTTGTGGGTGTTTTTCGACAATTTATATCTATCCCGAATTTCCAGGATTTTGAGACCACAAACTTCCACGCCTTTCCGCCGCCCAATTTTTTCAGAACCTCGGCATGTTTGTCTAAATTTCCGTCCGCTACTGAACACGCCACTGCATTATTATTTGAACAATCACCATTTTATGTACCTCTCAGCAGAGTAATACCAACAGGGGGTTAACACATGAGCTAATTAACCCATCGGTTATGTAAGTGTGTTCATTCTACAATGCGTAGTTTATTGATTACTTAGTCAATTACAGGTATTTCCGACTCACAGACAAAAGGGATGTAACTTTTGGTTATAAAGCAAAACGACATACACAGTTACTTCCCTTAGACATGACCACGCACTAACCGCCGACGGCTCCTGGCAACGGTCACGTGTTAGTTTCTAAACACCAAGCCGGTCGCGTTCTTTCGTTAAGCGGCATTGTAAAAGACGGACGTGTTTTGAGGACTGACTTGATTTTCAGAGGTGATATTCAGTGATCGATAAATCTTGAGAATATATACGACGGTAAGATCGATAGTTCATTGGGCTATTTAACTGATTTGTCACATTTAGAAACAAGACAGGCCTCGCGGTTAGTCTGGATTGCGCTAAGTTTAATCTGCTATGGAGAGTGGCTAATCTAGGGTGCCGAAATCCATAAAATAGAAAATATGAAAAGAAACTGTGTGTTCTAGCCAGGTTGCTACGAGGGTACCCCACTGTCTTTCCGAAAGGTGTTTAGTTTGCGAAAGCAAATTGAACAAATGCTGAAAATACAAGAAATAGCCGATTTTTGGAAAACACCTAACGCTGATCCATAACATTGTTTGCTTGTTTGCTTGTTTGTTTGTTTGTACAAAGGTTCTAATGCGTCTTAACAACCCTGTTTGAATCACATCTGAGACATTTTATCACTTTCGTTTTGTTAACTGACTAAGCCCGTGTGATCATCGCCGAGCAGGCCGCAC